>CAUYUJ010017033.1:107776-202966 GCA_963575745.1 Prorocentrum cordatum | reverse complement strand
GAGCGGGGGGGGGGGGCGGTGCCGAAATAAAGTGGTCGGGGCGGAGGGGGCACTGGGCGGGCGCTGGAGCCGCGGGAGGGCGCTGAGACGGAGGGGGCGCATGATGATGATGATGATGATGATGATGTGGATGATGATGATGATGATGATGATGATGATGATGATGATGATGATGGTGGTTATGATGGTGATGATGGTGAGGATGATGGTGGTGGTGATGATGATGCTGATGATGATGATGATGATGATGATGATGATGATGATGATGATGATGATGATGATGATGATGATGAAAGGGGGGGTGCGGTGCCGAAATAAAGTGGTCGGAGCTCTAGACACCCTGTGCAAGAGAATAAAACATGTCGATTCTGGCCTTCTCGGGGTTCTCCTTGCGCCTCTCTTGGGGCCCCCGTGCATCTCTGCGGGCTCTTGCGGCCATCGTTGAAGCTGCGGGTGCTCCCTCTGGCCGCCCCGACAGACTCTCGGACCCATCTAAAGCCGTCTGGCCGCATTTTTGCGCCCTCTTGAGCCGTCTTGGGCGCGCTCAGGGGGCCCCTGGAGAGATGTCTGAGGCCCCGACACAAACGCGGGCCGCTTTGTCTACTTCGCCGCATCCCTCTTCGGTTTCGGCCGCCGTTTTCGACAATTTAGGGTGCCCTGTTGGGCTGTTTTCGGAGCCTCTCGGAGCCCCCCCCCCCACAGCTGTTTGTCGATTCTCGTTGGGCTCTCTGGCGCCGACTGGTCCGCCTCAAAAGTAACTGGACAGCGCATCTCGCTTCCGTTTACTTGCGTCGTCCGCCGACCCCCCCTCGCGAGAAGTCCAGAAACGCGCGAGGCACGCGGGAATAGTTCCCCCCGTCTGAGGGCCCAACAGTGTCGCCCCCAGACTTCGACACGCGTGGTGCAACGCCGCGCCGTTTTCAGAGCCTCTTGCCGCCCTCGCTGCGCCGCCCTCCAAGCCTTTTTGGGCCCTCTGGGATCGCCATCGACACCCCCGCAGAGAGACTCCGGGTTGCAAAGAAAGCAGGGCGGCGGCGTCTGCCCCCTCAGGAGCGTTCAATTCAATAACTCCCACCCCCGCCCCCGGGCGACCAGCCTCTCCAGGAAGGGTCGGGGGGCGCGACTGCTTCCGCCCTGGGCCCGTGGCCGAGGCTGCCCCCCCCCACCCGCCCCCTTTGCGGCCCTCCAGCGCGTCGACCTCCTGCGCCGGCAAGAAAAAGGCCGTCGTCGATCAAAATATTTCTCGGCAGCGTCGGCCACTTGTTGCCGCCGCAGGTCTCGAAGCCTTCGCCCGGGCCCAGAGGCGAGTCAGGCGACGCGAACGAGTCGCGCGGGGGGGCGGCGAGCGGCTCCGTTGGGCGGGCCGGCCACGTGGAAGTTTTTCCCAGGGGGGCGAAGAATGGTATTAACATAAAAACTCAAAGGTCCGCGCGGATTTCTCGGGTCGGCGCTGGGACCCCCTCTCTGGCGCGCGGAGCGCGCCAGGGGCGGCGCCGGAAGCGCCGCCAGGTGGGGGTCCAACGTTCGCCGCGGGCTGATCTCGGCGCCCATGGTCTCTCAGATTTCGAAAAAGAAAACGCCATCAACATGATCATCAACACAAAACGCCATTTCGACTAATAATAAACGCCATCAACATAAAGTTTCGGCGCTCCGCGCGGATTTCTTGGGCCCGCGCTGGGCCCCCCCGTCGGCGCCCTCGGCGCAGCCCCTGGCGCGCTCCGCGCAGATCCAAGAAATCCGCGCGGAGCGCCGAAAGTTTATGTCCATGGCGTTTTATGATTTTTTCTTTTGATATTCTGCAGCTCGCCGAACAGCAACAACGCCAGAGGGCTTCGTGCCAGGGCGCCCCTGGGGCCCCTGGTGTTCGTTTTTGCGCGGACCCGCTCAGGCGGGTTCCAGGGCCCGAACTCGCACCCTCACCATGAGTAGATTAGCCCGCGCGTGTTTATGCTCAGGAATGTGTGCCCGTGCTCGAGCACTGCCATCTGGGTGCGACTGCGACAGTGCGTGCCCGTTGTGCGGCCAGCCTGATAGCGCGACGCATCGCGCCTGGAAGCGCCTTCATCCTGACGTGGTGGCGGCCAGAAGGGGCGTCGCGTTGGCGGAGGATCTTGAAATTGCAGAAACTCTTCCTTTATCCCCAACCCAGTGCGCATGAAAGACGCGGGGTGGGCAGGAAGTGCAACCTGCTAGTTGTTGTTGCCAGGGTGCGAGGCGCGGTTTGAACTGCCTTCCCGAGCGCCCAAAGGCTGGCTAGTTGTTGTTGCCAGGGTGCGAGGCGCGGTTTGAACTGCCTTCCCGAGCGCCCAAAGGCTGGTCTGAGGGCCAAGTTTTCACGTTCTGGAGGCTGGCACTCTTGGCAGGGTCTTGTGCAGGAGCAGCGCCTCAAACTCTCTTCCGACCCCCTGGATGGCACCATGTTAGGGCGCGCGGGCCTCCGTCGGACGCGGCGCGGATGGAGTCCAGGACCGTGCGCTCGGACCTTTCGTGGGCCGTTGCGTCGTCAAGAAGGGACATTAGCAGTTGCTTTTCTTTTTTCTGCACGGCATGCGGAGCCATGCTCTTCGACTCGCAGACATGTGTTTGACAAGGAGAACCAGCAGAAGAAACCGCGTGGTGCCCACACGACGCTGCATCGCATGTGGCGCTGGTTTGCGCCCGCACGAAGAGCGAGACGTCGCGAAACGGGGTGCCATGATTCTGCGATGTTGCTAAGTAACCTCCGCCCTGTGATGTCAGGTTTCTGAAGGACGCCAATTCCAATCAATTCTATATCACCGCCAGCCCTGGCCCGGGACTTCCCGGGCCCTGGATCGGCGCGCAGACCTCTTGGCCTAGGCCAGGAAGGCCTGTGCACCAGTGCAGGGCCCACGATAGGCCTGGCCAGGGCTGGTGGCGGTGTAAGTATGGTTTGAAGTGTTGAGGAGGAGGGGGAGGAGGAGGAGGAGGAGGAGGGAGGGAGGGAGGGAGGGAGGGAGCGAGGGAAGGAGCGAGCGAGGGAGGGAGGGAGGGAGGGAGGAGTAGGAGAAGGAGGAGCTCGCTTAAACCTGCCGACGTCGTCTTCTTTGATATCTGCCCCAGGCACAGCAGCGCTGCGTGCTCGAGCACGGGCCCGCGAGCGGGCCCGCTCCTCTGCGCAACTCCGCCCCAGGGCGGCGCTGTTTTTGAGATGCGCTCGCGCTCCCCGTGGGAACCCGATCTGACCGCGCTGCTCAGGCCCGAATGGGGTCTCGGAGCAAGTGGGCACCGCCAGCCTGGGGAGCCCGCGCGTGAAGGTCTGGACGGGGGTCTGCGCATACCTGGGCAAGGCACTCGAGGCAGGAGCGGCACAGACGACCGTGGAGCAGTACTACCGCGACAACATACCAGGCGAAGCGGCGGACACCATCGGAGAATCGGTACCAGCATTCAGAGTACGACGCAACAGAAGGCAAAGACGGCAACGGCAACGAGAAGTGCAGGTCCCATTCCGTGTTTCACCATAGCGACCATTTGACGGCAACGGTACTCACCTCCCAGCTGAAGAAGGAACGGGCAGTGCACCGAGTCGGAACGGCGTCGCGGGGAGCGCTGGAGAGGGAGTTCGGCCGCCTAGTCAACACGTGAGAGAAGGTAGTGAAGACCATCGAGTCGGTTTGCGCCAGATTCTGAGTGAGAGGATCCCTCGTGCAGTGCCGAGTGTTTTCGAAACGAGCTCCAAATTCCGAAAGCTTGTGGCGAGCGATATATTAGCTCCTCCCCCAATTCAGAGAACCCCTGAGCGTTTTCCAGTTTCAGGGAAGAGGTTTTCCGTACAATTATCTGATGCACCGACCACCACCCCCGCTCGAACCGAAGCGAAAGGGACGGGGCAAGGGAGGGCGAGCCCAGGGAATTGACCAGGGGTAGCAGGGCAGGTAGGCGTCCGCGAGGGGTGGGTGCTACCCCGCCCTCCGCCTTTTTTATGGCGCGGGTAGGGCCCGAGCGCTTAGTAGCGCCAGCTCGCCCAGCGCGAAGATGACACAGCCAGGCCGGTTCCAGCAAGCTTTTCAAACGCAGCCTTACAGAGTAGGCGGCAAACCGACCATCGTCCCCAAGGTTCGATCGATCGATCCTCCTTCTCCTCCTTTGTCATCCTCATCTGCCTCCTCCCTCGTCTCCTCCTCGTCCTCATTTCCTCGTCCTTCTCGTCCTCCTCTTATTCCCCGTCGTCGTCGTCCTCCTGGTCATCGTCGTCCTCTTCCTTTTCCTCCTCCTCCTCCTCGTCCTCCTCTTCCTCCTCTTCCTCTTCCTTCTCTTCCTCCTTGTCCTCCTCCTCCTCCTCTTCCTCTTCCTCCTTGTCCTCCTCCCTCCTCCTTTTCCTCTTCCTGCTCCTCCTCCTTTTCCTCCTCTTTCTTCCTCCTCCTCTTCATCCTCCTCCCTCCTCCTCTTCCTCCTCCTCCTTGTCCTCCTCCTTCTCCTCCTACTCTTCCTCCTCCTCCTCCTTTTTCTCATCCTCCTCCTTCTCCTCCTGTTCCCTCCTCCTCCTCCTCCTCCTCTTCCTGTTCCTCCTCCTCCTCATCCTCCTCCTCTCTTTTTCCTCTTCCTCCTCCTCCTCCCGAAGCAGACCCAATGCAGGCCTGGGCGGTTTGGCGGTTTTTTTTTATACACGCACGCAATGGTGGTTTCGTGACATTTCCAACTGGTTCCGATTGCCAGGCTTTCCAATCGAATCCCGTGTGGCGCTTTCCAAAGGATTCCCGTTGTGAGGCTTTCCAATCGAATCCCTTTTGTGGTGCTTTCCAGAGGATTCCTGCTGCGAGCCTTTTCAATCGAATCCCTTGTGGCGCTTTCCAGCGGATTCCTGTGGTGAGGCTTTCCAATCGAATCCCTTGGTGGCGTTTCCCGAAGGATTCCCGCTGTGAGGCTTTCCAATGGAATCCCTTCGTGGCGCTGCCCAAAGGATTCCGATTGTGATGTTTTCCCGTGGAATCACTCTGTGGTTCTTTCCAAAAGATTCTCGGTGTGATGCTTCCCGATCCAATTTCTTTGTAGTGTTTTCCAAGCATTCGTGGGGCGTTCCAGAGGATTCCTGCTGTGAGATTTTCCAATCGAGTTCCCTTGTGGCGTTTTCCAAAGGGTTCCTGTTGTGAGACTTTCCAGTACAATCCCCTCGTTGTGCTTTCCACCGGATTCCTGCTATGAGGCTTTCTATTAGAATATGTTTGTTGTGTTTTCCAGGTGATTCCTGATGTGATGCTGTCCAATAGAATCCCTTTGTGGCGCTTTCCACAGGATTCCTGTTGTGAGACTTTCCTATCGACTCTCTTCGTTGTGCTTTCCAAAGGATTCCGATTGTCAGGCTTTCCAATCGAATCCTTTTCTGGCGTTTTCCAAAGGATTCCTGTTGTGAGGTTTTCCCCCAAAGCAAGAAACACACATCTTTCATATAGGATCCCATGGTCGGCCGCCAGATTATATTCGAGTTGTTTTGTTGTTTTCTTGTTTTGTTTGGTTTTGCTGCGCTTTCCAGAAGATTCCTGGCGTGAGGTTTTCCTATCGAATCCCTTTGTGGCGTTTTCCAAAAGGCTCGCGTTGTGAAGTTCCCGTACAATTCCTTTGTGGTGCTTTCCAGAGGATTCCTGCTGTGAGGTTTTCGAATATAATCCTTTTGTGGCGTTTTCAAAGGATTCCTGTTGTGAGGATTTCCAATGCAATCTCCTCGTTGTGCTTTCCACCAGATTCCTGTTGTGAGGTTTTCCCATCGAATCCCTTTGTGGTGCTTTCCAAAGGATTCCTGCTGTGATGCTTGCTTTCCAAAAGGTTCCTGTTGTGAGGCGTTCCATTACAATCCCCCCGTTGTGCTTTCCACAAGATTCCTGCTGTGAGACTGTCCAGTCGAGTTGTTTTGTGGCGTTTTCCAGAGGATTCCTGTTGTGATGCTTTCCGGTCGAATCCCGTTGTGGCGCTTTCCAAAGGATTCCTGTTGTGAGGCTTTCCAATCAACTCCCTCCGTTGTGCTGTCCAACGGATTCCAGTAGTAAGGCTTTCCAATGGGATCCCTTTGTGGCGATTTCCCCAGGATTCCGATTGCGACGTTTTCAAATGCAATATTTTTGTTGAGCTTTCCAGATGATTCCTGCTGTGAGGCTTTCCAATAGAATCCCTTTATGGCGCTTCCGAGTATGAGGCTTTCCAAAACAATCCCTTCGTTGTGCTTTCCACGGGATTCTTGCTGTGAGGCTTTCTAATAGAATCCCTTTGTGGCGCTTTCCAAAGGGTTCCTGCTGTGAGGCGTTCCAACAGAATCCCTTCGTGGCGCTTTCCAAAGGATTCTTGTTGTGAGGCTTTCCAATCGATTCCTTTCGTTGTGATTTCCAAAGGATTCCAGTTGCCAGGTTTTCCCATGTAATCCTTTTGTGGCGCTTTCCAAAATTTTCCGATAGTGAGGCTTTCCCCCAAAAAAATAGCTTGACGAAAGACCCAACCATACGTAGTTGTGAATACCGCAATTGTGGATATCGTGGGGGCTCCTTCTCCTCCTCCTCGTCCTCCTCCTCCTCCTCCTCCTCCTCCTCCTCCTCCTCCTCCTCCTCCTCCTCCTCCTCCTCCCTCCCTATGGGACCACGAAACGTGTGAGGGGTGTGCCAAAATGGGGCGGCGGTGCCATGTGAGTTGCGCCACTTGGGCCTGAGATGGAGCTCCCTGTGGGGCCACGGAACGCGTGAGGGGTGTGCCAAAATGGGGCGGCGGCGCCATGCGCACTGCGCCACGGGGACCTTAGGTGGAGCTCCCTATGGGGCCACGAAGCGTGTGAGGGGTGTGCCGAAATGGGGCGGCGCCGCCTATGGGGCCACGAAGCGTGTGAGGGGTGCGCCGAAATTTGGGGTGGAACCGCATGCGAGCGCAGCCGCTGGGGCCTTCGGTGGAGCTCCCTGTGGGGCCACGAAACGTGCGAGGGCTGTGCCAGAATGAGGGGTGGAACCGCATGCGAGCGCAGCCACTGGGGCCTTCGGTGGAGCTCCCTATGGGGCCACGAAACGTGTGAGGGGTGTGCCAGAATTGGGGGTGGAACCGCATGCGAGCGCAACCACTGATGCCTTCGGTGCAGCTCCCTATGGAGCCACGAAACGTGTGAGGGGTGTGCCGAAATGGGTGGTGGAACCGCATGCGAGCGCAGCCACTGGGGCGTTCGGTGGAGCTCCCTGTGGCGCCACGAAACGTGTGAGGGGGTGTGCCGAACTGGGTGCGGTGGGCGCATGCGAACGCAGCCACGGGGGCCTTGGGTGAGGCTCCCTATGGGGCCACGAAGCGTGTGATGGGGTGTGCCGACATGTGCGCGGTGGGCGCATGTGACCGCAGCCACTGGGGCCTTCGGTGGCTCCCAGTGGGGCCACGAAACGTGTGAGGGGTGTGCCGAACTGGGCGCGGTGGGCGCATGCGAGCGCAGCCACGGGGGTCTTCGGTGAGGCTCCCTATGGGGCCACGCAACGTGTGAGGGGTGTGCCGAATCGGTGCGGTGGGCGCATGTGAACGCAGCCATTGGGGCTTTCGGTGGAGCTCCCTGTGAGGCCACGAAACGTGTGAGGGGTGCACCGAAATGGGTGCGGTGGGCGCATGCGACCGCAGCCACTGGGGCCTTCGGTGGAGCTCCCTATGGGGCCACGAAGCGTGTGAGGGGTGTGCCGAACTGGGTGCGGTGGGCGCATGCGAACGCAGCCACGGGGGCCTTGGGTGAGGGGCCACGAAACGTGTGAGGGGTGTGCCGAATTCGGTGCGGTGGGCGCATGTGAACGCAGCCGCTGGGGCCTTCGGTGGAGCTCCCTGTGGGGCCACGAAACGTGTGAGGGGTGTGCCGAACTGGGTGCGGCGGGCGCATGCGAACGCAGCCACGGGGGCCTTCGGTGAGGCTCCCTATGGGGCCACGAAACATGTGAGGGGTGTGCCGAAATCGGTGCGGTGGGCGTATGTGAACGCAGCCACTGGGGCCTTCGGTGGAACTCCCTGTGGGGCCACGAAACGTGTGAGGGGTGCGCCGAACTGGGTGCGGTGGGCGCATGCGAACGCAGCCACAGGGGCCTTCGGTGGAGCTCCCTATGAGGCCACGAAACGTGTGAGGGGTGTGCCGAATTGGGTGATGACGATGACGATGATGATGGTGGTGATGATGACGTCGATGATGTCGATGATGATCATGCTGATGACGATGACGATGATGATGATGATAATGATGATACTGATGGTGATGATGATGATGATGATGATGATGATGATGATGATGATGATGATGATGATGATGATGATGATGATGATGATGATGATGATGATGATGATGGGAGGGGGGAGGAAGGGGAGGAGGAGGAAGGAGGAGGAAGGAACGCGGGGCGACGTCTCTTCAAAACGAGGACCCAACACCAAAGGATGGTTGGGAAAAAACAAACGAGAAATAACTTTCAGGTATAATTCCGTGGTCGACCGCCAGATTGCATTCGAACATTTATTTTTGTTTGGGGGGTTTTGGTTGTTGTAGTTTTGTTTGTTTTCTGATCCGTTTTCGGTTACGTTCGGCCTCCACAAAATGATGTTTATTGAATACGCGCAAACCGCCCAGGCCTGCATCGGGTCTGGCGCCCTTCCTCCTCCTCCCCCTCCCCCTCCTCCTTCTTCTTTTCCTCCTCCTCCTCCTCCTCCTCCTCCCTCCTCCTCATCATCATCATCATCATCATCATCATCATCATCATCCTTCTTTTCCCTCCTCCCCCTCGGTCCTCCTCCTCCCTCTTTCCCCCTTGCCCCCCACCCCCCTCCTGCTGCCGGCAAGCGTTTGGGGAGAGGCTTTCGAGAGGGCGGGGCGCTTCGCAAAAGGAGAAGGGCTGTCTCGGACGGGCCTCCAAGAGGCATCCAAGACAACCTCCTTCGCAGAAGGAAAATGGCTCTTTCAGACGGGCCTCTCAGAGGCTTCCAAGACAGCCTCCTTCGTAGAAGGAAAAGGGCTCTCCCAGAGGCTTCCAAGAAAGCCTCCTTCCTAGAAGGGAGGCTTCCAAGACAGCCTCGTTCGCAGAAGGAAAGGGGTTCTGTCAGACGAGCTTACTAGAGGCTTCCAAGGCCGCCTCCTTCGTAGAAGGAAAAGCGCTCCCTCGGACGGGCCTCCAAGAGGCTTCCAAGACAGCCCCCCGTCGTGGAAAGACAGGGGCTCTCTCAGACGGGGGCCTCCTTCGTGGAAGGAAAGGAAGGGATCTTCGAAGAAGGCTTCTCAGAGGCCTGGAGGGCTTCGAACCCAGGCGTGCGGCGCATCGACTTCTCATTGCGGAGCCCTGGACGTCCCGACCTTGCATCCCGAGTAGTAACATTTAAACGGCCCCGGGACCTGGCGATGGCCCCCCCCCAGGCCGAGGCCGGCAACACAAATGCCGCCGTGCTTTTTGTGCCACCAACTGGACGTAAGTGACCTTTCGCCAGAGTGACCTCTGGCGCGGGCCCCAGGGGGCCCCCCGATCGCCGAACGCGAGACGGCGGTGGCGTCTTGCGCGCGTGTGTTTGTGGTCCCCCCGCGGCCCTCCAAGAGCCGCGCACCAGACCCAGACATGCGACGCCCTGTGTTTTCAGGGCGGCGTCCCCGGACATCCAGATCCGTTCCCCAGGACCGCCTTTTCATCCTGAGTCGTTTTTTGACAGTCCCGGGGGCCGGCGAGGGCCCCCAGGGGCCGGAAATGGCGAAAAGCCTCCGTCCTGAGATTTTCTTGCGACGCGATCGTGTCTGGGAAGGTCACCCTTACCCAGGGCCACTCCTGGGTGCAGCCGATGTCAGGACGCGAGCGCGTCGGGGCGAACTCCTGGGGAGCCCCTCGCACTCTTGCGAAGGGCGCCCCCCTCGCGCCGCTCGCCGGCGCGCGAGCCGCCGAGGAGCTGATGCACGTGCTCACCCGCTACATGGGCTGGGAGGCCGTCATGCGGGTGCCCTGCGAGGGGGGATCCCGGGATCCCCCCCCCCACTGGAGGGAGGACGCTCGAGGATGAAGGCCTCCTCCTCCTCCTCCTCCTCCTCCTCCTCCTCCTCCTCCTCCTCCTCCTCCTCCTCCTCCTCCTCCTCCTCCTCCTCCTCCCCCCTGCTCTTTCTCTCTCCTCCTCCTCCTCGTCTTCTGCTTCTCGTCCTCCTCGTCCTCCTCGTCCTCCCTCGCCTCCTCCTCCTCGTCTCCTCCTCCTCGTCCTCCCACTCGTCCTCCTCGTCCTCCTCCCTCCTCCTCCTCGTCCTCCTCCCTCCTCCTCGTCCTCCTCCTGGTCCTCCAACCTCCTCCTCGTCCTCCTCATCCTCCTCCTCGTCCTCCTCCTCCTCCTCGTCATCCTGGTCCTCCTCCTCCTCCTCCTCCTCCTCCTCCTCGTCCTCCTCGTCCTCCTCCTCGTCCTCCTCCTCGTCCTCCACCCTGAGACCCTGGCGTTGCTTTTCTTTCGCAGCGGGCGAGCTCGGGCCATCTGGGAGCCTCACGGGCTGAGACGGCTGGAACCATGCAGCAGGACGATCGGGTCTAGGACTCTGTCAGATGGGGCCACCTCCTCCTCCTCCTCGTCCTCCTCCTCCTCCTCCTCCTCCTCCTCCTACCTCCTCCTTCCCCTCCCCCTTCTCCTCCTCCTCCTCCTCCCCCTCCTCCTCCTCCTCCTCCTCCTCCTCCTCCTCCTCCTCCTCCTCCTCCTCCTCCTCCTCCTCCTCCTCCTCCTCCTCCTCCTCGGGTCGCATACGGCCCCAGGGGAAACCGTGCAGAGCCAGGACGCGGATAACTCCGTTCCAGAGCGTTCTGGAACGCTCTCGGAGCGTTCCGGGACGCTCTGAGAAGGCCGCGGTGCCCGAGACATCCTCCAGAGTCGCCAGATCTCAGAAATTCTCGATTTTTCTTCACCCGAGTTTCTTCATCCTTCGGAAGAAGAAGAAGAAGAAGAAGGACGCCTTTTCGTTGGGGACTGGAGGTGCGGTGGGGGGCTCAGTGTTCCACAGTTGTCTTACGGTTTCTCTTAGGTTGGGTCCTCCTCCTCCACAGTTGCATATTATGAATTCGACTCTCCTCTCTCCCCTGATGACGTCTGGAGGATATCCGCCCCCCCTCCGCGTACTGTTTTCTTGCACACAGGATTCCCAGGAACTGGGTGTTCGTTTGGTTTGTTTTCAAAAATACCGCTCCCGCTGAAGCGCTGGTTTCATTTTCGGGCTTCCACCCGTTCCGAATGGTGCTCCCGCTGCAGCGCTGGCATCATGTCCGCGCTTCCGCTCGTTCCGAATCGTGCTCCCGCTGCAGCGCTGGCCTCAATTCCTGGTTGCCATATGTGTTCTGATAATCCGATTCTTCTCGATCTTTCAAAATGTTGCTCCCGCTGCAGGGTAGGCCCCATTTCTGCGCCTCTGGTTGTTCCAAAACGCGCTCCCGCTGTAGCGCGGGCGTTTTCTGTCCTTCCAATTTGGCCCCAAATCTAGAAAATTACCTTCAGAAAAAAACATCGCAAGTGATTACACGTCCGGTGTCGATTCTTTGAGTTTTTGGGCCGCAGAAGGCCCCCCACCCAACCCCCATTTCGGGGCGGCGTCGCTTGGAGGAAATATCAAGCGGGAGCTCCGTTTCTGCTTTCAGAAGGCGATGTTGCAAGCAGAGCCAGCGGGTGCTCTCCATCAGCCCCGCCTTGTGTGGAGCTTTTCGGGGGGCCCAGGGAGGTAAACATGGAGCCGCGACTCCAGTCTGGCCCAGACTCTTCGAAGACGATCCACTTACCCTCCAATGAACCTGGCGCCCTGCCATGACGTGTTGTGCGGTGTTCTGTTCTGCGCCGCTGTGCGATACCATGCTTTGCGTTGCAATGCTTTGTGATGCATGCTTCACTACGCAATGCCACGCAATGATATGACATTATACGCTCTGCCGTGCTCTTCTTACGCCATGCCATGCCGTGCTCTACGATGCATCGCGCACCCTCTCGCGATCATTGCCCTGGTCGACATCCGACTGCGCGAGTAGAGGGGCGATCTACGCCATGGCAAGGGATGGGGAGGAGGGGTGGGACGTCAGATATGACGCGAGCCTGTCCTCCTCTCCCTCCTCCTCCTCCTCCTCCTCGTCGTCCTCCTCCTCCTCCTCCTCCTCCTCCTGGTCCTCCTGGTCCTCCTCCTCCTCCTCCTCCTCCTCCTCCTCCTCCTCCTCCTGGTCCTCCTCCTCCTCCTGTCCTCTACTCCTCCTCCTCCTCCTCCTCCTCCTCCTCCTCCTCCTCCTCCTCCTCCTCCTCCTCCTCCTCCTCCTCCTCCTCCTCCTCCTCCTCCTCCTCCTCCTCTCCTCAAGGGGCCTTGCTCCTTGTCTAGGGCCCCTGCGTGACAGCCTCTCGACTGCAGGGCTCCGATCGTGTCCTGCACGGCGTCGCGCTCCTGCCGCGACGTCGGATCTCAGGGGGGGGCGTTCATCCGCCTTGCTCGGGCCCCTGGAGGCCTCCAGGGACCTGCCCAGGCCCCCGACGCCGTGCTGCTCTGCCACGGCGTCGCCCTCTGGAGGCCTCGACCTGTTCCCGAGTATACTTGGCATCGCTCGGACGTGCGCAGCTTTTTTCTCGGCGAGGACCCGCAAAGAGCATCCTTGGCCATCCTGCGAAAAAGGTACACGCGCGAAGCCGAAGAATGCGCGGGGAATGGGCGTCCGAGCGATGGCGAGGGACAGGCCTTTCATCCAGAGTTCCCGCGAGGGCCCCCCGAGGCCGAAAATGGCAAAACACCCTGCGTCGCGACGTCTTCGAGACGCGAGGGGGTCCGGGTCCGAAGGCTGCCAGCTGGGGATCGCCTGGAGGGGCCCCGCGAGGGCCGGCGCGAGGTACGCGTCAGCCGCGGCTGGAAGATCACCAAGTTCTACGGGCACCTCTTCATTCGGGGCCAGGAGCTGGGCGTCGACCCAAACGCTGCGTCGGTCGTGGCGTGGATCGGCGGCCTTTAGGGCGGAGTCGTCCGAGCCCCGAGGCAGCAGGGCCGGGGGCGGCCAGGGGTGCCTCCTGCTTCGTGCTTCGCGGGGGCCCGGCCCGGAGCTGCCCCAGACTGGAGTTCACGCGGGCGCCCAACCACTCCGGAGTCATCGGGGCTGGGGGGGGGTCCAGGGCTATTTCGTGGGTTGTGCGTCGGGGGCCCACGTTCTCCCAGGTGGCTCGGGCGCACGACCACTCCGGAGTCATCGGGGCTGGGGGGGGGTCCAGGGCCATTTCTCGGTTCGCGCTGGAGCTACCCTGGGCCGGAGGTATCCCAGATAACTTGGGGGCGGGTGCACGACCACTCCCGAGACATCGGGGCTAGGGGGATTCAGGGATATTTCTCAGTTCGCCCGTCGGGGGCGGCCTGCGCCGGAGTTACCCTGGACCAGAGATATCCCAGGTAACTCGGGCGCACAACCACTCTCGAGTCATCGGGGCTGGGGGGGTTCGGGGGTATTTCTCGACCCCTGCCAGGACCTGCTGGTCGTTCCCAACTGCCACGCGGACCAGACGTTCAGCATCGCCATCGACATGGAGGAGATCGGAGAAGACAAACAACGCGCACACACATGAACTTTCGGAGCTCCGCGCGGACGTCTTGGATCTGCGCTCCGCGCATCCGGCGCCGCCCCCTGGCGCGCTCCCCGCGCGAGTCAGGGGGGTCCAGCGCAGATCCAAGAAACCCGCGCAGAGTTTCTAAAGTTTGTCCTTGTATACACATCGTTAATGTCCGATTATTCGAAAGTTCTTTGATTTTTGGGGGGCCAAGATCCTTTCATTTCTAATTGTTATATCCTGGGCCTCTTCCTGGCCACCAGGGGCCAGAAACAATTAGAAACGACGAGCACAATTTGAAATGAGCACGATTAGAAATGAACGACGTGTATTTGTTTGTGTTTGTATATTTGTTCTTCCCTCAGGAGAACGCCACACCCGAGCCCGTCATGTGCGTCCAGAGCGCGCTGCTATACACGAACTCTAACGGGGAGCGGCGCATCCGCGTGAACACCTGGGCCGGCCTGACGACGCCGAACTACACCGACGTCATAGGATCGACTAGGCGTAAGAGTGTTCTTTCGCCGGAGTGACCTTTGGTGCGGGCCAAATGGAGTCCCCCGATCGCCGAGCGCGATGGGGTGGTAGCGTCTTGCGCGCTTGTGTTTGGTCCCTCCCGCGGCTTCCAAAAATCCGCGCACCAAAGGTCACTCTTACCCAGGGTCACTCTTGCGTGTAGCCGACAGGATCAATAGACGTGCAGGCAATGACCACCATGATGTCGCAGATACATCTAGAGCGCGCTCTGTCAGCCAGCCTCTCGGAGGCGCGCAACAAGCTGCAGACGCAGGCCCAGCAGATCGTTCAGGCGGGCGCAATCTGCCCGAACTCGGAGGCGTTGCAGTTCCTGCCCTTGTACATCATGGGCATGTTGAAATCGGAGGCCTTCAAGACAACGAATGATATTGGCTTTGACAGGCGCACCTATATTTGGATGCGATTAGAGACGGCGTGCGTCTCCCAGTTGGCGGCATATTTCTACCCGCGGATGCTGGCACTGCACGACGCGCCTGACAGCTGCGCCACGCTAGACGAGCACGGCCATTGCACCCTCCCGGACATGCTGAATCTCACAAGCGAGAGCATGAGTCAGCACGGGGTTTTCCTTCTGGAGGACGGCGAGTGCATGCAGATGTGGATCGGGAGGAACGTGGACGTAGCCTTCGTGCAAGGCCTCTTCGGGGTCGGCTCCTTCGACGAGCTGAACTCAGCCGCGGCTGGAAGCATCGAGGAGAGAAGAGGGAGGATGGAGGTTTGAATACACGCTGCCGCGTTGCAGGATCATGAGCTGGGCTGCCCAGGTTGGACCAGAAGCAACACCGCAGCCCAACCCAGAGAGGCAGGCGCGGGCGACCTCGCCCTATACACAAGAGCACCTCTGGGAACGGTTTGGCAGGCTCCTCCTCCTCCTCCGCCTCCACCTCCTCCTCCTCCTCCTCCGCATCTTCCTCATTATCCTCCTCCTCCTCTTCCTCTTCCCCCTCCTCCTCCTCCCCTTCCTCCCCTGGCTCCTCCTCCTCTTCCTCCTTGTCCTCCTCCTGCTCCTTCCGTAGCCATGTTGGCTCAAGATGATTTGTTCCCCACGGGACAGCACGGATATCGTTAGTCCGCGGCCAGAAGTATATGTTTCGCGCCTTCACCGTGGGAGTTGGGCACCCACACCCTGTCCTGCCTCTGTGGCCCGAGGTCTGCTTTCTGGGAAATGACACCGCCTCATCACCGAGCGGAACAGCGCAAGCATCAATGGTTCTGCAAAAGCTGCGTCGGGACTCGTGGATCGCCATGGCTCAACGCACCCGACGCCATGGCATGCACCAAGTGCAAGTTGGGCACGGGCCTCTGCTTCAAGGAGCACCGCTTACCATCGGCACCGTCCTCGTCAACACGTGCGCCAGGCCGCACGTGGGCCGCTTGGACGAGCGCGGTCGAGGTGCAGAAACTCAAAGCTGAGTTGGCCACGGCCTATGCCAAGCTCCAGCAGGCCATGGGCCAGGCGTCCCCGCAGCCCCAGGAGCCTGCCATCACAGGCGACGAACACTCAAAGAAAAGGCTGCGGGAGCTGGCGGACTTCATCAAGACGGCAGGGTCCAACACGGACCCGAACATGGTCGCCGCCAAGGAGGCATACTTCAAGGAGCAGTCTGAGATCAATAACCAACTGGCCGCAACACGGCCGCTGGGACAGCGGCTCCGTGTCCTGGGTGCACAGATCACCCGCCAGGAAAAGCTACGCCAGGATCACGAGCGCAAGCGTGACAACCTCCGCGAGAGGAAGGCGCAGCTCCAGGAGCAGGAGGATGCCGCTACCAGGCAGCTGGCGGAGATCGACAAACAGATGGAAGAGTTGCAGGAGCTGCAGCGCGAGCTCCAGCGCAGCGCGAGCTCCAGCGCGAGGTGCCCATCCCGCCTCAAGGCTCCACTGGGCAGCCCGCCGCTGTCGAGCCGACTAAGGGCCGATCCGTCACACTTGACGGCCTGGGCGAGGCGCTCACAGCGCTCGGGGCGAACCACGAGTTGGCGGAGCGGCTCAAGGCGGATTTCGAGCAGTTACGCAAGCTGGGGGCCGATGCTCGAGCTAAGCAACGAGCTGAACGTGCCGAACGTGAGGATGCAGAGCGAGCAGGCCGCGCCCAAGCGGAGGCGCAGGTTCCAGACGAAGATATGGAGGTGGACGCTAAGGACGAGCAGAGTCTGCTCGAGGCGATGGCCACAGCTGGAGGGGAACAAGCGTAATATCGCCAACGTCCTCGAGGCACACGGGGCCAAGGTCAAGCGGGCCAAGTCCGAGTCCTCCGTGCCGCAGGCTGTCCCGCCCACGTCAGCGGCCACCCAAGCCTCAGTAATGGCGTATTGTCTAGCCTGCGGATGCTCACGTTTTGTGTGCTTCGCTTTGGAGGAATGACGGGTTCGATTGCTATCGCTACGTTGAACGTCTCTTCAGGTGGGCCCCTCATCGACTACCTGAAGTCGTGCCGCAGCATGTGCATCGCGGTTCAGGAACATCACGCACGTGTCGAGGGCGGCGGCCTGGCCAATGCACAGCGGGACGCCGTGGCTGAAGGTTTCCATGGTGTCTGGGAGCCCGCCCTGCCTGGGTTGGGCTCTGGGACCTGGGCAGGAGTAGTTATTTTGGCGCCCAAACGTGTTTTGGTCACTGCTCCTCCTGGCCTGGGTGGGCCCATCTTGGGGCCCGCGAGGATGGCAGCCGCGCATGTCAGCTGCGGGGGCCGAAAGGGTTTCGCCATGATCTCGATCTACCTGCGCGTTGAAGAGATGCTGTCTTCTGAGAATTTGGCCATGCTCTTCAAGCTCTACAAGTACCTCAGAGTACTGGAAGCGATGCAGGTGCCGTGGTTTGCGGGCGGCTGTTTCAACATGGAGATTTCCCAGCTGGGGTCGTTGGCCTGGCTGCGCTCTGTCAACGGCGTAGCCGTGGTCCCGCCGGCCCCCACTTGCCTGCAGTCCCTCCCTGGCAGCACGACTGGCTGTTTCTTCGTGCCCTACCCGCTGGTCCCACGGTTTAGCCCCGCAGCTGCCGGCGAGGCGGACACGCGGCCGCACTTGCCCGCCACCATCACGCTGTAGACGAAGTCCCAGGACAAGTGGATCAGGGAACTAGTGCAGTCGAAAGGTTTCAGCAAGCCTCCCGACGCAGGTTGTGCGCGGCCGCCGCCCGACTGGGGTCCGCTCCTCCGTCGGGTCCAGAAGGCCGCCATGGCGTTGGACGTGGCTCACGTGTGGGGCCAGTTGCTGCTTGGCATCGAGTTTGAGTTGCAGGGGAGGTTCGGTATTGTTGGATCGACCGACGCCCCTCCAGGATAATACGCCCCCCGACGTTCGAATGGAAGAAGTACGACCCTGCTGGGGCCGCTTCCTGGAAGCGCAAGGCACCCGATGTCGCAGCCTGGGCGACGGCGGCCCGGTGGGCTCGCCACTCCCGCAGAGTGCGCGCAGCACTGCAGGCGCGTGTGCTCAAGCTGGCCTGCCCCGCGTTTGTTCTTTCGTCGACCAGTGCTCGCGAGGGGGAGGTGCGTGAAAGCTCCCCGCAGTTTGACGGCAGGTCTCTCGATGCTGGCACGCCCTGCTGGTCTCAGAGCGCGGCTGGGGGGGTCATCAGGCGCGACCAGCGGCGCAGCTTCGGCGCCGGCAGGTGACGGCGCATCGCTGGGAGAGCGACCCCTCGCAGTTAGAGCGCAAGCCCCAGCCCCCGGGTGCACCCGAGAGATTTTGTTGGAGCCTGCCCCCAGGTGCACACAAGAGGTAAACGGCGAGAGGGGCAGGCCAGCCTCGAGTCAGGCCGCGGATGGTGACGCTACTTATTCCACACTGGAGCTTGAGGCGGAGGAGGCGTTCGGCTCGGTGCCTGGTAGCCGCGCTGCCGGCGACGTTCGCAGGGGAGGTGCCGCGGCGCTGGCCGGGTCGCCTTCGGCGGTGGCGCGCGCGAGAGGCAGGCCCGGCAGGGCCGCGACCGTTGCGGGGGAGGTCGCGGGGATGTTGGGGACCTAGGTTTGCGGCGGAGCTGGGCTTCAGCGAGGTGGACTGGATGCCCGTGCGCGGCGGCCTTCCGGAGGTGGGTCGGACGTACCTCGCGACCGCCAGCCTCGAGGATGGGAGGAGGCCAGGCCCCCAGCTGCTGAGGGAGAAGGCGCAGGGCCTCGCCCAGCGCCTGCCTTCGTTGCGCCCGGCGCGGCAAGTAGCCAGCCCCCGACCTCCTCCCGCGGGGGGCTCTCCGACAAGCTTTGCACCGAGACCGCGAAGCATCTTCTGGAGTTCGAGAACTTCTTGCTTCGCATGGCGTCTCGCGCTGGCATCTGGAATTATAATTGGATGCTCAGGCCGCGGATTTCTTCGGGCTCGGCATGGGCTCTTTCCTGCAAGGCGATTTCGAGCAGCAGGTCGACAGGATCCTGGCGAAGGCCGAGGCAATGCAGCGCACTCGATCAGGAGATCGCCCATGGCTGGAAGTTGCGGGCCGAGGCTGGTCTCGAAGGTGGGGCCAGTCGCGCTCACAAGTTCTCCAAGCCGCAGGCCCTCCAGGAGGCCATTGACTTCGGCGAGGGCGTGCAGCGTGCCTGCCAGCTCGCCGACAGGAAGCTGGAGTATTGGAATGGTTTCTGGCAACGTCATGATGCCCAACCTGTCGAGCTCCCCCATCGGCGCCGCTGATTGGGGCCCGCTCCCGCCCCTCTCCGGCAGCGACATCCGCAAGGCGATTCGCGCCTGCAGCTGGGCTACTGGGGCGGGGCAGGTCAAGGTCGCGCCGCGGGTGCTGGACCAGCTGTCCGATGCAACTTTGAGTGCGATGGCTAAAGTGTTCTGCCGCTGCGAGGAGCTGCTACTCTGGCCTCAGGAGAGGCTCATTTCCAAGATGGTGCGACTTCCCAAACCAGGGGGGGGGGGGGGGGGGGAACGCCTCATCGCGCCCCTCAACACTCTCATTCGGGTCTGGGGTCGAGCGCTTTGCCCGATGTCGGCAGATTGGGGGGCGGCACAGTGCCAGCGAGGAGTTCTGGGGCCATATCGGGGGGCGTTCCTCCACCGATGCAGCTTTCGATCTGGCGCTTGAAAAGGAGACGGCGCAGCTGACTGGCAAGCACGCGCTGGTCGTCCTCCTCGACATGCTCAAGTGCTACGAGATGGTCAAGCATTCAGCCATCCTCAGCGAGTGCAGGGCGAACAGGTTCCCCATGCGCTCGGCATGCATGCTGGCGCTGCTCTACGAGCAGGTGCGTTCCATCTTCGCATGCAATTCGTTCTCTCGAGCTCGGCAGGTGTGCCGAGGTATATTGGCAGGATGCACGCACGCCACCACGATGCTGATGGTCCTCCTCGCGCGCAGCATCACATTGACCACCGCTGTTGCGAAGGAGGTACGGCCGAGAGACCTTGTCGACGACGCGGTTTTGAGTTGGGCGGGCCTAGACCCCCGCGGTTCTCTGTCTGTGGCTACGGCGCGCCAAGTCTGCCGCGAGTCAGTGCGCGCCCTGGGCCTCATCCTGCAACTCGACAAGTCAGGCCACTTAGCTTTGACACGTCAGACAGCTTATCATTTCAAGTCTTTTGCCAGGATGCTCAAGGTTGCTGGCAAGCGTCACATGCGGTACCTTGGCCACGACCTCGGGGCAGCAGCAGCCGCGCGTGGGGTGCAGAGGGACCGCCTGGAGAATATGCACGGCGGGAAGGCCAGAATCCGCGCCCTTCAACGGGGAGCTGGACGCGCCAATGCAGCCAGAATTTGCACCACAGGCGCGCTGCCTTCAGTTGGCCACGGCACGGCGGCCAGTGGTATCAATGACAACGAGCTGAAGCAGACGAGGAGCGTTGCTGGGAGTTGCTGTGGATTTTCAGGCCCAGGCTCGCTCACCCTGTACCTCGCTGTGCAGGAGCAGCGCACAAACGAGCCGATCTTCCATGCCACATGGAGCATCCTGCAGCTGTATTCAGCCTGGGTATGGGAGCTTCGCGGATCGCCCTCGCACCTTCAGCAGGCGTGGATGGCGCTGAGAGACCAGATCGGGGATGCCTCCCAGCTTATCTGGGCTAGCGCCAGAGGCCCGCTGTCAGCGCTCTGGTTCACGCTGAAGCGGGTGTGCTGGGACATGGCGTCGCCCACGGTGGTCGTCGACGACCTTGGTGTGGCGTATGGCTTGCTCAGGGTGTGTCCTAGCGAGCTGAAGCACCACGTGTTTGCCAGCCTGGAGAGATGGCAAAGCCGCAGGATTCTGGATCACCTGCAAGGAGCTCCGCAGCGGGAAGAAGGAGGTGGACGTCTGCACATATGCATGCGTGTTCTGAGGAAAGGTCACTTGCAACCACTTTCCACTGGTCTTCGTGGTGCTCTGGCCAAGCTGCACTCCAACGGTGTGTGGTCGCCTGAGAGACGGCGTCAAGTGGCTACTCGGACAACGCGAACTGCGAGTTCTGTGGCCACGAGGCCTCGGACCTAGAGCGCGAGATCTTATTGCTCGGTTCACGAGCCGCAGGAAGACGAGGAAGAGCACCCCTACCCCGACGACGCCTTGCAGGCCAGGAAGGATACCTGGAACCAGGGGCAAACGGGAGTTGGCCTGGAGTGGGACTTCACCCCCATCAACATGCTCTACGCCATTCCTCTGAGGCCTGAGTTCGGCCCCCCTGAGCCCTGCGCGCTGCCTGTCACAGAAAGGGGTGCTGTGACGGCCCCGTGGCCAGGAACAGTTTTTGGTGATGGATCTTGTTTTGGCGGCGATTCTCCTGCGCCCAGAAGATGCGGATGGGCCGCGGTGGCCCTCGCGCCCAGCCCTGCCCCTTTCAAGGCAATATTTGGCGGCCTTGGCGGCCCTATTCAGACTGCGCCCCGCGCAGAAAGGTTTGCTGCACTGCGCGGGCTCTCAGTTGCTGCCAGGCCGACCGAGTTTGTCACCGATCATGTGGGCCTCGCCCGCGAAGGGGCCGCGCGGGATGGCAGACATGCTAGACCTCTGGCCCCGCGCGCAAGCGTCTGGCGCAAAATTCAGCAGTTGCACAGTTCTGACGAACGCCGACTTATTTTTACCTGGACCAAGGCCCATCGCTCGTTCGACGAGGGCCTGTCTGCGTGCACCGACTCGGGCGAGGCGCCAAATAACTTTTTCGGCAACATGTGGGCCGACTGCTTCGCGAAGATGGCCGCGCTCGAGATGCCGGGGTCGTCTTCGATCGCCAAGGGTTTCAAGATCCAGTTGGAGCGGGCGCTCAGCCGCATGAGGTGTCTTGCGTTCGCAGCGGAGAGGGCGGCAAAGATGGCCGCGCCTACCGCCAGAAAGCCCCCTGCGCCAGCCCCCAGAGCTCGGCGCGCGAGGAAGCCCACCACGCGCGTTTTTGTCGGCTTCCCTGAAGGGCCCTTCGGTTGCAAGATTTGTTGGAGGCTGGCCACCACCCTCTCCTCTCTCAAGTCCTCTCCTTGTCTCTCAACTCCAGGGCCTGGCCACCTCGTGCAAGTGTCAGAGTGCGTGCTTATCTGCACGCGCTGCGGGGCGCACGCAGTGCGCCCACAGCGTCTCTCGGTCGGCCTGGTGCGAGCTTGCAAGGGGGCGGGGCTGGGACTGGGACGTCGGGGAGTCGGGCGGTGTGGGATCGCCTCCAGAGGCTGCTCAGGAATGCCCAGAAGGGCCGACATCCCAAGACGGGAGATGTCCTAGGAACTTTGTTGCTGGCCGACGTGCCAGCGGGTTTTGCTCGTGAGCCCGTGGGCTCCCAGCAGGTGCCTCCAGGGGTGGGGGCCGTGGGTCCTGGGGCCGAGGCCGTTGGCCTGCGTGGCGCGTCGTTGCTCGAAGATGCCCCAGTTTCGAAATCACGGCCCGCGTCGGCCGCGTGGTCTCCTGCGCACGGTGCTGGCACCTGGCCGCACCGTCAGGGCGACCCCAGCCTCGCTGGGTTGCCTCCATTTGTCTCGAGGCGGTTTCGTGGTTCACCTGGCCGCTATCTGCACTGCTCCACTGCTCCTCCTCCTGCTCCTCCTCCTCCTCCTCCTCTTCCTCTTCCCCCTCCTCCTCGTTCCTCGTCCTCCTCCTCCTCCTCCTCCTCTTCCTCCTCCTCCTCCTCTTCCTCTTCTTCCTCCTCCTCCTCCATCTCCTCCTCCTCCTCTTCCTCCTCCCCCTCCTCTTATAAGTAGTCGGATTATTCTTCTTATTTTTTATCATTATTATCAGGGCTATTTCTATTATTATGTTTGGTATTGGTATTCGTGCTATTCGTTTATTCTTTATGAGTATTATTCGTATGATTACTATTAGAATATTAGTATTGTTATTTTGCTTGGTAGTATTAATTTTACGAGTATTATCATCCGTATTAGTAGTACATTCGTTTTATTAGTAGTATCATTATTATCATCATTGTTATTGGTATTGTCACTACTATTCTTATTAGCGTTATGATTAACGTTATTATTATTATTGTTAGTCGGAGTATTAGTACTAGTGTTATTATCATTATTATTAGCAGTAGTCGCGTTTGTAATAGTATTCGTATTATTATCAGTATTAAAGTTATTATTATTATTAGTTTTGTTATTATTAATATTATTATTATTAGCATTATTATTATTATTAATATTAGTATTAGTATTATTATTATGATTATTTGCATTTGCATTTGCATTTGTATTTATATTTGTATGTGTATTCCTCCTCCTCCTCCTCCTCCTCCTCCTCCTCCTCCTCATCATCCTCCCCTTTCCTCCTCCTCCTCCTCTTCCTCCTCCTCCTCCTTCTCCTCCTCTTACCCCTCCTCTTTCTCCTCCTCCTCTTCCTCCTCCTCCTCCTTCTCTTCCTCCGCCGTTTCCTCCTCCTCCTCCTCCTCTTCCTCCTCCTCCTCCTCCTCCTCCTCCTGCTCCTCCTCCTCCTCCTCCTCCTCCTCCTCCTCCCATCGATTCGGGGACACGCCAGGACAGTGCTTGGCTGGAGGTGGGGGAGGGTCGAGAGGGAGCCAGGAGGAGGGAGGTTGGAGGAGGGAGGATGCTGGGATGCTTGAGGACCAGCGAGGATGGAGGATTGGGGGGAGGAGGGACCTGCGAGGAGGAGCCAGGAGGAGGGAGGTTGGAGGAGGGGGGATGCTCGAGGACCAGCGGGGATGGAGGATTGGGGGGAGGAGGGACCTGCGCGGAAGCAGGGGAGAGGAGTACCTGGAGCAGCGGTCCGACGCCCTGTCCCAGAAGATCTACAACATCCTCAGGCAGGTCCGCCGCGAGCGCCCGGTGCCGCACATGCAGCTCCACGTCGTCAAGCAGGGCGACCCCAACGAGAGGAGGTCCGGGGGGGGGGGAAGCGACCACCGTCGCGTGCTTCTGAATTTGTGGTACGTCGGGCCTGTCCCTCTACAGGAGGAAGGTTCAAAATAGGTAAAAAAATGTCTGGGGACGATGCTCTGAATTTTTTGTTAAACCATTTTTGGAGTATTGTTTGACATGTTTAAAATTTGTCCAAAATCCCCCATGTAGGGGGACAGACCCGACCGAAAGTTTGTGTGTTCGGACGTTGCCGTTGGTGCTTGCTCCTCGCGCGCGGCCTTCGCTGCGCATCAACCTATAGGCGCGGCGCCGCAGCAGCGACGTCGGCGGCCATGGCAGCGACTGCGCCGGCGGCGGCGACCACGGCGACGACGACGACGATGACGGCGAGGTGGGCAGCAACGGCGACCACGGAGGCGGCGGCGGTGGCGACGCCGGCAACAGTGTCGACGACGGCAGCGGTGGCAAGGCCGACGGCGACGGCGGCGATGCGGCGGACGGGGGCGATGCGACGACGGCGATCGAATAAGAAACCACTCCATAAAAATAAACTTGTGGCGCTCCGCGCGGATTTCTTGGGTCCGCGCCTGGGGCCCCCCCGGCGGCGCTTCCAGCGCCGCCCCTGGCGCGCTCCGCGCGCCAGGGAGGGGGGTCCAGTGCAGATCCAAGAAGTCCGCGCGGAGCGCCAACAGTTCATGTTCATGGCGTTTTTCTTTCCCTTATGCGACGAGAAGTGTTCCAACAGCCGCCGCAGCGGCGGCTCTGACGGATGCGTTTTTTCGACAGCGGCGACGGCGCGGGCGACTGAGCAAGCGACAGGTGGAGGAGGCGTAGGAGGAGGAGGAGGAGGAGGAGGAGGAGGAGGAGGAGAGAGAGGAGAAGAGAAGGAGAGAGAGAGAGGAGGAGAGAGAGAGGAGGAGGAGGAGGAGGAGGAGCAGGGCTTTCTGGGGGCCTCTGGGCCCGCATGGGGCCCAAGGCTTCGAGCGCGAAGAGGAGGCGCTCGGTGCCAAGGAATTGTGCTCCCCGTCTCACTGGGTCTGAGGGGCGCAGCCGGGCCCAGAGGCCCCCAGAAAGCCCTGCTCCTCCTCCTCCTCCTCCTCCTCCTCCTCCTCCTCCTCCTGCTCCTCCTGCTCCTTCCTCCTCCTCCTCCCCCTCCTCCTCCTCCTCCTCATCCTCCCTCCTCCTCCTCCTCCTCCTCCTCCTCCTCCTTCCCTCCTCCTCCTCCTCCCCTCCTCATCTCCTCCTCCTCCTCCTCCTCCTCGTCTCCTCCTCCTCCTCCTCCTCCTCCTCCTCCTCCTCCTCCTACTCCTCCTCCTCCTCCTCCTTCTCCTCCTCCTCCTTTCCCTCCTCCCCCCCTCCTTGTGGAAGGCTTCCTGTGGTCGGGCCCCTGCCGCAGCTGCAGCCCCTGGCCCCCCCGCCTCGGCGGCAAGCGCGGGGTGGTGGTGCGAGGGGCTGGGACTTCTGCAGAGGCCACGGCCTTCTCAGAAGGTCCCGGGGCCTTCTTTAGAAGGGCCTGGGGGCTTCTCGAAGGATTCTTGCCCAGACGTGACCGGGTCTCCAAACAAATCAGGACGGGGGATGGGGGGTTGGCCAATGTCGGCCTCGGGGGGGCCCTCGCTGGGCCTCGGGACCGTCCAAAAACGACTCGGGATGAGAAACCGGTCTTGGGTAAAGGGTCGGGACTTCCGGGGACCGCGTATGGAACAAAAATCAGGACGTCGCATGTCCGGGTTAGAAAACTTTGGGTCCTTCTCAGGCGGCCCCAGCCTTCTAAGAAGCCCTCCGCCGTCTCAGAAGGCCCCAGTTGTGCGCGCTGCCAATAGCCGCCACACAGCACCCTGTCGTCGTCATCGTCGCCGTCTTCGTCGTCGTCGGCGTCGTCGTCGTCGGCGTCGTCGTCGTCGGCGTCGTCGTCGTCGTCGGCGTCGTCGTCGTCGTCGTCGCCGTCACCCACCGCCCGACGTCCACACCAAGGGTCCACGGAGCCCGCACCTCCAGAGCTCTGCAGAGCCCCGCCGCCAGAGGCGGCGCCGGGGTGCCGAGACCACCTCCGGCGGCGCCCACGGGGCGCTCCGCGCCACAGGGCTGAGAGGGCCCAGTGGAGAAAAAAACGCAATAAGCATAGACTGTTGGCGCTTTGCGCGGATCTCTTGCATACGCGCTGGCCCCTCCCCCCTCCCCGCGGCGCCTCTGGCGCCGCCCCTGGCGCGCCAGAGCCAAGAAATCCGCGCGGAGCGCCGCAAGTCTATCTTTACGGCACTCTCTTCTTCTAGCCACAGGGTTGAGGTGTTGAGACCGCCCCAGGCTGCTCTGGGGGCCTGTTGCTTGGCATCGCTCGGCCGTGTGGGCATGTTTCTTGGCCCGGGCCATCGAGGAGGATCCTGGATCATCTCTTCAACAACAAAAAAACGCACGAAGTGGAAAAACGCAGGGTCAATGGGCGTCCGAGCGATGGCAAGGTTGAGGCCAGCCAGGACCACCTTTGGGGGCACTGCCTGTGCTCAGCCCGAGGCCTCACCATTCCGACTCCCCCGCCCCCCCGGTCCCCGAGTCGGCTTGGGTTATACAGTCGGACTGATGTATAAGCTCGAGGCTGGTTCGGGGAAGGTACCCTGCTGTTCTTCGTGTTTGTTGGATGCTCTTGTGCACCCTGGGGCCCTGGGGACCCAGAGCTCCGATGCGCTGTCCCAGATGTCTCGACCCATTCCCCAGGACTGGTTTTCATCCCGAGTCGTTTTTTGACGGCCACGGGGCCCTTAAGTTTGGGCCCCCAGAGGCCCAAAATAGCGAAAGACCTCCGTTGTGTTTTTATCACGACGCGAGGGGGTCGGTGGAGGGCACCCTTGGGAGTTCTGTGCGTTTGGGCCGGCGGAGGGCCTCGTGCTCGTGGGGGATGCCCTTCTGTGCTGCGCTCGAGTGCAGCACTGCCCGAGCTTCTTGCAGAGGGGGGGGGCGCGAGCGTGTGTTCCGCGACGCCCGCGCCCTCCCGGCCTGCCTTGTGCGGGAGGGGGGGAGGGGGAGGGAGGGAGGCAGCCGAAGAAAAAGAAGAAGAGTAACAATGATGATTATAGTAAGAAGAAGACGAAGAATAGGTCGAATACTAGTACGAATAATATCAGTAAGATTGATGATACTACTAAAAATAATAGTAAAACATATTAATGCGAATAAGAAGAAGACGAAGAAGAAGCGGCGTAGCCGTGGGAAGCCATTGAGGACCCCCCCTTCCGGAGAAACGATAACGCATCCAGCACCCGGAAGCGCTTTCCTGGCACCCTGAGGAGGAGGAGGAGGAGGAGGAGGAGGAGGAGGAGGAGGAGGAGGAGGAGGAGAGTGTTCGACGGCTCCGCTCGGGCTTGAGTAGGGAGGCGAACAATTACATATTAACATAACAACTCGGAGGTCCGCGCGGATTTCTCGGTCGCGCTGGGGCCCCCCTTGGCGGCGCCTCCGGCGCCGATCCGAGAAATCCGCGCGGACCTCCGAGTTTGTATGTCTATGCCATTGTTCGTTTCCCTATTGAGCGACGGTGACTGCGCGTTTCTCCCGAAGGGCTCGGCGGACGCGGGGCGTTCGAACATGATCGACTGCGTCAGGGCGCTGGAGTCCACCAGGCCACTAAGTCTGAAAAATCAAGACACTAAAGCGATAGCATCAGCAATCAACCACCACCTACAAGGCGTGGCTGCGTCGTCCACCGATCAGGTCCAGCAGGAATTCATTCCGGGTAGGAGCTATGTTCGTCATGTTATGACGATGGACACCGAGGCTCGGATTGCATCTCTCGATGCCGGCGCAGAGAATGATAACCAGTTTTTATCAGTTTCGATGTTGCTTCGGCTTTTCCGAGCCTCAATCGCCGTTTTCTGTTTAAAGTGCTCTAGCGTTTCAAGATCCTGATAGGATATCAGTTATCGATGTCGTCTTTGTACTCCCATATGGTAGGTTTCTTCCGCGTTGGCGGTCTAGGCTGCTATCGATCCCCATCCGTTCTGGCGTGGCCCAGGGATGCCCGCTCAGTGGAACCATTTGGGCGCTAGGGCTGGATCCTTTCCTCCGCCTCCTCGCTCGCCGCCTCCCCTCTCGGTCCGTTGGGGCTGTGGGCGCCTGCGCCGACGACGTCGGCTCGACTCTGCGCTCTCTTGCCCTCGTCCAAGCTCTTAAGCCCCAATTTGTTCGGATGCAGAGAGTTGCCACGCTCAGTCTTTAAGCATCTAAGCGCGTGGTCGTGCCACTATGGACTGAGCCCCTCACAGCACGTGATAAAGTCCATCCGTGAGACGCTGGAGCGCCTCGCCCCATCGTGGACCGGGTTCCGCATTCAAGATCATGCCAATTACCTCGGAACGTTCATCGGTCTTGGCGCCACGCTCGCGCTGGTCTGGGACGCCTCGCATCAGAAATATGTCACCCGGTGTAAAGAACTAGGCATGTTGCAAGCGTCTGCCGATATCACGTCCAGATTGTACAACACGTCGGTAGTCACTTGTCTATCATATTTACGTCAGTTCTACCCACTGAGCCGAGCACTTCAGAAACAAGAGCTGTGGGGAATTCATAAAGCGCTGCACTTCCCCCCCCAACTCCTTCGCCCTCTCGGAGTTCCTCACTCTTTGCTCCTGGTCCCCCTCCTCTCCCCAATCCATGGCCTGCACGGCGATGGCCAACGCTTGGTGATCAGCTCAAGCAGGCTGCCGATATCTTCACAGGAGCTGTCGATCATATTCTTGTGCAGGGTCTGATTCGGAGCGAATGGTGTGCGCCGTGCTGGAAAATGAAACAGTCAATCGCAGAGCTTCATGAAGCACGTCGCTCTGGCGAGCCGTGTCAGCGCCCTCCTCTCTCGTCTTCTCAGCTTCGCTCCGCTCTGCGCCATGGGCGCCGGGCCGTGTGAGAAGCAGTCGAGGCTGGTAGGACGCCGAGTGTATGTTTCAGGTTTTTTTTCTCACGAGGCTCTTCCTGATACGCTTCACCTCCTGATTCGGCATCGCGTGTGGTCCTAGTATAACACCACCCCACAAGGCTTCAGGAGCGGTGGGATCTGGTTCGGGAAGTCCTGGTCCGTGCTCCTTCTTCTGTTCGGTGGCCCTACTTGAAGACGGTCGCTGGGGGGTTGACGACAACGGACCGCATGTACGTAACCGAGGAGCGGTGGAGTTGTGCATTTGGCTGTCACCGACGTCCAGACAGCATCGCCCACTAGTTGCGATGCCCTCGACTCACTCACCTCGTGTGTCTTCCTCGTGCGGTGGTGCCTCTGTGTCCCCTCGTCCGTCTCGGGCTTGGCCTGCCAGTTCGCTACCCAGCGTTTGATGTAACTTGTGAAAGTGCCGTGCTGGCTACATCCCAGTGCTTTTAGATGTGCCATATTGCCAAGGAGATGGTCAGTCGACAGCATGGTCAGCCTCTCGATTAAGCCAATTCCTCGTGGCCCTGAAAGCGGCGCTTCCGAACATGCCGGACAAGTACTCCATTCTTCCACATCCGCCTAACGCGCCTAGGCCGTACCGTTGGTTCAGGCCGAGGCGTCGAGGCCGAGCTTGACAGGCTGGTGAAGGTACTGGCGCTCCTCCTCCTGCTGCTCCTCCTCCTCCTCCTCCTCCTCCTCCTGCTCCTCCTCCTCCTCCTCCTCCTCCTCCTCCTCCTCCTCCTCCTCCTCCTCCCCCTCCTCCTCCTCCTCCTCCTCCTCCTCCTCCTTCCTCCTACTTTTCCTCCTCCTCCTGCTCCTCCTCTCGCTCCTCCTCCTCCTCTCCTCCCCTCCTCCTCCTCCCTCTCTCCTGCTCCCTCCTCCTCCTCCTCCTCCTCCTCCTCCTCCTCCTACTCCCACTCCTACTCCTACTCCTACTCCTACTCCTACTCCTACTCCTACTCCTACTCCTACTCCTACTCCTCCTCCTGGGTGCCGGGCAGGTTCTTCGAGTCGCTGATCGAGGACCGGACGACGGGCCTCCAGAGCACGTACACCGAGTTCTTGCAGCGGCCGCGCGGGCTCCAGAAAGTCTGGAGGGCGGGCTTCTCGCTCGCTCGCTCGCGCCCCCCATGCCCTCCCCCTGCCCTCCTCGCCCCTCCGACTCCTCTCCCAGCTCTCCTCCCCCCAGTCCCCTTGTCCCCCTCCCCTTCTCTCTCTCTCTCTCGTCCGCCTGCCCTTCCCATCCCATCCCTGCGGCCCTACGTTTCTACGTTTCTCGCTATGCAGCGTCTTGTCGCGCGCCCCGCGGGCGCGGAGCGCTCTGCAGCGGCCCTCTAGGGCCGTGCGGGCACTCAGACAGCGGCCCCGGGAACCCGACCCCGAGGAAAGCAGGGAGCCAAGGACCAATAAAACATAGAGGAGGGAGAAGGGGGGCCGGGTTTCAGCAAAACTAAAAAGATGAGGGCCCGTCTGGGCCCTCTGCGGGCGCCGCGCTCGCCCGTGCCAGCTCAGGCAGCACGGCGCGCAGCCAGGCCTTCGGCCTCTTAGTGGGCGGTCGGCCTCTTGTGTGGCGGCTGGGCTCCCTTCGGCGCCTCGCGCTGAGCCCAGCCGCCATGTCATCGGATGGATGGCCGCCTTCTCTGCGGCGGCCTCCACCCTTCGGCGCATAGCGCTGTGGAGGCCCGCCAAGCCTCTCTTGGACTTCGGCGGCTCTGCAACAATCTCCTCGCCTGCCACGCGAGGCTGGGGAAGGCCTCGCCGCGGCGCACGGTGCGCCGCCTCCTTCACTTTGCTTGAGCTCCTCTGAGATGTCGTACGTGCTGAGCACCGCTTCAGATGTGGCAGGCTCATCACGCCACGCTGCTGAGGACCCTGCTCCTGTCCTCCTTTCAGCGGGCTGGTCTAGTCGAGGTGGTGGTTGCTGTTGATGCGGTGGAGGTTCTGGGGTTGATTGTCTTTGTAGTACCTCGCAGCTGAGGACCCTGCTCCTGTCCTCCTTTCTGCGGGCGTGCCATCTGGAGATTGGTTATGAGGACCCTGCTCCTGTCCTCCTTTTCAGTGTCTCCATGGCGTGCTGATCGAGCCTGGCTGTTGAGGACCCTGCTCCTGTCCTCCTTTCAGCAGGCACTGTCATGGTTGAGTCGTGCCGCACTGCTGAGGACCCTGCTCCTGTCCTCCTTTCAGTGGGCTGGTGGAATCGAGGTGGTGCTGGTGGTTGGATGGGTGGTGGTTGCGGGGTGGGTGATCGGTCGGTGGCGAGTCCCATAGGCTGTAGATGGTCGTCTTGAGTGTCTATGGTCAGGTCGTGGGGATAGCGTGTTGTTGCTGGGGTTGTGTTGTGGGTTATGGGCGCACATGAGAGGCCTCCATGCACCGACTTCAAGTGGGGTTCGTGGCGGCCCCACCTCGTCCCGCTATGGCTAGGGGTCACGGTGCCCTCGGTGGGGGCGAACCCCAGGCCTGGTGCTTGCTGTTGTCGTCGGTGGGGAATGTCTCTGCTGCCTTCAGCTTCGCCGCGTCGGCGATCGGGTAAGCTCCTCCTTCGCCATGGGAATGGTGGGGGTGGCGAGCTAGGGCGGACCGCGGGGGCGCGGGTAGTGGCCGTCCTACCCCCCCCCTGCCCCTCACCATCCCCGCTGGCGGGCGCGGGAAGTACTCGTCCTTCCCCCCCAGCCCTTCGAGCCCGTCTCGAAGTTTGATCCTCACCAGGACAGCGTTGACTTGGCAGGAGTTGTAGGGGGTCGTGCTGGGTATGCTGTCGATGTCGGTCGGTGGTACGCTGACGGCCAATGGGCCGCCCGCTGCCAGCCAGCTGGCGCCATCCATATTGTAGATCTCCAGGAGCCGCCGCGGTACACATCATACGTGGCGACTTGTGCCTGGGGTGTTCCCTCGCATTCGGGGCTTCCCCAGGTCTTGCGTTCTAACAATAGCCGAAATTGGCGACGCTGCCTGAGGTCTTCCCACGCATTCGGGGCTTCCTCAGGACTTAAGCAGCACACCATAATGCCTGTCCAGGGCCAAATAATCATAGAAAACAATGCCAATGTTAGGAAAGTCGATAAATCCAGCAAGTGCTCGAGGGGGGGGCACGCTCCGTCGCCATTGAGGGATCGTGCCCACCCGTATGGGCGCTACGGGTCCCCCCCCCTCGAGATGGCACGCAATCGTTGTCCAGGTCGCAGCCGTACCAGTAACCCGTTAGCAACGGGGCATTGGGCCATGCAGTAGGTGCGCTGATGCTGACACTTCTGCTGCCAATCTGAATACTCTGTATACAATATTGTGATGCCAGCTGCCATCAAATCTGTAGCAAGCCGGTGGTCTGCGCCAAAATGCAGACCAGTGTTCCCTTACGGGGCAAAAGTATATAATACTGCACGCTTGACTCGACTAACTGCACCAAATAAGCCGCTGCAGTGCCAATTGCTAGCGCCGATGGTTGCCCCATGCCCTGTGACAATCATGGCCGATCTGATGTGTCTCCATGTAGTAATCCAAGGGGCGTAGAACCTGTGGTAGCAGTCGTCCGTTTCGGCCCACATTGCCTCTTCGTCAGCAAGCTGCCCCCAGTGGGCTGCGAAAGCGGTAGCCATTGCCTTGCACAGCCTTGATGGATACTCTTTGAGGGGGGCGGTCCTCCAGCCGCCTTGGCCGTCTCGTCCGTAAGCTCCGGCATGTCCCGCATGTCGGCATAGCTGTCCCCCAGGTACCGCCCTTAGCTCCTGTGCGAGTTCACCGAGGTGTGCCGCCATCAGACATGTTGGTTTTCTCGCGTCCTGCCCGAACTGGCACTGGTCTATGTAGTGCAGTTCGACGCCCGTCTGCTCCAGGAGCCAGAGCGTCTCTGCTCGCTGCCAGCTGCTAGGCGCTTGAGGGCACCAGGTGGCTGGGGCGGGATGCTCGAGTACGGCTGAGACGTTGTACTGCAGGCCCGTGGTGATGAGTAGTAAGGCTGTCCTGTATAGCTCGTTGGCTAGTGCGATCTGTTGATGCTCCGCTTGGCTAGCTGCTTGTATGCCCCAGGGGGCTTCATGTGTACGTAGTGGTCGCGGTGCCTTCCCCTCGGCGGCATGCCAGCGCGATGAGCACCACGTCTCGCAGGGCGGGCCCGCCACAATACCAAATATTTTGCCCTGTCGTATCGCTGCGCACCAAAAATCGACGACGTCTGGCTTCGTCAGGTCTCCTTTGACTGGGTCTATCTGCACGTCGATCGATAGTACTACCAAGTTGCATTCCCGAATGTTCATCTCGAAGTGGCACTGGAAATCCTCGATTCGACGTCTGCCCGAGAAGAGGTGCAGCAAGAACATAGCCGTGGTAACCATGGGCCTGCACGGTGAGAATACGTTTGCAGGTGGTGTCGCTGTTTGGACGTCCGCTGCCGCAGGCAGGGCCGGCGAGAGTTGGAGCTGGTGCTGCTCTATGTAGTCGGCCAGCTTGAGCTGTATGACCTGTTGGGCGGGCACCAGCGCCTTTGTAGCTCCATGCCCCATTGCCTTCCTCGCCGCCACAGCTTCTCGTTCTTCTTCTCGGCGTTCGGCTGCCTCCTGCAAATCCATTGGGGCCTCGATTGCTTGGAGGACCGCCAGGCATTTGGGGCACCTTCTCAGGTGCTTGAGTATGCGGGATCTCGTTATGAAGTTCTTCCCGCACCCAGGGCAGGTAGTCGAACGGGCAAGCAATTCGGGAAGGTCGTAGCCGATGTGTTCCATGGTGCGATGGCGCTTCCATGCTCCCCGAGTTTTTAATATCTTGCCACACTCATAGCATATGTAGCCACAGTGCTGTGCGGGCGGCAGCCCCTCGAAGTTGGGCGTGGTCAATCCAAACTCTTGCGCAAGACGGTGTAACTGCCTTTGCCAAACTCGATGTCGATATATGTCGTGCTGCCATGCTTTGTACCTGAGCCACGCACGGGTGATCGTGGCTTGTGCGGCTCGCACATGCTGTGTGCGTAGCCATCGTAACAATCCCCTGATGTCGCTGCCGATGTCCTCGTCGTCTAGTAGGAAACTTCTTATCCAGTCCAGATCTTCGACGATAAGAGCATTCCAGGCCTTCTCATCCTCCCAAAGTTCGTCGATGAGGCGGTGGAGGAAGGGCGTGTCTGCATGCGCCATCCTGGCCAGGTACATCAGGCGCCGTCGGCGCAGGTACATGTGGATCGGTACTTCGTCGCACAACAAGTATATTTCGTCATCCAAGGTATGTACATGTCCCGCGCTGTGTCGCTGTTGTCTTGCGGCGGCCCGCAGGCTCGCCATGTGTCTGCTCTGCAGCATCTGCTTCTGCTGTGCTGTAAGTGGTCCCCACACTTCGCAGTCGTAGGTCAGCTTGCTTTGCGCCAGTGCCGTGAGGTACAACAGCTTGGCCTTGAGGTCGATGTGCGGCAGGCGGAAGATGGACTTCTTCAAGGGGCCCTCTGCGGATCTGTGGTCTATGATGCGTCTCATAAGGTTCGGCCCCTCCCCACCATCACTTGTCACGATATTGCCCAATGTGAGTCCCTGGGTCGTGACCTCCGCCGTTGACACTTCAGTGCTGGTTGGCGGCTGACCATCCTCACGCAGCAGCGTGATGGGATTTGTCTTGAAAATCTTCGCCTTGATATGCTGCTTGGCGTGCCCATCGATATGCAGCAACGCTTTAGTCTTCTTGGGGTGTAGGTCATGCCCGAAGATCTTGAGTCTCCTTGCAATGATGGACAATATGTCGAAGATGCTGCTCTCGATTTTCGTGTTGTCGTTAAGTACGCACAGGAATGTCGCGTCGTCCATGAAGGATACTTCTGGCAGGGCCCCTTCCAGCCCTTGGAGCTGGCCTGACGTGACAATGGCTTGTTCGCCCGCTGGTGGTAGTTGTAGTAGGTACCCTCCTGCATGTAGCTCCTGCTCCAGTGGGCCCAGAGCGTGCGCGAAGCTGATGTTGAAGATGAGGTCGGCCAGGCCGTTGCCTGGGCGTGTGCCCTTGCGGCTCTCCGCGCAGAGCTCTTCTCCCCGCACTTGGAAGAATGTCGTGTCGTGTGCTTCCTCTAGCTGGAATCGCAGGTTCTCGTCTACATCGTTGAGTGCTAAGTAGCCTGGAGACGCTATCAGCTGCTGGATGGCCGGCATGAGCCATTCAGGTGGAGCGCCTCCTGCCATCACCTTTAGGAGCCAAGGCTTCTCCCCTTCCCGTCCCAGCACAAATTCTCGAATAACTGAGTAAAAGGCCTGTCGTAGATCCAGCGGGATGCCGACTGCGCTGAGACGTCTCCGCCTGCAGATCCTGAAGAACGCTTTGATAGTATGGGTGGAGTACGCGCCTGACTTCTTCGGGATTCCGCCATGCTGGGTGACCCTCAGCAGGCTGCTGCAGACCCTCAACGTAGTTGCGCGGAGCCACTTGTGGTAGTGCTTGGCCACGGTGTTGTTGAGGAGGATCGACCTGTAATATTCCAGGAGGGCCCTCGTGCCGCTACCCTTGTACAGCTTCACTGCAATACCTGCTTTAAATTGGATCGGTTCTCGGCCTCGCAGTATCGTCTTCAAGACGACTGGGTACCAGTGGCGGGCCGTCTCCTCGGGTGCGAGTTTGAGGATGTCGTCCAAATTGCCGTCGGGTCCTCCTGCTCGGCCCTTCTTGCCGTCCGCAAAGCTCTCCACCAGATCGTTGAGTGTCATGTGCAGGTGCTGTGAGACCTCGTCGGGTGGCGATCTGTGGGTACGGCTGATATTGTAGCGGTCCGCCAGGTCGTACTTGTCCCTGATGTCGGCTGACTCGATCTTGGCGAAGTGCTGCAGGGTGGCTCTGCTGATCTCGCCCTGGCTGCCCATGACGGTGCCGTCGGGCTGCTGCATAGTGGGCAGCGCGCTAACATATTTTGGTTTGCGGCCGCCGTGGATCAGAATCTTCTTTGTCAGCTGCCACTCGGTCCTGGCGTCTCTTGCTGTTCTGCTATCCGCCAATTTGCTGCCAAGTTCGTGAAAGTAATGGTTGCGGTCGGTACTACGCTGGTGTCTGAACGTGTCCTTGGTGTGGTCGATGAAGAGCCTGGCAGCGTCATGCGCGATGCCGAGGCAGCCGGTGGCATGACTGAGCTGGCACGCTCCAACAAGGGCTGCCACAGAGCAGTACCAGCTATCTTCCACGCGGGCATAGACAGGCGCCTCGTGGCAGAGCCTCTTGCGGAAAACTTCTAGAGGTGCTGGGTCCCCGTTGTTCGTGTAGGTCCGCGTGGAGCTCTCAGCATATCTGCGCAGCCTCAATAGGCGCATGCTGGCCTCTGAGATTGTGACGTTGCAAGGGGTAAGCGGGTCCCGTCCGAAATGCTGCTTCGTCTTCTCGACAAGGAGTCCCGCTGTCTCGTGGTAATGGTCGTTGACGTCTGCCTTCCACGGTGGTAAGCTGATGTTGTTCAGGTCCTGCTTGAATGCGATGATGCGCTCTGGGTTCTTGAGTTTGTTAGTATCCAATAACCCGTTCCCCTTCGAACTACGGTGGCGCCCGATGATTTCGCCCACAACTTCAACTAGCACGGGCATGTGGTCTGTGGTCGTGTCGTAGCCGTTCTGGGCGTAGTTCCTCCTCTGCTTGTTGTGCTCGTTCTTCTTTTTGGCGGTTGGCTTTTGAAAGTCTCTCAAGACAGTGCAAGCCGCCACGCACTTGAACAGGCAGGGAGCCATGGCGACGTAGTCGATGCGGTTGGAGATCCCGTCCTTGTGGTACGTGTAATCGTCGTTGTTCCCGTAGTATGTGTTGACGACGTGCAGGTGGCAGCTGGCGACAGACTCGTGGAATTCGTGTCCATTTTTGTCTGTCAGCTGATTTGGACCTTTCTGGCCCAACCATTGAGTGTCCTCTCCGTCCTTGTGGCTTAGCTTGGCGTTCGCGTCGATGAGCAGGATCTCTGGTTTCCACGTGTCACACAGCTCCCTGAAGTGCTCCCACCAGCCGTTGATGTCCTTGGCCTTCTGGTACGGGGCATGAGCAACGGCGATGACGTGATGGAACAGAGGAGCCTGCACGCGGACAAAGAGAATCCTGGCTGACGAGTACAGTTTTGTCAGCTGGGACTGCTTGAAGTACAGGTCTTTCCCTTTGAGCTGCCCGTACGGTAACTCGACGTTGAGTAGTAGTGCACATCCCCAGTTGCCGTCCTGCGCATCGCTCTGGATGTTGATAAAGCCTTGTCCTGTCCATATGGCCTCTCTACAGCGTGTCTCCTGCAGCCCCGCGACGTGTACATGGTGGTCCAAAGCTGGGCTCTGACTAGAGCCCCTTTACTGGAGATGTCCAGGTGCAGGTCTGTGGAGGTGAAGTCGCCCACCATGGACTGAGCGTTGTACTGCACGATGTTGAGCTTCAGCGTGCCCTTGTTGTAGCTGTCTGCGGTGAGGTCGGGGATGTGGTCTGCGTCAGCCCGCTGGGGCGAGACGTGCTCCTCGAGCCGTCCATGCCTCCACGGTGGGTGCGCATGTAGGTCATTGCCCGCAGGATTAGCCATCCAAGCCCATTCGAGTGTGCTGGTATACTGTACTATATTGACTAGCTCTTCCGCAGGCGGTGGTGGCGCTGGTTGGAGTGCGGCATATTTTGATAGAATATCTGCTGCTTCATTCCAGGGTGCGTCTCGATGCGCATGAGTGTGCTCGAAGCTAATGTCCTTTGTGAGCTGTAACTGCTGGAATAATATGCGTGTAAATCTCGCAAGAGGGCGGTTCCTACTCGATCTGATCCGCGATGTTCCAGCTGCCGCTCCCAAAGCCGCGGTGTTGTCTCCGATAATGACGATTTCCTGCTCATCGTCCTCCTGTGTACATGCGATGCCTGCCCAGAGTAGCGCTCCCAATTCGGGGCTGGTGCTGGAGGTGATGTTGTTGGCCATTTCCTCGCTGACGGACAGGGCGTGGTTGGAGTACATGTGCCTGTAGTAGGCGATGCCCTGGTCGTCCTCTCTCAGGTGTACCACTGCCCATGCTGATGTACCCGGTGCTTTGGCATGGTAGGACGCGTCGGTGAAGTAGTAGTGCCGCTTCACAGCCGACAAAGGTCTCGAGGGAGCAAGGTGCTTCACCGCCAGCCTGGTATGCTCGTGCAGGTCGTGCTCTTCGAGGTCGTAATGCCATGTCAGCTTCTGGATGTGTTGCTGGAATTGCGTCGGTAGGAACTGTGGGGATCCGATGTTGAGGAAGCGTCGCTGCGTGCTGTTGCTGTCTCTGCGCTGGTCGGTTTTGTGCGCTTGCCCGTGTGTTGCTGGTCTAGTTCTTTGTCGTCGTCTCCTTCTGCGCTCGCAGCGCCGGTAGTCGTCGCTGTACTCGCTGCCAGTGCTGGTGTGTTGGCTAGTGCGTTGGTTGTCTCGGGCGTCTTCCGCCGTTGTGCTCCGCCTAGTTGGGATGCGGAAGGGGTGCATGGCTGGGGTTGTACGTCGTTGTGGTGCGGAGATGGGTTGTTGCCGCCCCGTCGGCTGCCCGCTAGCTCCGTGGTAGCTCCTGAACGGCAGCATTGCTCGTCGGGGATGTGCGTCCCTCTGGGGCTGGGGGTGCTGTCTGGCATTAGTCGTTGCGTCTGGGAGTGGTTGCTCGGTCTCCAAGTGGTCGGTCGGCTTGTAGGGCTTGGTCCCCGTCCGCGTCGTGCTCCTTTCCCGTGGGGACGGCGGCTTTTGGCAGCACTTCTCATCGGCGTTCAAGTTGTCCGATCCAGCCCGCACGGCCTGACTGAACAGGAGCTCGTGTGATTGGGCTTGGAGCATGCTGTCACGTAGTCGATGAGATATGCCGCCATGAGGGTCGGTTGGGTTCGGTGGTGGAAAGATAGGTAGTGCTGGCTCTGCGCGTTGCTCTTGAGGGTCTAGGTTTGGTTTGGCTGGTGTCGGTGGCAGGAGTGTAGATGGTTGCTCGTCGTTGGACCTGGTTGAGCGCCCCAGCGCGACATCGCTGTCACGAGAGCAAGGCATCGGCCACCCTCCCGTCGGAGGCATGCTCTCGCGTCTTCGCACCTGCAAGGGGGAGTCAACCCGCAGCTGCTCGGGGAGAGCAGGTCCGTCCGTCGACGGCCTTGCAGAGTGAGGCGACCCCGCGCTGACACGCCAACGCGGGTAGGTCCTGGTCGGTACGTTATGTTGTTTGGACTCGTCAGAGCGTGGAGTCTGCTCTGCTGATGTGTACCGAGGCGCTGCCCTCCAAGTAGTATGCGACCTCGGACAGCTGCTGCGCTCTCGACTCGGGCACTCGCTGGCGGAGCCCAAGTCCTGCTCTTCAGGATGTTCCGCTCCAGGGGGCTGAGTGCTATCTGGCAGTGCTTCGTCCTCGCAGATGCTGCTGTCCGCAAGCGCCTCGAAGGGGTTATTGATCAGCGGCACTCCAAAGTCTGGTCGCATCTCCACCCTGTGCGCCTGTCTTAGTAATCTTTTGCGCCTCGCCACTCTTCTTTCTCTTGCAACAGCTGTGGCGTCGTTGAGGTGCGGCTCTGCTGCTGTAGGGCTGTAGCTTTTGCTGTCAAGGTATGTGTCCTGTATTTGCTCTAGCTGGTAGGCTTGTATGGGTCCATGCTGTATCTGTCGATTGTAGTCAGTGCATGGTTGTGTCGTGGTGCCTGCATTTAATTTGGCTGACGCTGGTGGACTAGCCAGCCCTCTAGGGGTCTTTGTGCTTGCCGTGTGGTCTGCTTGCGAGCCCAGGTGGCTGGGGTCGAGAGGTTGGCGGGCAAGCCAGGCTCCGTCGACTGCAAGCGTGGGGTGCTCCTCGAGTACCCGGCGCTGGGATACCTCCAGATGTGATAAATCTGGTAGTCTCGACCTGCTGCCTGGGTCCTCCTTCGCATGGCTGCGCTGCCTGGGCTGCGACGCCGCATGGGCCGCCGCGGCTCCCGCGAAGTGGGATGTCGAACCAGGCATGGCCAAGGGGTGTCGCCTTGGTCCACGCTGTTGGCACTGCGTCGGACTGCTCGAGTAGCTCTCCCACTCTTGTTGCAGTCTCACCCTGTCGCGGTGCTGGTTGCTTGTCTGAACCCCGCTGGCAGTGGGGCTCGCGGCCTGAGGGAGTCGCTCAGGTCCGCGCTTGGAGTGCTCAGACTTGATGTCGCCGTTCTGTGGGTGGTCCCCACCCTTGCCCACAGACGCGGCGTCTAGGGAGTTGGTAGTGCAGGTAGTTCGTCTGCTACGCCTCTTGAGTCGGGGCTCCCTAGTAGAGCGTTGGTGGTTTGAAGCGGATGCGGCATCCCCCAGGCTCGCATCGGCTTGGACATAGCTATGTAGTGTGATGGAGGCTAGGTGCGATCGTGTGCGTATGGCCGAAAGCCATGGATGTGGGTCGTTGGGCGTAGGCTCGTCACCGCACGGGTCTCTGAGTCTGGGCCCGATGTCCCCGATATCTTCTGGTGTAGTTGTCTGGACGCAGGTCTGGGCCAGTTGCCCCCCAGCCTGCGTACTCCGTATCAGTTTTTTGACAGTCGACCCCCGTCGAGGTCGCTCTCGCCGCTCTCGATGAAGGATGCCACTCTGTCACCTGGGTCCGCGAAGCCATCGTCCGCGTCGCAGATCCTGACCTTTTTCGGCTGGCTCCTCGCCCTCCTGGGTTCCCTTGGTTGCTTCAAGTTACCTCTGCATGGAGGTGCCGAGCTCGTCCTCTCTGGCGTGCCCAAGTGGAAACGCGGTGGTGGCAGTCGTGGCTCGTGTGGCTCGGTGGGCGTGATATCCTCAATCGGCATCCGTGGAGGTGTGCTGGGGCAATCCTCCTCGTCGCGGCTGAGGTCGATGAACAGCGTCGTCATGGGAGTCTTGGCTGGCTGTGAACGCTGTTGTGGGGTCTTGTGTGGCGTGAGAGGCGTGACGGGCGGAAACAGTATGTGTCTTGGCGTGGGCTGTTCCGTCGGGATGGGTGAGTCGGCTGGTATCGTTGGTGAGAGTGAGGCGAGGTCTGTCGGGGCTTCGCCCTCCTTCTCCTTGCGCAGGCCTTGGCGGTTCTTCAACTCTTCGTCCAGCAAGTCAGCGTCGTCGGATTCGCCAATTGGGATGCAATCGCTGCTCGCCCGTACCTCGAGCATCCCTGAGTGCGAAAAGGAGCCGACCCTGTTGTACTCCTCGATGTGCTGGCGCTGCTGAGGTGGTGGTGGGGGGAGCGGCCACTCTTCGGCGGATGTCCTCGGCACAAAGCTTTGGTTCTGGAAGCTGAGGTCGTCGCTCGACGAGGGGGTAGGCTCCTCTGGCGTTGGCATAGACGATGTATGGGACCTCTCTCCAAATCCCACCTCGGCCAGCTCCTCGAGGTACGGCGGCAGTTCTGGATGTGGAAGTTCGTACTGGCTAGGTAGCAGCCGAAGTAAGTCTGCCTCAAGTTGCTCCCTCTGGTACGCGCCCTCCTGGTCCGCCATGCCTTGGTCACGCTCGCTCGTGGCTGTGTCTCCCATGAGGTCATCCGTCATGTCGATTAGCAGGTCTTCGTCCACTTGTCCTCCTGCTCCCCAGGCATCCCGTAGTGCAGTCTGGAGTCCTGCCGTTTGCAAATCATGTGCCCGTTGGAGTTCTTGTAATTGCTGCTGCCTCTGCGCTTCGTTCATATGATGGTTGTGGGCGTAGTGCTGCGCGATGGCCTGCATCTCCTGCTGGCACTGGTGCTGCAGTGTACTGTGGTACTGATGCGTCGCTTGGTTCTCCATCTCCTGCTGCTGCTGTATTGCATGGAGTTCGCTTGTGGCTGCTGCTTGTCGCTGCAGTGCCACCTCCTCCATCCTTTGGGCTTTGTCCACCTCCTCCTGGTGCTCGCCGACGCGCTCCAGATACCTTTCCTGCTCGTGCTGCATCTCGTATGCCTTCGCCTGGATGGCTGCGTGCTCCAGGTTCAGGACGACCCGCATCGCTTCGCGCTTGTTGGCTTCTTCCTGATGCTCGTGGGCCATCTGCTGATAGTTCACTGCGATCCGCAGCTCCTCCTCCTTATAAGCGCTGTGGCGGGCGCATCTCTCCTGGTACTCCGCCTCCGCCATCTCCTGCATCGCCTTCTCGTTGTGTTCCTGCGCCATCTTGTGCCACTGGGCCTCTTGGGTTGCCATCTCTCTCACGACTTGCTCTTCCTGCCTGGCCTTCTGGACCTGCTGCGTGTAGATGGCTGCTCTTCTCTGGTCTTCCTTGTGCATCTCCTCGCGCAAGGTCTTCTTTTCCATCTCGATATGCATTTGCAGGTCTGCGAGCATCCCTTTGGCCCTTTCCTCCTGTGTCCTCTGGGTGCCTCTTTGTGCTTCGTATGCTTTTGCTTCCTCCTCTTCTAGCTTGGCGTTGTGGTGCCGCTTGAGAGCGTTGACCTCCCATATGTGCCACTTCTCCTGCTCGGCCAACTGCGCTTCGGTCGTGTGGTACATCTTTTGCGCGATGGTCTGCTCGTAGGCCTTCAGTTCGCTTTTGTGCTTGAACTCTGCTTGTGCTAGTAGGTCGCTTTGCTGCTGTTCTTTTTTCTGCTGCGAATCAAGCCTCTCGGTCAATCTCCTGATGGCATCTTTGATCTCGTCTGATGCTGCTGGGGCTGGTCGGGGCTGCTGGGCTGGGGCTGGCTGAGCTGTGGCTGGTTGGGCCATGGCCGGTGCCGCTGGAGCTGCCGCAGGGTCGCGCCTTCTCCTCGCGGCCGGGTGTGGCGTGCGTCCTCTGGTGGGATCATGGCTCCCGTCTTCCTCGGACGATTCGTCCTTTACTCCCGCCGACTTGGCCATTTGATCTCTGGTTTCCCTCATCAGGGTTTTGTAGACCCTGATGGTTCTGGCTGCCGTCGCCTCCTGGTCCAGCATCTTGCTGAGCCGCTTCTCCATCTCGGCATGCTCCTCCTCCAGCTTTTCCAGCGTGGCCCTGAGCTGCTTCATGCGTTCTTTGTGGGGCAGGACGAAGGAGATGTTCGTGGCGGTGATCGCCGCTTCCTGCTCGAGGCTGGTTGTGCACAAGCCGGCCAGCCTAGCACCTGCGATGTTCTCGGTGAGACGCCCCAGCCTGTGGCACTTGGTCTTGTACCACACGAGCCTCATCTCTTCGTCATCTGGGGGTGCGGACCAGCTCTCGTGCTCCATCGCGACGGCGAAGGAGACTGGCGTGATGCTGTCCAGGACTGCCTTCTGCTGGGGGCTGTACTGGTAGCTGCCGATGTGGGCTGCGGCAGGCGTGTCGAGCTGGTCCCTTCTTCTGCGCCTGCCGCTTCTCCTTCTGGCTGAGGCGCTCCTCCAGGGCGCTCTGTGCTTCCAGTGCTGGTCGCTATCGCTTTGCTGCTGGTGCTTGTGGGTCTGTGGCTGCTGCTGCTGCTGCTGGTGGCGCTTGTGGGTCTGTGGCTGCTGCTGCTGCTGCTGACTATGCTGCTGCCACTCCCAGGGCCGCCCACCAATGGCTCCGTAGTCGCCAGTCCAGTCTGCGCTGCGCTGGCGCTGCGCCTGGGCTGTGGACCCTGCTCCTGTCCACCTTTTCCCAGGGCCGCGCTGCGGCGCCTCGAGGTGTGTGGTCCCTGCTCCTGACCACCTTTCCCTCGAGGCGCCGCGCTGTTGCTTCCAGATCTGCGTCATGGCGTGCTGCTGGTGGCGCTGGGGCTGCTGCGCGCTGTGGTGCTGCTCCAGCCTGCTGGCAGCAGCCGCCAGTCTGATCAGCAGCCTATCTTGTCCTCTTTGGGTCCTGGCGCGGCGGTGCCAGGCTTCTTCCTTAGTCCTGGGCGTGGCGGTCGGGGTGACCGCCGCGGCTGCGGCGCCTCTTTCTCTTCTCTTTGATGGCTCCGCGGCGCGCGAGCCACGACCGAAGGGGCGACCGACGACGAGCGAAGCCGCGACGGTCCCAGCCCCTCCTCGGCCGTATGGCTTCCCTGCGGCCCTGTTCCTTCCCCTCTCGCTCCCCCGCCCCTCCCCCCCCTCCCCCCAAGATCCCCCTTCCCCGTCTCCTCGATGTCTCTCTTCCCCTCCCCGTCTCCCCAACCCCCTCTCCTCCCCCGTTTCCACCTTCCCCTTTCCTCCAAGCAGCCAGCAGCAGTCTCCGTCTCCCCTTCTCCGTTTGTACAGTCAGCAGCGTGCATGCATCCGGCTCGACACGCACACCCGCAGCAAGGTATGTCGATACACTCCAGGGAGTCCGTCAAGGGAGCCCTCTGTCACCAGCGCTGTTTGCCAATGCGCTCCGAGAGGCAATGGGCTCTCTCTCTCTCTCTCTCTCTCAAAACGGATTCGGAACGGAAGGCTTATGGAACTGTCGTCGGGAGCGACGAGAGAGGAAAAAACAGGTTCACATACGGAATGTTCGCGGACGACACAGCATTAATCGCACGATCAAGGCAAATGTTGTCTATGATGCTTTGGTCCGTAAAAGCAGAGTTGACAAAATCGGCTTGAAGTTAAACGTAGACACATGCACCGTACAATGTTGTGGGGGAACAGTCCCTGCCGGCACCCGCATGACATTCGGTGGAGAGACATACCCAGTATTCAGTTGTGGCGATGATTTCAAAGTGCTTGGTACAATGATCACATTCGATGGGGAAACCTCGACAGAGTTCGAAGCGCGAATACGAGCGGGATGGGCCAAGTTTTCAAGTCTGGCCATCGTCCTTCGAAAGAACAGCAACGCCTTAGGCTCTTCCACGCGACAGTATCAAAAGCCGTGCTATGGTGCAGCGAATCATGGAAGTTGACGGTATCGCAAGAGAGAAAGCTTAGAAGCACATGGAGATCGATGTTACGACGCATTGTCGGGCCAGGCAGGAGGCTTGACGAGGAGTACATATCATAGATACGCAAAGCCACCAAGATCGCGGAGGAGAAGGCGAGCAGGGCCGGAGTACCTTGCTGGGTAGATCACCAACTTCACGCAAAGTGGAGACGGACTGGTTGCATTGCTAGAGTGGACGAATCCAGATGGACCGAGTGCACCACCGTCTGGAAAAACGCTGAATGGTGGAAAGCACAGCCGTAGAAGTCGCGCCAACGACCGCTTAGAAGCAGGCCTGGTCGTTTTGCCAGGTGGGAGGGCGAACGATGCAATTTCGCTGATTCAAAACAATGACAGTCATGGACAACCGTGGCGCATGACAGCAAGCTTGGGACACAAATGAACCAGAGTATGTCGCATTCGATCGGCGCTAAAGCTTGGTATTTGGCATTACCACTGGAGCTGCTTGTGTGTTCACTGGTCCTGCTTGGGGACCTGCGGACCACCCGTGTCCGCCTGCCCGCCTTGTAGGCGCGCCCCTTGGGCGATGGCAGCTGCTGCTGCTGCTGCTGCCTTTCTTCCAAGCCTTTCCTGTCCTCCCCTGCCGCCCCCTTCTCGCCCGCATCGTCTGCGACGTGGTCGGCGGCGGCTGCGACGTCGTCATTGAAAGCGCAGCCTGGCGTCAGCATAGACTCTCATACGGTCTGGCTCATGCGGCGGACGTCCACCAGGACCCGGCCTCTGCAGCCAATCTGCTCGACCTCCCAGTCGCTTCCCTGAACGCGAAACGGCCCTCATCGCTAGCATCACGGCGCTGCAGCAGCGAGCCAACCACCTTGCTCAAACCGTCCAATCCATCCAGGAGCAGTCTACCCCGCTGCTAGACAGGTCCCACCCAGCGCAGGCCGCCTGGAATGGCGTTCCACGGGCCTTCCGCCCCACTGTTTCTCTTGGGGCTTCGCTCCAGGGAAACCTCCAGGCGTGCTTTGGTGCTCACCACCAAGCACACCGACTGCTGGCGTCTTCTCGCCCGAGTGCTTTGCGAGAACAAGTGGCAACTGCTCCGTAGCAATCATACCGGGCCGCCACGGGGGAAGCCCCAAGGCGGTGTTGCGCTTCTCTGAGGCACCGAGGCACGCACGCCAAAGCGCGCTAGCAGTTGGCGCCTGTTGTTCGGGTGTGCAAGCGTGCCTTCGAGCGACATGTTCACCGCACACCCGCCATGTTTGCCAGTCGGGGTCCCTTCGACCGCGCCAGGGGGAAGTGTAACAGGGCTGGACCTAAGCGCGGTTTTGCTGGACTTCGGTTGTGTTGTATTGACCGTTTTGGAGGGAGGTGCAGGAAAACATGTAGAATAAAACGAGCAACAAACAACAAACAACGTTCAGGTCCAGCCCTGAAGGGTAACACCCCACCCCTACTCTTTCAGCGGCGCCTTCCCGCCCTGCGAGGCTGGCCCGCGCAGCCCTCATCCGCTGTGGGGCCAGGACCAGACCTGGTCCGAACTGGTGCGTTATTTCTTTCTCTTTCTCTCTCTCTCTCTCTCTCTCTCTCTTTCTTTCTCTCTCTTTCTCTCTCTCTCCCTCTCTCCTCTTCCATTGCCCTCCCTTCCTCTCCCATCCCTTCGGGCCGTCTCCTTCCCCTCCCGCTCCCCCTCCCCCTTCTCCCCCCTTTTCCCCTTTTCCCCGTTTCCTCGGTATCCCGCTTCCCCTGGCAGTTTTCTTTGCCCCGTCCCTTCTCTCCCCCGTTTCCGCTTTCTCTTGTTCCCAACCATCCTGTGGTGGTGGGTCCTCGTTTTGAAGAGACAGCGCCTCGCGTCTCACTCCTTTCTCCCGCTCCTCCCTCCTCCCATTCTCCCCTTCCTCTCCTCCCCCCCTTTGGTACACCCCTCACACGCTTCGTGGTCACACAGGGAACCCCACCAAAGGCCCAACTGCCAGCGCTCGCATGCGCCCACCGCAATTATTTTGGCACACCCCTCGCACGTTTTGTGGCCCCGTAAGGAACTCCACCGGACGGCCCAGATGTCAGCGCTCGCATGCGCCCACCGCGTCCATGTTGGCACACCCCTCACACGCTTCGTGGCCCCATAGGGAGCTCCACCGAAAGCCCACGTGCCAGCGCTCGCATGCGCCCACCGCATCCATTTTGGGACACCCCTTAGTCGCTTCGTGGCCCCATAGGGAACCCCACCGAGGTCCCCGATGCCAGCGCTCGCATGCGCTCACCGCACCCATTTTTGGGACACTCCTCGCACGCTTCGTGGCCCCATAGGGAGCCCCACCGAAGGCCCACATGCAAGCGCCCGCATGCGCCCATCGCAACCGAGCTCCCCTCACGCGTTTCGTGGCCCCACAGGGAGCTCCACCGAATGCCCACATGCCAGCGCTCGCATGCGCCCGCCGCATCCATTTTGGCACACCCCTCACACGCTTCGTGGCCCCATAGGGAACTACTCCACGGGCCCCGATGCCAGCGCTCGCATGCGCCCAGCGCGCCCATTTTGGCACACCCATCACACTCTTTGTGGCCCCATAAGAAGCTCCACCGAAAGCCCACATGCCAGCGCTCGCATGCGCCCACCGCGTCCATTTTGGGACACCCCTTGGTCGCTTCGTGGCCCCATAGGGAGCCCCACCGAAGGCCCTGATGCCAGCGCTCGCGTGCGCCCACCGCACCCATTTTGGTACACCCCTCGCACGTTGTGTGGCCCTATAGGGAGCTCCACACCGAAGGCGCACATGCCAGCGCTCGCATGCGCTCACCGCGCCTATGTGTGGACACCCCTCACGCTTCGTCGCCCCAGGAGGAAATCCACCGAAAGCCCAAGCGCAAGCGCTCGCATTCGCCCACCGCACCCATTTTGGCACACCATTCTCACACTTCGTGGCCCCGAAGGGAGCTCCACCGAATGCTGCGCATACAACGGCAGTACCCACAAGTGCATATGGTTGGGTCGCTCGCCAGGTTAATTTTTCCAAACCCTTCCGGTCCTCCCCTGTCGCCCCCTTGTCGCCCGTCTGCAACGTGGTCGGCGGCGTCGTCGTGATGGTGGTGCACGATGCATTGGTCGGGGCTAACTTCCTTTCCTCGCAGTGACCGCTCACTTTGTCCGTCCGTCTGTCTTCTGAAAGAGCTGGTTCGTCAAGCTGCCACGCCCACTGTCCAACACCCCGCGAGTCCTCCTCATCCCCCTGCCCTCCCCCCCCTCGTCGTCATCCTCCTCGCCTTCTTCCTCCTCCTCCTCCTCCTCCTCCTCCTGGACGTCTCCTTTCCTCCTCCCCTCCGCGTGCCCCTCCTCGTCCCCCTTCTCTTCCTCGTCCCCCCTTCTCTTCCTCCTCCCGCCCTCGTCGCCCTCCTCCTCCTCCTCCTCCTCCTCCTCCTCCTCCTCCTCCTCCTCCTCCTCCTCCTCCTCCTCCTCCTCCTCCTCCTCTCCTCCCTCTCCTCCCTCCTCCTCCTCCTCCTCCTCCTCCTCCTCCTCCTCCTCCTCCTCCTCCTCCTCCTCCTCCTCCTCCTCCTCCTCCTCCTCCTCCTCCTCCTCCCCCTCCTCGTCCTCGTCCTCGTCACTGCCTCCCCCCCGAACGAGGAGGAGGCGGAGTAGGAGGAGGAGGAGGAGGAGGAGGAGGAGGAGGAGGAGGAGGAAGGGACGGGGGTTAGCTGGCCGACGGGCTGGCTGTTGCTGCGCCCCTCGAGGGTCGCACAGCCAGTGCTTGGGCCAGCCTGGCCAGGCAGAGCCGTTCCGTCCTGGCAGAGCCTGGCCAGGCAGGACGGCGCTGGCTGGGGAGGTTCCCCTCGACTCGGAAGCCGTGGGAGCCCAAGCCACCGCAGACTTCGCAGGCGAGCATCCCTTCCCGCCCGAGCCACCCGCGGGAGCGCGACGGGTGGGCGATCACCCCGCGCCCCGCAGGGCCGGCGACCCTGGCGCGGGCGAAGGGTCCAGGGCTTGCAGGGCTGCTTCAGCCAACGAGTGGAAGACCCCGGTCCAGCGAGGGATGGGCTCCGCGCCGCCTTCGCGGCACTTCCGCCTCGCAGAGTGCGGGGCGCGGGTCGCGTCGGCACGGGCCGCCTCCAGGCCCATGCACTCATCCTGCCCGGTCTGTTCGGCACCGTCGGCACGGGCCCAGGGGGGGAGGAAGAAGGCAGTGACGGCACGGATCCTACGTCTGATGCGCTTGGTTTCCTGCTCTCTCCTCCTCCTCCTCCTCCTCCTCCTCCTCCTCCTCCTCCTCCTCCTCTTCCTCCTCCTCCTCCTTCTCCTCCTCCTCTCCTCTCCTCCTCCTCCTCCTCATCCTCCTCCTCCTCCTCCCTCCTCCTCCTCCTCCTCCTCCTCCTCCTCCTCCTCTCCCTCTCCTCCCTCTCCTCCTCCTCCTCCCTCCTCCTCCTCCTCCTCCTCCTCCTCCTCCTCCTCCTCCTCCTCCTCCTCCTGTCCTCCCTCTCCTCCTCCTCCTCCTCCTCCTCCTCCTCCTCCTCCTCCTCCTCCTCCTCCTCCTCCTCCTCCTCCCTCCTCCTCCTCCTCCTCCTCCTCCTCCTCCTCCTCCTCCTCCTCCTCCTCCTCCTCCTCCTCTCCTCCTCCTCCCCTCCTCCTCCTCCTCCTCCTCCTCCTCCTCCTCCTCCTCCTCCTCCTCCTCCTCCTCCTCCTCCTCCTCCTCCTCCTCCTCTCCTCCTCCTCCTCCTCCCTCCTCCTCCCTCCTCAAGCTTCAGAAGGGACAGAGCTTCCGCCTCAGGGACCTGGGCCCAGGCGGGACAAGCGTGCGCCAACTCATCCGCAGCCCCACTGACCACCGAAAACGTCCAAGCTTCACGGCCGGCCGACGTCTGCTCGTCTTCCGAAGGGTGGCAGCTACCTTAAGGAACTGAACGTCCCTTCCGCCTGGGAGGCCCTTGACCGAGTGCCGTCGGTCCTTGTGAGAATTGGGTGGCCAGGAGCCCCCTGGAAAGCTTGAGAAAGCCACGGGCCATGTGCAGTCAGCCCGCATAGCAAGGAGGAGCAAGCTTCACGCTTACCTTTGCATCCTTCCCTTGCGTCCCATCCTTGGCCGCCTGCGCTGGCCGCGCTTTCGCTGGCCGCGCCCCGCTCTCAGGGCGTCGACATGGCCTTCCAATGCCAGCAGGAGGAGGAGGAGGAAGAGGAGGAGGAGGAGGAGGAGGAGGAGGATTTGAATCTTCGTCGAGCGTCCTTACTGTACGGGTGGACTGAAAAAGGGAGTCCACCCTTTGGGGGCCTCATGCCGAGGGGGATGTGCGTGTACAAGTGTTCAGACACGCCCTGGCCACAGAGTTGGCGACGATAGGGGGATTCGACGTGATTTTCACGGCGCTGGGCTGCCGTCGCGTCGGCGCCAGTTGCCCTGCCCATGCACCTCTGACGTGCACGGCGTTCTTTCTTGTTTGTCTGGGTTCCTTCTCTTTGTCTGGTTTCCTTCTCTTTGTCTGGTTTCCTTCTTTTTGGTTTCCTTTTTTTTTCTATCTCTCTCTCTCTCTCTCTCTCTCTTTGTAAAGGGAGTCGCTGATGCATCCCAGGTCTGTATCCCTCGTGGCCGCCACGGCCTAACGGAAGCCGTGAGCTCTCCCCCGCTGAGGCCCTGGTGCGGTCCTGGAAGAGCCCCCCCCCCCCAGACTACCCTCGGTTCTCGGAGGGGGTGCTCAGGCCCAGGAGCGAGTCTCGTCCTCCTCCTCCTCCTCCACCTCCTCCTCCTCCTCCTCCTCCTCCTCCTCCTCCTCCTCCTCCTCCTCCTCCCCATCCCCCTCGTTCCCCTCCCCCTCCTCGTCCTCCTCTCCTCCTCCTCCTCCTCCTCCTCCTCCTCCTCCTCCTCGTCGTCGTCCTCCCCCTCCTCGTCGTCCTCCTCCTCCTCCTCTTCCCTCCTCCTCCTCCTCCTTCCTCCTCTCCTCGTCCTCCTCCTCCTCCTGTTCCCGAACTCGCAAGCGACAACGGCCCAAGAGATTTCTCTGAGGCGAGGGTGCTTACTGAACTTCCCCCCCAACGCGTGAGGAGGAGGAGGAGGAGGAGGAGGAGGAGGAGGAGGAGAGGTGGAGGAGGAGGAGGAGGAAAAGGAGGGAAAGGACGAGGAGGATGACGAAAACGAGGAGAGGAGGAGGAGGAGGAAGGAGGAAGAGGAGAGGAGAGGAGGAAGAGGGAGATGATGTGCATAAGATGCCCCAGCACCCCCAAGGCTTGGGTACCGGCCGCCAGCGCAGGCGCCGCCTGGCGGGGCGCCTGGCGCGCCGCCGGGCGCCATGGCGGGGGCGCCCCCCGGCGCGATGGCCGCGCCTGGCATGATGCAGCAGCCCATGGCGCCGCCAATGATGCGGCGGTGAGGCGGAGGGGAGGGGGGACAGGGACAGAGGAGAGAGACGCGCGCGAGGACGACGGACGAACGACGACGACGACGACGACCGCCCGCGCGCCCCCGGCTCCACGGCAGCGTGCGCCCAGTGGTTTGCCCCAAGAAAGGGGAGGGAGGAGGGAGGGGGGAGGAGGGAGCGAGGAAAGGAGGGAGGAGAGCGAAGAGGAGTTGCAGGAGAGGAGGAGTGAAGAGGATGCCCAGGAGAGAGGAGGGAGGGATGGGAACGAGGAGGAGGAGGGGATGGAGAAAGAGGGATAGGAGGAGGAGGAGGGGGGGAGGAAAAGAAGGGATAAGAGGGGTGGAGATCATGACATGATGACGGGGGGGGGAGGACCAAAACGAACCCATGATGTATCTACGATGCGCTGCAGTGCGCCAGCCCGACCCAAATCCCCTCGCAGAGGTCCCTTGCAGGCATTCCATGATACGCTGCGCGAGCCGCCGCGCCTGAAATGCGAGCGCCCCATGGGACCGCAATCGAGGCAGGAGCTCCGTTTCGAAAAGGGAATGCCCTCCACCAGTCGAGCGGAAAAAGGTTCGGTGATACAAGCGAGCGAAGGAAGGAAGGAAGGAAGGAATCCATAAAGAAAGAAAGGAAGGAAGGAAGGAAGGACAGACAAAGGAAGGAAGGAAGACAAGGAAGAGGCAGGAGGAGCAGGAGGGGGAGCAGGAGGAGCAGGAGGAGCACGAGGAGCAGGAGGAGCAGGAGGAGCACGAGGAGAGCGAGGAGCACGAGGAGGAGGAGGAGGAGGAGGAGGAGGAGAAGGAGGAGGAGGAAGAGTACCAGGGCCAATGGCAGGAGCGGGAGGAGGAGGAGGAGGAGGAGGAGGAGGAGGAGGAGGAGGAGGAGGAGGAGGAGGAGGAGAAGAGGAGAAGGAGGAGAGGAGGAGGAGGAGGAGGAGGAGGAGGAGGAGGAGGAGGAGGAGGAGGAGGAAGAAGAGTACCAGGACCAATCGCAGGAGCAACAGCTGCAGGAACAGGAGCCCCTCCTCCCCCCTCGCAGCATCCGCAGGCGGGCGCCGGGGGCCCCCCCGCGGGCAGCGCCCGCAGGGCGCCTCGCGGCGAGGCCGCGGGGCCGCCGGCCAGTGCCGCGGGGCCTCCGTGCTCCTGCGGCGCTGCCGCGGCGCTGCCGCGGCGCTGCCGCGGGCCGTGTCGGTTGCGGCTGAGCCTCCTTGCGGCCCTCCTCTCCTCGAGAAGGAGGGAGGAGGAGGAGGAGGAGGAGGAGGAGGAGGAGGAGGAGGAGGAGGAGGAGGAGGAGGAGGGAGGAGAGGAGGAGGCGGAGGAGGAGGAGGAGGAGGAGGAGGAGGAGGAGGAGGTAGGGAGAAGGAGGGAGGGAGGGAAAAGGAGGGAGAAGGGAGGGGGGAGGGAGGGAGGGAGGGAGGGAGGGAGACAGGGAGGGAGGGAGGGGATCCCTCCCCTTCCCTTGTTCGCCCGTTCCTCCCCTCTTCCCCCTCCTCTTTCTGCGCCCCTCTCCCGCGCTCCCCCTTTGCGTCTTATGATCCCCCTCCCTCTCCCTCTTTATCCATCCTCTCTCTGTATTGGTAAATACTCCCACTCTGCCATCTAGCCGGACAGGAATCCAAGTGGGCGCGACGGTCAGCGTTTGATGCATCACGAATGCTTCTCCGACGAGCACCTGGTCAGGGATTGCCCACGGCGTCGCGGGCAACTGCCAGGCCGCGCGCTGTTCGCTGCAGCCATGCGCCCCAGCCCTCTTGCCGACCTCGGACGACGCGGGCCGCCGCAACCACTGCCAATTTCACAACGCCCAGCAGGACCGTGATGCAGCTGAGCCATGGGCCGCAGGGCGCAATGCCGCAGCACCGGTATCACCACGCGCATCTACGGCGGGATCACCACGCGCCGAAGCTTCGCGGGCGCAAGTGGCTCATGCCTGGGGCAGTTCTCGCGCGCAGCCGTTGGGCGTCGCGTATAATCACGAGGGGGGCGATGAACTGGGGGGTCGGAGGTTGATAGACCGAACCCCCTGTTCATCACCGATGCATCGGCGATGCGGCGCGATCCTCCGACCCCATCTGCTCCGACCCCATCTACGAGGCCTCTAGCGAAGCCCTGGCGCCCGCGGGGCACGAGGGAGCGAGGATTCAGAGATCCGAGGGTATGGTGGTATGGTTGCTTCAATCTGGCGCTCTGCCCTGGAGTTCGGCCTCCGGTGCCAGGTATCGGGCCCGGGGACCCTCAGAAGTGGATCCAGGGCGAGAAGCCACCCCCGGGGAAAGGATCGGGACCTCTGGGGCCGCGGAGTGGAAACCAAAAATCAGGTCGGCGGATGTCTGGGGTCGAGGCGGCCCTGCCGCGACCGCCGCCCACTCGGCAGCTCAAGGGCCTGAGGATAAGAAGAGGGCCCCAAACTGAACCTTCACTGCTGAAGCGCCGATGGTCACGGCGCCCGCGGCTCCCAGGCCAGGTGCTGAGAATCAAGAGGTGCTTCACTCCCCCTCCTCCTCCTCCTCCTCCTCCTCCTCCTCCTCCTCCCTCCTCCTCCTCCTCCTCCTCCTCCTCCTCCTCCTTCTCCTCCTTCTCCTCCTCCTCCTCCTCGTCCTCCTCCTCCTCCTCCTCCTCCTCCCTCCTTTTCCTTCCTCCCCCATCCTTTCTCCTTATCGATCGTGCCTCCCTGTCGCATCCCCGCGTCGACATGGAGGCCCAGGCGTTTCACCTCCGACGCCCTGAAGATCATTTGGGGTTCTCGCCTTGGCGCCCCGCGCAGTCGTTCTAGAGAACTTGCAACAGGTACAAGGATGAAGGGTGGTTCCTTTTCACCATTGGGGTCTTGCCGCGCGCATTCGTTGCAAACGCTTCCAACTGCTACGCGGATGGAGGGGGCCGTGTTCATTATGGGACTCTCGCCGCTTGCGCCCCGTGTTTTTCTTCTGAAAGTTTTGTAACGCGTGTAGGGATTGAGGGCGACGCCTTTTGAACATGGCGCCCTCGTCTTCGCGCCGCGCACATTCGGTTCAACATCTCTGAACTGCTACAATATTGGGGTACAGGGCGAGGATCGATTTCAGAATGGAGCTCTCGCTTCAGCGGTGCGCCCGTTTATTTTAATTGCTTGCATCAACTACAAGGATGGAGGGCGATTCCTCTTCACCATGTGGTTTTCGCTCGAGACATCCACATGCTTCAAGGTTGCATCGCGAAGAGCTGGACAACTAGAAGGCGTTCCTCTTTCAATTGTGCTCTCGCCTCGGTCGTCCTCCAGTCTGGGAACCAGAGCCATCAACCTGTGCACTCTTGACACGCGGATGTGGGGCGGGGGGGCGTCGTTCTTTCTCTGACCAGGGCTCTCGTTGGGCACGTGGCTCAGCGTCGTGAGCTCCCCGCATCCCCCTGCAACCCGCTGCCGCTATGCAGGGCCGTCTTCTGCGAGACGGAGCCTCCGCCGGGAGGGGAGGCCCATCGGGTGCTCGTCTTTCCCGAGGGCGCTTCTCGCTGTGAAATGGACGGCTTGTGGGGGCGTCCGAGGGGGGGGGTTGGGACGGGACGGCGCATTGCAGCATCGCTGACGTTTCTTGGACTTTCTCTGGGCCGCTCTCCTCCCCCTCCTCCTCCTCCTCCTCCTCCTCCTCCTCCTCCTCCTCCTCCTCCTCCTCCTCCTCCTCCCTCCTCCTCGTCTCATCCTCCTCCTCCTCCTCGTCCTCCTCCTCCTCCTCCTCGTCTCCTCCTCCTCCTCCTCCTCCTCCTCCTCCTCCTCCTCCCTCCTTCGCCTCCAGTCTTGTCCTCTCCTCTTCATCCCCTTTCTCCTGCCCGTTGTGCCTCTCTCGCCGTCTTTTCCTTCGCGCTCGCGCGCGTTTTTGTCAGCCCGCCGTGGCGGCGGGCGGGGGGGAGGCCCGGCTGGCTGGCGCTTGGCCCGAGGCCCCACGAGCTGGGGTTGTTCGGAGTGCGCTAGCGGACCACCTAACCGATCCTCCTCCTCGTCCACTTGCCTCTCTCCTCCTCCTCCTCCTCCTCCTCCTCATCATCGTCATCATCATCATCATCATCATCATCATCATCATCATCATCATCATCATCATCAGCAGCAGCAGCAGCAGCAGCAGCAGCATCATCATCATCATCATCATCGTCATGGGAGTGTGGGCGCAGTAATGATCCAGCAGTGGCGCAGTTGTGTCGATCCCCTCTTCATATCTATCGCCATTCAGGGTCAAGCTGCTCATGAGCGGCTCGGCCCCTGCCCCGGCGCGCCCGGCGCGGCGCGCGGCGCCGCCTGCGGCGGCGATGCCGCGGCCTGTGCCTGCCGCGGGCTCGCGGCCCGCGGACGAGCTGCGCCCAACGCCGCCAGCTGCGCCGCTGCCGGCTCACATGCGGCGTACCTCGCGTGATGGCTCGCGACGGGGCGCCGCGGCCGGCGAGTTCGATGGGGGGCCCGCGGCCGTGGCGCCGGTCGTCGCCGCGGGGGTCATGGTGACTCGGCTGCGCGGGGGGGAGATCCCCGAGTTGCTGGCGCTCTGTTGCGCTGGTGGGCTCGCCGAGGAGTCGGGGCTGCAGCTCGAGGTGCCTCCTGGTGGGTGGGTGAAGATGGGCTGGGACACCTACCCAAGGGGCGCGGACGGCGCGGCGGCCCTGGTGCGCTCAAGGAGGTGCACTGGTACCAGCATCGGGCGGCCGCTGGCGACGAAGGCCGTTGGAGCCCTCGCGAGGCGCGGGCTCGTGAAGTGCGCTTCATGACGAAAGCGCGAGCTGCGGGCGGCCACGGCGAAAGGCAGGTTCTTGTCGTGCGCCGAGGAGGCGCTGAAGCTGGCGAAGCCGAAGGAGCTCGAGCTGCTGGCGAAACATCGGTCGCCGACCGTCGAGGCGACGGGGCCCGAGGCCAGGGCGAGGCCGAAGCGGAAGGTGCCCCGCAGCAGCGCGGGCCGGGAGGCGCCTCCCGCGGCGCCGTTGCTGCCGCCGCCGCCGCCGCCAGCGGCTGCGCCCGCCCCGCTTCCGGCGCCGCCGGCGCCGGAGCCACCGGCGCCCGCGCCCCCGCCGGCGGCCCCGCCAGCAGCCAGCGGCGCCATCGGGATCGCCAGAGAGGCCGCTGCCGCCGCGGCGCGGCGGAGGAGACTCTCCGAGCCCAGCGGGGGATGCGGACGAGGCGCGGCCGGCAGGCCGCGCCCGCCGTCGCCGCAAACGCCCGCCTGGCCGCAAGGGCGGAGCCCGCGGGCGCCAGGGCCCGCCGCAAGGAGCTCAGGCGACAGCAGGGGCTGGGCTGGCGCAAGCGTCCGAGGGCCGCCAGCGACGACGAGGAGGAGGCCACGGACGCCGAATCCAGCGTGCCGACGCTGCTGGACGAGCTTGAGGCGGAGCCGCCGCGGCGCGCGGCCGGCGAGGCTGGGCGAGACGCGGCGGCTGCAGGGAGCTGGGGCCGTGACCGCGGCTGCGAGGGCCGTGGCTCGGGGCCCGATACCCCGGCAGGGGCCCCATGACCAGCGGCCCAGGCGGGGGGGGGTGCCCGCCCCCCCCCCGCCGCGATGCATGGGGCGCGGAGGCGTCTGGCCCTCAGATGGCTCGCGGGACATCTTTCCGCTGCCGCATGGGCGCCTCGGCCGGCTTGCGACTGGAGGCCGGGGGCGATCGTTCCAGGCGCAGCGCGATGGCGCTCTCTCCGCTTTGAATGTGCTCGCTGGTTACGATTTCGCAGCTGGGGCCACAGTCGCGGAGGGGGTGGCAGGGCATAAGTCCGCGGCCGCCCGCGCCGAAAGGCCCCTGGAGAGGACGCAGCAGGCGCTGGATGACGAACCCTCCCCAGCGCCTCAAGAGGCCTTCCGCGACCTTCTACAGGGACGAGCCGCGCACGAATGCGAGCCCGTCAGCAGGGCGCTTGCACCCCGCCGTCGCGACGCGGCGTCGCTGCCCGAGTCGGTCGCCGAGCGCGGCCTCTTCGCGGAGCAGCGCGACGCCTGCTGACACTGTACGGAGGGGAATGGCCGACGAATGCTTCGATCGGCGGAATATAGACAGAGGTTAATGCATGACAGACACGTGACTCCACGCGCGGAGCCTGGCTCGAACCGCAGCTGGCGGCGGCGCGCCGACTTCATTACCAGCCCGCGGCAGCGTGGGCTTGCGAGGTTCAGCCGAAGCTGCATCGAGCGGACCGGACTGTTCTCTATTTGGAAGAAGGGGCGTTTGAAGATGCGCATGATTCTTGACTGCAGAAGGTGTCATCAATGGTTTTTGAAGGCACCGCACGTCGAGCTGCTCACGGCCGAGAGGCTCGCGGGAGTCGAGGCCGAGAGTTTCGGGGGCGGCAAGGTGCCCGTGCTCATGGGCGTTGCCGACGTGAAAGGACGTGTTCCACAGGTTGATTGTGCCAGAGTGGCTCTCGCGATATGTTGGCCTGCCCGACGCGCCGGCCGAGGGCGCCGGCATGGTCGGCCAGGTGATCGACGGGGCCGTCGCCGTTGCAGGAGATGTGATCGCGCCTTTGGCGCGGGCGCTGCCCATGGGGTTCACCTGGAGTCTCTATTTCTGCCAGCGGATAGACGAGTCTTTGCCGGCGGGCGCCCGCGCCCCACGCCTCGGGGCCGCTGAGGGGCCGCGGTCGGGCCGCCATTCTTGCCCTGAGTAACGGTCCGCGCGAGCTCAGGCACTGGGCGCGCGTGGACAACCGGGGGGAGATGGGCGATAGTCGCTCGGAGGTGGGGCACGCGCTCGCTGACGCGGTGAAGGTCTTCGAGAGGTTCGGCCTGCTGGTGCGCGGAGAAGAGGCGAAGGGCGACGCCGCGGAGGCGCTCAGGGTTGTCCTCGACGGAGAGTTGCAGCGCACGTCGCTGACGAAGAAGCGACGCTGGCGGCTGCACTCCGCGCTCCGACACCTTTTGAACCGCGGGGGGGCCAGCGGGGCGATGGTGGAGGTCGTCCTGGGGCACTGCGCCTTCTGCGGCCTGGTGCGGCGACCCGTCTTATCGCGCTTCCATTCGGTGTGCAAATTCATCTCCTTGAATCACTCGGTTCAGCAGCCGCTGCGGCCGTCCGTGGGGAACGAGCTGCAGGCTTTTCTCGAGCTGATGCCCTTCTTGTGCTCGGACTGGTGGCCGATGTGGAGTCGACTGGCGAGCGCCGATGACGCCTCGGAGCGGGGCCACGGGGCCCCCACTCCTTGACGTCCGAGCGGCGCAGGCGCGGGAGCGCGCGCTGTCGGCCGCCGGAGTTCGGAAGCTCGCGGGGCTGCCGCCGCCGGCCGAGGCGGCGCTTCCAGGAGAAGACTTCGGCGGGCTGGGGGCCGCGATGGCCTCTGGCGAGTACGAGGTCAACCTGGGCTTCCCCGAGGTGGCCTCGGCCGGGCTGGCGCATGGCCGCTGGGCGCCGCGCGGGCGCTGGCGCTGTCGCTTCGACGTGTGGCGTTGAGGTCGTTCGGAAAAGATGTCCGCCGAGTCCTCCTCGTCGATAACATGGGCGTGTGTCTCAGCTTTCGTCGATTCAGCAGGGATTTCAAGTTGTTGAATCAGATTCGTGCGTTCGCTGCCTACTGTCTCGCTCACAATATGATAGCGGCTGTCCGCTGGGTACCCAGCTAGCGTAATAACTCGGACGAGCCAGGTCGAATCTGTGATCGGTTTCCTAGCGCATTGCGCCTTCTCACCCGTCATCTGGACGTGGGTACCAATAAGGATAAGGGTATTTGTTTTTCCGGGGGGGGGGGGGGGGGGGCAGCTGACCCTGGCAAAGGGGGTCGCAAAGTATACATAGCAGCAGCAGTGAGATTATCGACGGCAAGGAATGCGAACATAACCGCCAATGTCGTTCTCAACATTTCGTAAGTTTTTTCGGCTCAATGCCCTGCTGACTACAGCCTGGCGCACGAGGTGGGCAGTCCCGCGGCGGCTGGAGATCCAGCCGCGGCCGCGGGAAGGCCGACGGCCGAGTCCGGCGCTGGAGACTTGGCGCGAGGCGCCGAGCTGAAGGGCAGCTCGCGCTGCGGCTCGACCGCGGGCGTTGCAGAGTCGGACAGAGTTACTTCGCCGGGGTGCTCTCCCGAGCTGCGTCGCGAGTCGGGCGACGACGGGCAGCAGACAAAGTCCGCGCTGGGCCAAGCGGCCGGATCGGCCGCGGCCGACGCGAGCGGGTCTGCTGACGATCGGCGCTTGGAACGCCGGCGCGAGCGGCGGTTCCAGAGGGCGCGACCGCGCCGCGGGGCACGGCGAGGCGCGGCCGACGCCGAGACGACGGGCCGCGCGGCTGGCCGCTCGGTCGACAGCGCGCGCAGCGACGAGGCCGCCAAGATCGCGGCCGTGGCTGAGCCTGCCAAGGTCACAGTTGTTGCCCGTCCCGACCCGCTGATGGGTACCAAGGGCGCGCTCCTGGTGCGTGATGCGCGCTGGCCGAGCGAGGCCGATGGCCGCTGACGGCGGGCCGCTGTACCTGGCGCCTGGTCCGCGGTCTGGCCGATCAGACGGCGGCCGGATCGCGCTGGAACTGGCCGAGTCTCTCGCTGGCAGCGCGGTCGCGACCCTGGACATCGCCGACAGCGCGCAGGCGGTCGCGGCGCAGAACCCAGAGACGGGCGGTGCGTCAGCCGTTGCAGCGCCCCCGCGGCCCATCGCCGGGCGGCCGACTGGCCGCCTGCGCGAGGCATCTCGAGGGCATCTCTATGCCAGAGCGGAGCGGGCTTCAGCTCGGGGGCCGTGGAGGCACTTGAGTCAGCTCGCTGGGTTCCCAGCTCGATATTTCGACCTCGCGAACGGTGCCAAGGGCGACGCGTTGCGGCCAGAGGTGATGAATGTTCTGATCGCCGACATACAGGCAGGGAAAGCGCTTTGCATGATGATGGTGCCGACCTGTACGACGTTCAGTATTGCCAAACACGTTTCAAAGACGTTGGCGACGCAGGAGCTCCCGATGGGTGTTCCTGAATTGCGCAGACAGGATAGGGCTATTTTGAAGCAAAGCCATTTCTTGTCTTATCTTTTCAAAACGCCCGCCATGATAGCGCTAGGCGAGATGGAGGGAGTTATCCAGGCTGTTTCCGATGTTTGTGAGTTCGGCACTAGATGGAGGACAACCGCGCGGTTTCTTTGCGGCCAGATGGACGAACCCGACCTCTCGCGCCTCTGTCGCCGGTGCCAAAAGTAGGGGAGTGTGTTCTCGCACGGGGGCCGCCCACTTCGCCCTCGAGGAACACGCCCCCAACGGGGCCAACTGGACCCGCATCGCACAGGCCTACCCAGCCTCTTTGTGCCGAGTGCTAGCACCGAGTTTACTTGCTCCTACTAGGGCCACGCGGCCCCAGAAAGCCTTTACGATCCAAGAGAACATCCGCTTTCGGGGATGATTCGGGATTTGTTGTTCAAGCCGAATCAATTATCTTTTATGTTTGTCGCCCGTCGTTTTCGCATCGCGCTGCCGCAACGCTCTTCTTAGGCATATCACCGCTACTACAAAACGTATCATGGGAGTGCGGGCGCAGTAATGATCTAGCAGCGGCGCAGTTGTGTCGATCCCCTTCCTTTTACATATGTATGTGTATATGTATGTGCATATATATATATATATATCGCCATTAAGGGTCAAGCTGCCCCCCATCCCCACCCCACCCACATCCAGGTGTCGGATGCTTTGTGGGATTTGTTTTCCAAGCCAAGATATGTGTTTTATATGCTTGTCGCCCGTCGCTTTCGCATCGCGCTGCCGCAACGTCTTGCTTCGACATATCACCGCTATTGTAAAACGTGCTCTGTCATCACCATGATGATGATGATGATCATCATCATCATCCTCATCATTCTTCGTCCTCATCATCCGTTTTCCTTCCTTCTCTTCCTCATCCTCCTCCTCCATCCTCACTGTCCTCCTTCTCGTCCTCCTTTCTCCTCTTCGCCCTCCTCCTCATCGCCATCCTCCTCAACATCCTCCTTCCTCCGTCTCCTGCTGCTGCGACTCCTCCTCCTCCTCTTCCTCCTCTTCCTCCTCATTCTACAACTATCTAGATATTTAAACTGAGCACAACAATTCCCTGCAAAAAAAAGGAGCTGCGATCGGCGATTTCCGAGTGACCGGGAGAATTCGATTGCCAGAAAATCAGCAGCAACATCGCAGTTTTATGGCGGCACGAAAAGCGACCAGATATTTGTTAGGGGGAATTCCGGGCGAAATCGCCGTTTTTCGGTGGCTTCGCAGAATGTTTGGTCGCCCTGGAAGGCGACCGGATTTGTTTCTCAAAAAGTCGCGGGCGGAACCCCACTTTCCGGTCGAAGCCCCGTGTGTCCCTTGCTATCTTGAAGGAGAGGAATGTTTTGCATTTGCGTCGAATCCGCTGTTGTCCCCCGGGTCCCGCTGCCTAACTTAATGGGAGTCGGTCAGAATTTCTTTCGGGGAAACGTAAGACTCGAGTACGCCCGAATCGGGTTTACCGACTTTTTTTTGACGAGCGCGTCCTGGATTTTGACGGTCCCGTTTTCGTGGGATGTCTGCAGCGGGGGCCCGCGTCAAATTTCGGATTGGGTCTCGCCATTTTTATGATGGCCCCGTCAGGCCAACCCGAGTCCCCCGTACCCGAGTCTTACGTCTCCCCGATTCTTGCGCGGTCTCCGCGGTTGCCACGTTTTGATCCAGGGGGCTGGTCTCTCTTCTCCTCCCCGACGATGGCCAGGGAGTCGCCCGCTGACATGTAGTTTTTTAAACGATGGTTTTCAATCGAGGTGTCTCAAAGCAGTGCTCTCGCGGCAGCGTCGGCCTCATTCCAGGATCGGAGCTCTGCTCCCATCGTCCAGAGTGGCGCTGTCGCCCCATCGCAGACCACCGTTTTGGATCCGAGTGTTTCCTCATCGTTGTCTCCCCGCTCCTTTCCTCTCCCCCGCCATCCCCTCGTCCTCTTGCTCTTCCCGCTTCTTTCACTCCAGCTCCAGCTGCTGCTGTCCGTCCTCGTCGTCCTCGTTGATCATCCTCCTCTTCCTCCCGTTCATCCGCCACCTCCTCCTTCAATGCACGCAGACACCATTTTGTAATTGTGCATGACATCTTGTGATCCTTTGGGGGGTCCAAGTCCGCTACAACCCCCGTCGATGGATATAGACGGCACACAGCGCAATGGAAAGAGATGGGTGAGATGTATGGGATGTCAGATATGGCGCGAGCGCACCCAGCTTGACTCATTTCTCTCGTCTCTCCCTTCCTCTCTCCTCCTTCTCCTCCTCCTCCTCCTCCTCCTCCTCCTCCTCCTCTTCCTCCTCCTCCTCCTCCTCGTCCTCCTCCTGTCCTCCTGCTCCTCCCCTCCACCTCCCCCTCCTCCTCCTCCTCCTCCTCCCCTCCTCCTCCTCCTCCTCCTCCTCCTCCTCCTCACCTCCTCCTCCCTCCTCCTCCTCCTCCTCCCTCCTCCGTCCTCCCCCTCCTGCCTCCTCCCTCCTCCTCCTCACTCCTGTCCTCCTCCTCCTCCTCCTCCTCCTCCTCCTCCTCCTCCTCCTCCTCCTCCTCCTCGCCTCCTCCTCCTCCCTCCTCCTCCTCCTCCTCCTCCCTCGTCCTCCTCCTGTCCCTCCCCCTCCCCTCCCCCTCCCTCCTCCTCCTCCTCCTCCTCCTCCTCATCCTCCTCACCTCCTCCTCTTCCTCCTCCTCCTCCTCCTCCTCCTCCCTCCTCCGCCTCCTCCTCGTCCTCTTCTCTCCTCCGCTTCCTCTCCTCCTCCTCTTCCTTTTCCTCCTCCTCCTCCTCCTCCTCCCTCCTCCGCCTCCTCTCGTCTCTTCCTCCGCTTCCTACCCTCTCCGACCTGCCCTCAGAGAACCTGCAGGAGATGATGCACAGATGTCCGCATACTTTCGCTCAAGCCCTTTTCGCCTCCAGGAGCACTCGAAACGCATGCGCCCCCCCCATCTTTCGGCCCCCGCGCGCTGCGAGGCTGGCGCTCGCGGCGCCCCTCTGCCCTGGGCGGCCTGCATATGGGCGTGGCTCGGCGGCTGCGGCTCCGCAGCGGCCAGCGCGACCTGGCGGCGTTCCGGCTCCCGGCGGTGGACGCGCGCCTTCAGCACCTTCGGCCCGGCGAGGCTTGCCGTCTCACGCGAGGCCAGATTTTCCCACCGCAGGCGCAGATGCCCAAGGTGACGATGCACATCAGTGCCGACCTCCACGACGAGGCCCTGCAAGACCGGCGAGATGGACGAGGCCGCGGGCGCGGCGAGGCCGTGGCTGGCGAGCCCGGTGGCGCAGCTGGCCCAAGGCCCGCCGAGCAGCCTGCTCTGGGGCTTCACCGTGGCGGAGGCCGAGGAGTTCTTCGACCGCGCGACACGTTGTGCATTTCGTGGTTCTCCGTCTTGCCCCCTCCCGGCTGCGTCTTCCCCGTTTCCCCCCCCCCCCGTTCTTCCTCCTGGCTGCGTTTCCCCTCCCGGCTGCGTTTCCCCGTTTCCCCTCCTGGCGCTGCTTTGCGGCATCTGCCCGAATACCCGGGGCGTCCAGACGCTGGTCAGGGAGTGTCGGCCATGTTGGCATGACCGCCTGTCTAGGTTTGTGCGCCTGGCGTTTGTCCGCCCGCCTTCCCGCTTCTTCTCCTGCTCCCCCTCCCTCCTCTCTCCTGCCATGGTGAATGTATTGCCTGGCCGTCGAGGCCGTTGAATACGGGTCTGACCAACAGCAGTTTGGCAGGCCAGGGGATGATACGTCGTAGGGCTAATTCGTATCCTTCGCTTTTTGGTTCCTCTCTTCTCCTCCCCGTCCTCTCATTATTCTTCCCCTCTGTTTTGCGCTGTGCTTTTTCTTTGGTTATATATGTGGCCGTTTGGGCTTCTGGGGTTACCCGCACAGCGCCCTTGCCCTTTCCCCTCGTCCTCCCCCTCCGCCCGCTCCCCCCTCCCCCCCCCGCCGCGCAAGTTGCTTTTTATATGTGTATATTATATATATATATATATATATATATATATATATATCAAAAAATCAAAAAAAAAAAAAAAAAAAAAAAAAAAAAAAAAACACGGGGCAGGTGCGGCGTAGCCGGCGTAGCCGGCGTTAAAACTGTGAAAGCAATGTTGCGCCCAGTCTGGCGTTAAAACTGTTAAAGCTGTTTTGGCTGAAGGGATCGCGCGTATGGAGTGCGCGCGCCGTGCTATCCCCAACAATTTTTCGACCGCGCGACCACCTACCTGGACATGGACAAGCTTCGGGGGCGGCCAAGAGGGGGGTGATGAGCAGGGGGAGGGGTGGATATCATGGCGGGGGCCCCTGATTTCATGGCGCCTCCTCTTGCTCCAATGCGCCCTTGCCCCCTCCGCCCCCCTCGGCCGCGCACGTGCCTCGGGCCATGATTTGCACCTCCCCCCTCTTGGACACCCCCCTCTTGGCCGCCCCCGAAGGCTGCAGCCCGTGGCCTACGCGGCCCTGCACGGCGGCGCCTCCATCGACCGCTTCCCGGGGGGGGCTCTCGCTGCAGGAGGCGCGGCGTCGCGGCCGACGGCGCCAGCCCAACCCCGCCAGGCATGACGAGCAGAGGGGGGCTGAAGAGGAGGCGAGCAGGCCAGGGACTACTGCCTCAAGGCCGAGGCCGAGCTGCCCTCGCTGCTCGCCGCCGGCTCGCCCTGCGTCAACGGCTGGGCGATCCCGCACCAAACGACACGAGTTCTTCCTCATAGAAATCTTCTCTGGATCTGAGCAGTTCTCGAATTCGCTACGCCGTCGAAGTTTTAAAGTGCATTCTTTTGACGTGCTCCAAGGGCCCCAATGTGGCCCCGTGAGGCCCGCCTTGTGCCGTCGTGTCATCAGAGGGCTTAGGTCTGACAAGTGTCTCTGGTTGCTCGCGGGTGCGCCATGTACGTCGTTTTCCATGGCACGTGGAGGCCAGAATGCAGCTCGAACGTTCCCTCTCTCCCCCCTCGCTTGCAAGCTTTACTGGACGAGGGCAACACGCTTTTTCAGGTGTCCATTAAGATGTTTCTTGATATGTGGGGGGAATCCTCAGTCATCCGACATGTGGGAAATGGCTGCCGCCGTACAAAGTCGACGTTGGCCCGGTATCTAGGATATTACAACGACTGTTCGCGGGTGTGGTGCTCCTTGGTGTAAACCAACCAGGCTGCGATGTTTCCTGTTGCCGAGAGCCGACGAACTGTGTTAGCGTTGTAATGCTGTCCGTGGTAGCTGCTCGTTCCCAGGGCCGAGACGGCCTGGGCGTTCACTGGACCGCTCGAGCCGCCGCTTATTCTGAAGTGTTGGCTAATCGAATGGCTGATGTGTTTCAAGACGCTTCATTCGCTCGCGTCGTCCGGCAAGAAATTCGATTGCACCCCTCCCGCCGAGACGACCCCGAGGCCGACTAGCGGCAGAGAACCGAAAGCGATGCTTGGTGCCTCGATTTTGGGCACCGATCTGTTTGATAGCTGCGAGTGTTCACATGCTGGCGTGAATTCAGGTTTGTGCTGTCTGCTGGGCCACGACGTGCAGATGACAAAGATCCGAGTTCTGTACGACATGATGAGCGGGTGGGGAGTACCCTTCTTCTCTGCTTCCTCCTCTGTCTATCCTCATCTTCCTACCTCCTCCTTCCCCCTTTCCCTCCTCACCATCCTCGTTTCCCTCTCTCTCTCTCTCTCTCTCCTCCTCATATTCCACTGCCGCCTCCTCCGCCTGCAGTTTCTTCCTCAGCCCGGGATCGGTGTCTCCGCTTCCTTGGCCAAGCCAGGAGGGCATACGCACCGATTCTGGGCGGAGGACGGGCCTGGCCCAGATCGGTGAGGTGGCCAGCTGACGCCCCCCGAACTTTGCAAACCAGAGCCCCACAAAGACCTTTGCGTGGAGATAGGGCCCCGAGGGAAAACGGGTCCTGGCCCCATGGGCGTCAAGAAAAGGACCTGGGGTGGAAAATCCGTGGGAGAGCGGAGTTGTGAGAACACTTCAGCCCACGGTTGCTTTTTCCCCCGGTGCGCAGACCGTCCTGGTAAGGGAGAGGCCCCGCCCACGGGGTCCTGGTGGGATGCCCCCGGGGGTTCGGGGCAGGGTGCCGCGGCGGAAATGCCCTCGTGAGCCCTCCTCCCACCTCGAGCCTTCCACTCATCGCCGTCTTCCCGCCTCCTTCTCCTGCTCTTCCTCCCACCTCCCTTCTCCCCTCCTTCCCCTCTCGCCCTTTCTCCTCCCTCTTCGCCCCCCCCCCCCCACCCACACCACCTCCCTTTCCTGCTCGTCCTCCCACCTCCCTCCTCCCCTCTCCCCCATCTCGCCATGCCTCCTCGTCCTCACCCTGCCGCCCCCCGTTCCGCCCTCCTCCTTGTTCCCCACCCCACATGCAGGCCCCAGCACTTCCCGCGGACGCCCTCCCCAGGCTGGCTGGCCAGCGTTTTCTCCCCCTGCCTGTTCCATCTCGCGCCCGGTCCGCCCCCGGCGGCCATTTTCCGGTAATTACGGGGTTGCTTCCTCCGCAGGGGGGGGGAAGAGGAGGAAGAAGAGGAGGAGGAGGAGGAGGAGGAGGAGGAGGAGGAGGAGGCGGAGGCGGAGGCGGAGGCGGAGGCGGAGGCGGAGGAGGAGGAGGAGGAGGAGGAGGAGGAGGAGGAGAGGAGGAGAGGCAGAGAGAGGAGGAGGCGGAGCAGGGAGGAGGAGGAGGGAGGAGGAGGAGGAGGAGGAGGAGGAGGAGGAGGCGGAGCAGGAGGCGGAGAGGGAGGCGGAGGCGGAGGCGGAGGCGGTTGCGGAGGCGGAGGCAGAGGAGGAGGCGGAGGCGGAGGCGGAGGCGGAGGAGGAGGAGGAGGAGGCGGAGGCGGAGGCGGAGGCGGAGGCGGAGGCGGAGGCGGAGGCGGAGGCGGACGCGGAGGCGGACGCGGAGGCGGAGGCGGAGGAGGAGACGGAGGAGGAGGCGGAGGAGGAGGAGGAGGAGGAGGAGGAGGAGGGCTTCGCCGTCACCTTCTCCATCTCTTGCCGTGGAGCAAGCGGGTCCTGAGAGAAGCGGGCCCCCGTATGCTTACTGACCGCATTCGCATTCGGCCGCCTCGGGGCCGTTCCCGCGGCCCTGGGGCCGCCAAGCAGGGACGCAGGACGAGAAGTTGGTCCCAGGGGGGCCCGCCAAGGTCCAGGACCCGTTTGCCGCGGCTCTGAGCAGACAAGGGCCCGGGGGTGTTGCAGCATGCAGGTGGGTTTCTGTTGCGTTGTTGTGCCTCCTCTTGTTGCTGGCTCTCCTCTTCCTCCTATCATGCGCAGGCAGGCCTGTGTGGTGTGCAGTTCTCCGCGGAGAAAGCTGCACGGTGTGAGGAGGCAGCTCTGGCCCTGGGACGGCCTGAGCGCTTGCGTCAGCCTGCTCGACCAGTCGATGTGGCACGGAGGACGCAGAAGAGCTGGAGGGCGATTATGAGGAGGGATAGCGGAGAAGGAGGGAGGAAGGACGAGGGAGACGGGCGGAGGGAGGAGGAAGATGAGGAGGAGGAAGACGAGGATCGTTCCGATGATGCTGAATATGATGATGAATATGATGATGGTGATGGTGATGGTGATGATGATGATGATGATGATGATGATGATGATGATGATGATGATAATGATGATGATGATGATGATGATGATGATGATGATGATGATGATGATGATGAGAATGGTGATGGTGATGGTGATGGTGATGGTGATGGTGGTGGTGGTGATGGTGATGGTGATGGTGATGGTGATGATGATGATGATGATGATGATGATGATGATGATGATGATGATGTTGCTGATGATGATGGTGGCGGTGATGATGAGGAGGATGAGAAGGAAGAGGATGCTGATGGTGACGACGACGATGGTGATACTGATGATGATGCTGATGATGTTGATGATGATGATCACTATGATGTTGATGCTGATGAGAATGATCATGGTGATGGTCATGGTGATGGAAATGATGATGATGGTGGTGGTTGTGATGATGATGGTGTTTGTGGCGACGATACAGCTGCTGCTGCTGGTGGTGATGATTATGATGACGATGACAACGATGATGCTGAGGATGATGATGACGCTGATGCTGCTGCTGATGATGATGGTGATGATGAATTTGGTGATGTTGGTGATGCGCATGTTGATGCTGATGCTGATAATGGTAATGATAATGATGATGCTACTGCTGCTGCTGACAACGACGATGATGCTGACGATGATGATGATGATGATGATGATGATGATGATGATGATGATGATGATGATGATGATGATGATGATGATGATGATGATGAGAATGAGGAGGAGGAGGAGGAGGAGGAGGAGGAGACGGAGACGGAGGAGGAGGAGGAGAAGGAGAAGACGGAGGAAGGGGGAGGAGGAGGAGGAGGAGGAGGAGGAGGAGGAGGAGGAGGAATGGGAGGACGTTCTCGCTTCCGCTGCCCCTTGGCATGTGTGCTCCCTCTGGAAGGGGCCTCTGCTCCTCACAGCTCGCTGCACTCCTGGGTGGTTGGGCAGGGGGCGTTGGGTAGAAGAGGGGCGTTCTCGGACATCGGCCTGCCGCATCCCTGGTCCGAACAGATGAGCGACGCATCTTGACCGACAACCAGCTGCCTACGGCAAGTCTCGCCACCATGCCTGGGTCGGGAGTTGTAAGCCTCGTGGATGTTCGTTGGGATCTTGTGGGAGGCCTCCCGGGGGCTTCTGGGAGGCAGTTGTGAAGCCTCTTGGGGGCCGCTTTGGGGCCTCGTGGGGGCTCCTTGGGGACCTCCTGGGGCCCTTTGGGGGCCTCTTACAGATGGGCGACGCGTCTTGCCCGACAATTTGCTGACAGGGCCCCAGATGTGCTCGCGTCGAGAGAGGATCGCAGCCCGATGTGTTTGGTAGCTTTCGGCCGCAGGTCCGTCACAGCCGGCCCTGGTGAAAGGATCGGCCCCGGGGTCGACTGCACGTAAGAGTGATCCTTCGCCGGGGTGACCTTTGATGCGGGCCCACGGGTGTCCCCCGATCGCCGAATGCGATGCAAGGCTTGCGTCTTGCGCGCTCGTGTTTTGCCTTCCCGCGGCCCCCAAAAAGCCGCGCACCAGTGTCATTCTTGCCCAGGGTCACTCCTGCGCGCAGCCAGGAGAGGGTCGGGACGTATGGGGGCCCCGTTCTGAGAACTCTGGACGTCGCATGCTTTCGGGGCCGGCCGCCACAAAAGCGAGCGACTTAGAGCAGCATGCCCAAGCTGGAGGGTTTCTCCGGAAGGGCTTAGGCGACCCGTCCTCCTCCTCCTCCTCTCCTCCTCACTCCCCTCCCACCTCCTCCCCTCCTCCTCCTCCTCTCCCCCCATCCTCCTCCTCCTCCTCCCTTCTCCTCCTCCTCCTCCTCCTCCTCCTCCTCCCTCATCACATCATCATTCATCATAATCATCATCCTTCCGCCCTCTTCCTCCTCCTCCTCCTCCTCCCTCCTCCTCCTCCTCCTCCTCCTCCTCCTTCTCCTCCTCCCCTCCCTCCTCCCTCCTCCTCCCTTTTCTCCTCCTCCTCCTTCCTTCCTCCTCCTCCTCCTCCCTCCTCCTCCCTCCTTTCCTCTCCCCCTTCACCTCTCCTTCCCCCCCCCTCATCTCCTCCTCCCTTCCCCCCTCCTCCACCTCCTTCTCCTCCTCCTCCTCCTCCTCCTTCTCCTCCTGCTCCGCCTCCTCCTCGGGTCGCCTACGGCCCCGGGGGAAACCGTACAGACCGAGCACCTCAGAGGCAGACTGGCAATCGGGGGCGGTCGACACAGTCGAGTTTGACCAGTAATCGGGTCCGCCCTGCCAAAATCAAGTACCCTTGTGTATTATCTGCATGGCGACCCATCTCCTCTGCACTCCCGTGGCACCGGACAAGAGAAAGCGGCCTGCCAACGGGCGCCCCACGATGCAGCCAAGACGCTGAGATGAGGGCCAACTTGGGGCTCAGAAGGGGCTCTAGATTCCCTCTGCCGAGTGCAAGGGGCCCGCATACATGCCCTTCGCAGCGGCCCACTTGCCTTCGCCACTCGCAGGTTTCCACACGGGCTCCACCACGGGCGCGGGCCCCGCGACGTCTGGGATGCCGGGCCGCTCCTCCGGTCCAGGTCGTGGAGCCCACGCGTGGCCGGTGCCCACCGTGGCCGGGGCAGCCACTCGGCTGCGTCTGCGTCGCTCCCCTGTGGTAGCTCGACGGCTGCAGTTCGTCTCCTCATGGTCAAGGGCGCAAGAAACGGGCGAAGAGAACTTTATACACATGCACCCATCCTGGCAAGGCCCACCCTTGACCCAGGATCGGTGCATATACCTTCCTGGCCGAGGTAAGGGGGCGCATACACCGATCCTGGGCTCAGGATGGGCCTGGCCAGAATCGGTGTATGTGCATAGTTCTCTTTCCTCTACAGAAACGCCCGAAATGGGTACGGGAAAAATTGGTACAATGCCCCATAACATGTGTTGTCCCAAACCGACAGCGGCCGCTGTTGGGCAGGCGGCCTTCTGCCTCAAATGGACACAGGCCGCGGCTGCGCGGACAGCGAGTCCTGTTCAAAACGACAGGAACTGCTGTTGGGCATTGTACCCATTTTTTCTGTACCCATTTCGTGCGTGCAGATCAAGGGCGCAAGAAACGCCCCTACCCTGGATTACGAGGCGCTGTGCTTTTGGTGGGTGGGTCTCTCAAGCTCTCCGCCGCCTCTGGTGGTGTGCGTTGCGAGCAGGAGCGCAGCAAAGCTGCACAGCGCACACCGCCAAAGGCGGCGGAGGGCTTGAGAGACCCACCTACCAAAAGTGCCTAACCTCCTGTGGGCTGACAGGATGAAGCCTGCGCATCGCGCCTGTCGCGCAGCGGCCTGGCGGCTCTCTGGCCTTCGGGAGCTCCCCAGGGGGTCCACAGACCACGCTCTTGTAACCTAGGGTAGGGGCGCTTTTTTCATCCCTCGAGATGGGCCAGCGAAGCCCCAGGCCACCTCGTGCAGCTCACGGTCGACGACGCCTCGACGCCTCGACGAGGACACAACGACGCTTCGACGACGACGACGACGACGACGACGACGACGACGACGACGACGACGACGACGACGACGACGGACGAAGAACGACGACGACGACGATGAGGGTGCCCAAAGATTCCTCATCGCGTGTGCCTGCTACACCCCGTCGCCGAGCAGACCCGCAGCGGTGGGGCTCGCAGGCGGTCGCAGAGGGGGAGGGTCAGGAGGAATCATAGGCACAGACACAAGTAGACATCGATCCCCCAGAACATGTGGGAAGGCATGGAGGGTGGAAGGGGGAGGCGGCGAAACAACAGAAACCCGACCCCCCCCAACAAAAACAATATAGTAGGGAAATCTTGGGATTTGCGTCTGTTCATTAGTGCCTCCCTGGGCCCCTCTAGAGAGAGGATTGGGCCAGACCTGGTGTCGGCGCTGGTCTGCCCGTGCGGCGGCCGAGTGGCGGACCGCGTTGTTGCAAAAGCCTGGGGGCACATTAGGAGCCAAGGCGTCCGGAAAGTCCCGGCCTGGAGCAGGTACAGGGGAGAGGGGGAGGGGAAGGGAGAAGGGGAGGGGGGGGGAACCGTGCAGGGAAGGGAGGGGGAGGAGGGGGACGAGAGACGGGGAGAGGGGGGGAGAAAGGAGGAGCGAGCTGGAGGAGGAGGGGAGGGGGGAGGGGAAGGGAGGGGGAGGTGAAGGGGAGGGGGAGGGGAAGGCGGGCCCCTTTCTTCTTCCTCGCGGCAGCATCAGAAACACGACGGAAGGTTCTTGGCCATCCTCGGCCTCTCACCGGGGCCCCAGGGCCGCAGCAGACGCAGCCCAGGACGAGGGACGGGTCCAAGGGGGAAAGGTCCAGACCTCTGGGAGCTGGGGGCCTGCGCCGTGAAAAAGCGCGAGGGAGAGAACGAGGCCTGAGGGGAAGGGAGGCGAGGGAGAGGGGAGGGGGGAGGCGAGGGAAAGAACGAGGGGAGGGAGAGGCGGGGGGGAGGCGAGGCGAGGGAGAGGGGAGGCGAGGGAGGAAAGCAGAGGTGGGGGGGGAGGGGAGGCGAGGGAAAGAACGAGGGCATGATTCAGGCGATCGCAAACATGGATCATGGAACTTGGACTAGCGGCGGGTCCCGTTTCCATAAGAAAATTTCGGATTTCCGCCGCCGAGCGAGGCGGCATTGGCCGCATTTTGGAGAGGGCACCTCCCCCGATCCATGGATTTGGCGACCGCGCGCGAAATCCATGGATCGCTAATACATGTTTGCGCACCCCGAGTGATGGTTGCACCAAACCCTCCTCCTCCCTGGTCCGCGTCTGCTCCGCCTCTGCCTCGGGCGATTGCAGTGGCCAGGCGCTGGCGTTGCGGAGCAGCGATGGGTCCCGTCTGTGCTCGCAGCCCAAAAGGACCCTGCGTTGTCGTCGATGGCGTCGTCGTCGCCGTTATCCTCATAATCCTCTTCCTCCTCCTCCTCCTTCAAGAAGTTCCATGGCTTGATCCTTCCTGAGTCGTTGAAACGCAGACTGTGTGGGTTGGAGACCGCTGACCCGGATCGCCTCTTTCAGGAGTTGTTGCCGAGGCGCCCTCCACGACCGACTCCCAAGAGACAGAGACGGCGTAGATATAGCAGTTCCTGCTTGGCTGGCACAACACGGCGAGGAGATGGAGTAACCAGCGCCCAACGCAGCCAAGAAGGAGAAGGTAGAGAAGAAGGGGCTGCACGAGGTGGTGAAGACGATGGGGCGCCTCGTGTTGGCGGATTCCCGCTTCATCTCACCCGTGCGGGAAAAGCCATACCGAGCGAGGACAGCGTTGTGCATATCGGTTCTTCGCTGTCAGCAGATGGAAGAATGAGCCAAGAAATGGGTCGCCAAATCGGGGCAGCAGTTGCAGACTTCCGGACATCCCAGCAAATTTGGAAGCATTCCTCTCCGCCGCTCAAGCGACGCCTCCTGGTTGATCATTCTCTGGTCGAATCCAAACTGCTGTATGCGCTGCCAGCAGGGTGCTTCACAAAGGCGGAACTACGCAGAGTTGACGGATTCCGGGCTGGGTGTCTCAGTCGAGTCCTACACATACAGCCATATTTCGTCTCCAGATATTTTAACGCCACCGTTTTGCAGAGCGCGGGTCTCGAGACAGCTTCTGAGCAAATGCGACGCAGACAACTACTTCTATTGGGGCGCGCCCTGCGCCAGCCGTACAGCTCAGTCGTGCAAGAGGTCACGTTCAAGCCGGGGTTCCCCTGCCTCCTCCCCGTCTCCGACTGGTACGCCCGCCGAGTTGGAGCACTTAGGAAGGAATGGGTCCCAAGCGCGCTGCCCGACGCAATCCGTCTGGCTGGGGACAGCAGCCAGCTTCAAGATGCAGTGAGTGATGCCTCCACATGGCGACGCGGAAGTGCGCCATGCTCGTTTTCACAATTGCCATGCTAAGATGCGCGCCCATGGTCTGCCACAGCCCACGGCAAGAGCGAGCGAGCGAGGGGGCACTCTGCACCTCCCACAGCTCGCCTTGCCGCGGTTGTGCGCCCGACCTTCTCTGCCGACCGTCCTCACGTCGTCGTCGCCCCCGCCGCCCCCCCCTTCCCGAGGCACGGGCTCCGCATGCACTGCCCGCTTGGCGTGCCTTCGCCCGGCCAGCGACCCCTCCTCCTCCTCCTCCTCCTCCTCCTCCTCCTCCTCCTCCTCTCTTCTCCTCCTCCTCCTCTCCTCCCTCCTCCCTCCTCCCCTCCTCCTCCCTCCTCCCTCCTCCCTCCTCCTCCTCCCTCCCCTCCCTCCTCCCTCCTCCTCCTCCCTCCTCCCCTCCTCGCCTCCTCCTTCTTCCCTCCTCCCTCCGCCCTCCTTCTCCTCCCTCCTCCCTCCTCTCCCTTCCCTCCTCCCTCCCTCCCTTCCTCCCTCTCCTGCCTCCGCCCTCCTCCCTCTTCCCTCCTCCCTCCTCCCTCCCCCCCCCTCCCTCCTCCCGCCGCCCACTCCTTCCTGCGTCGCGAGTAGACTGGAACCGTTTGTTGCCGCCCGCCAGACGCTACCACGCGGCGAGTACAGTGGAGTAGTAGTAAATCGGGCTTGTTCCTCTACAGGGGGAACATTAAAAATAGTAAAACAACAGCTTGGGGACGATTTTCCATTAATTGTGACTATGTTGGTGAATTTTTGAGATATTATACATATTTCATCACATCCGCCTGCAGGGGGACATGCCTGACCTAAGAGTAGTAGCATGTTTCCCGCCCCGCGACGTTGCGTTTTGCTCGGCCCCTGGGCGTTGCCACGAGACGAGCAGAGCGGAATAGCATTTGTTTCCGTCTCTTTGTGTTGCCACGAGACGTATGGAATAGTACGGCTTTTGGTTGTTCTCACGCCAGGCGTTCAAGTGTGCGATTCAGCCGTCGTGGCCCGCTCCCAGCAGACAAGGGGCGTTCCTGTTCATCGCCGCCGCCGCCTTCGTCGCCGCCGTGCTGCTTCTGTTCCAAGCTCTGTTGCTCGGGTCGCCCACGTGTTTTGATTCCCCAATCGGTGCTTGCACCTAGGGCTTCGCACTCCTCGCCCTGAGGAAGGGGATGGGCCCGTCGAGGCTGCGCCGCGTCGCCGCCCGCTGCACTGCCGCTCCGTTGCAGCGCACTTTGGGGGGGGGCCCGTGGAGGCTGCGCCGCGTCGCCGCCTCTCTCCCGGCTCCCCTCGCCGCCTCGCCGCCGCCCGCCCTCGGAGGGGTCCGCCGTGGAGGCCCCGCCGCGTCGCCGCCCGGGCGGCCGCCGCGCGGCCGCCCGCCCTCGGAGGGGGTCCCCGGAGGTCCTGCCGCGTCGCCGGCCGTGGCCGCCCGCCCGCCCCTGGGCCTCCGTGGAGGTCTCGCCGCGTCCGGCTGCCCCGCGGCCGCCCCGCGGCCGCCCTCTCTCGGGGGACGCCTGGGGAGGCCTCGCTGCCTCGCCGCCCGCTCTCCGGGAGGGCCCCGTCCAGAAGTGGTCCGGAAGGCATGGCCCGGAGGAGGCCGTCTTGGAAGAGGTCGTCCAGAGAGACCTCGCGTCGGGAAGAATTCGTGCGGAAGTCTGGGCGAAGTCGTCTGGGAGGAGCATGCGTCCAGAAGAACTTGTCCGGAACCAGTCTGGGCGAAGCAGCTGTCCGGGAGAGCCTGTCCGGAAAAAAGGTGTCTGGCAGGATCTGTCCAGACGACGTTGTCTCGGAATCAGTCGTCGTCGGAAGAAATCGTCCTGAATAATTTGTCGGGACGCCGTCTCGGAAGAAGTCGTCCGGAACAATGTGTCCAGAAGAATTTGTCCAGACGAGGTCGTCTCGGACGAGGACGCAAGGATGCTCTCCGCATCTGGGCCGAACGGAGTCTCCCAGAAGAAATCGTCTGGAAGAATTTGTCCGGATGACTTTGTCGGGAAGCATTCGCTCGGGCGAAGTGGTTCGGATGAACTCGTCTTCGGATGAATTCGTCTTCGGATAAGTTGGTCCGGTTAAAAATGGTGCGGAAGAGTTCGTCCGGTCTGTGAGACTTGCGACACCTGTGGGACCCGTGGGACCAGTGAGAATTGTGGGACTCGTGAGCCCTGCGAGACCTGCGGGACTTGTGGCACCGCTGGGACCTGTGGGACCTGGGTGACCTCTGTGGGACCTGTGAGACATACGACACTTGTGGGACCTTTGGGACCTGCGGGACCTGTCGGACCTGTGGTACCTGTGGGATCTGCGGGGACCTGCGAGACCTGTGGGACCCTTGGAACCTGCGAGACCTGCGGTACCAGAGTGGGACCTGTGGGACGACCCGCTGCACATGTGCGTCCTGGGGGACCTGTGGGGCCTGCGAGACCTGCGAGACCTGTGGGACCTGCGAGGCCTGTGGGATCCACAGCGCCGATCCGAAAACAAGGCCCACTTTGCGGCGGCAGCACCGTTTTTGGGGCACCGAATGCAAATGGAGTGCAAGGACATCGAAGAGATATCACCTTCTGAAGTCCGATTTGTGAAAGAATACGCGGAGAGGGCTCAATACCCCCGGACAGAGACAGGGGAGAGAGGAGAGTAGTTCTCATATCGTGCCATCGTTGAGGAGGGGGGGAAGAGGAAGGCGGATCAGTTCTAGCTCGAGATACTTGGGTTCAATCCAGTTTGGCTCAAGCCGCGGTGCCGTGTCTTTCTGAATGCTTTTTGTCGGATGCTGGTCATCGGTCGAAGGTCTCGAGAAGGCGCTATTCCCCTCGAAGTGTCGATCAAGAACTGCGGTCGGACAAAAGAATGGAGCGCAGCACTGCGGTTGCTCCGCGAAGGAATTCTATCAGGTGTACAACTCGCCCCAAGCCACTACATGGCGATTGTCAGCGCATGCAGAAGGGGCGGGCAATGGCAGCACGCGCTGTCAGTGCTCCGCGGGATGTGGGAGGCGAAGCTGGGGCTCGACGTCATCAGCTGCAGCGCTGGCATCAGCGCGTGCGAGCAGGGTGGCCAGTGGCAGCGGGCTCTCGCGCTGCTGGGCGAGATACGGGAGGCGAAGCTGGAGCCCAACGTCGTCTGCACTGCACCGCCCGGCTCCGCGCGTGCCGGCTGATGAGGGAACTGCCCGCGCCCGCCGGGCCCGCGGCGGGGGCGCCTCCGCGGCCCCGCTCGCGGGCCGACGCCGCCCCGGAGAGCCCCGCGAGTGCCCGGGGGAGGCTCCCGGGGCGCGCCTCTGCAGTGCAGGAGGCCTCCCAGACGGCCTGGGGAGGAGGAGGAGGGGGAGGAGGAGGAGGAGGAGGAGGAGGAGGAGGAGGAGGAGGAGGAGGAGGAGGAGGAGGAGGAGGAGGAGGGAGGGGGAGGGAGGCGGAGGAAGGTCTTGACCCGGCCGACGCGGAGCTTTGCCCAGTCCGCGCGCGCAGCGTGCTGCATGCTTTGGGGCACTTGCAGCGAGACATCGCCGCCGTGCCGGTGCGATTTGTTTTTTTGTTGTTGTGCCGCTTCTCTTGCTCGCCCAAACGCTCATTTGGCTCGTTCTATTCTTCGTAAAGGTGGATGGCCAGATTGTTGGCGATTCCACCAGGCTCCCAGATGGCCTCCGAGAGGCCCATGGGGACGTGAAAGTAGTTGTTTCAGTTTTTGGGGAACACTTCCTCTTGAGCTCCCGTTTCCAGCTCCACGTTGCCCCAGACAGCCCCGCTCCCAAAATCAGCCGAGGGCGGCCCAGGGGGCCTCCCAGATGCCCCAAGGCAGCTCCAGATGGCTCTGGAGCCCCCCAGGACTGCCCGCCGACGCCCCAAGACGGCCTCCAGGGAGGCTTCTGCAGAGGGCTACCTCCGGAACGCTGGCCTCCAAGACGCCCCCCACAGGCTTCCGGCAGGCCCCTGGCAGGCTCCGCAGAGATTTCCCAGAGCTGCCCATCGGCTCCACAAGAGACGGCTCCGACAGGCTCCCATGAGGCCCAAGTTTGTGTCGCTTCAGGCCCTCCCGGTTTCTCTCGGGGCCTCTGACGGCCCTCTTCGGAGCGCTCTCCGAGCCTCCTGAGGCCACTCGGGGGTCCCTCTTGGGCCCCTCCCGGAGCCCTCTTGGGCGTCTCGGGGAGCCCAGACAGTCATCATATTCGCCGGGGTCAATATCATCACTTCAAGCCTCAATCTGGTGTCGCTTCAGGCCCTCCCGGTTTCTCTCGGGGCTTCTGGAGGCCCTCTTCGGAGCGCTCTCCGAGCCTCCTGAGGCCACTCGGGGGCCCCTCTTGGGTCCCTCCCGGAGCCCTCTTCAACATTTCCGGGAGCCGAAAAGAGAGATCATGCTGGCGGGGTGTCAAAATGATCCCTTCGAGCCTCAATCTGGTGTCGCTTCGAGCCCTGACAGATTCCTCCTCCTCCTCGTCCTCCTCTTCCAGCAGCAGCAAGGGCACTCTGACCACTGGGACTCGTGGGCGGCAGTCCACGCGTCAGTCCACGTCTCTCCCACGAAACCAGGAGCAGTGCGTGCGAGAGGGGCTTCTGCACCGCGTGGCTTGCGGCAGCTCCGAGCCGCTGAAGAAGAGGGCGCCCCGACGGCCCCGCGACGGCTCCGAGACGCGCCAGACGCCGCCCCCCGACGGCCCTAGCAGCGGTTCCGAAGCGCCCAGGAGGGCGCCCCGGCGACCCCAAGACGGCTCTGAGCTGCTCCAGAGGCCACCCCCGACGGTCCAGCCACGTTTTGGAAGCGGCCCGCCCTCCATCTGCGAAACGGCTGTCAGCTCTTAAGCATCGGGGTCATAAGTGCCCGGCCCGGTCTCGGGGTGCGACAGGGAGAAATTATCTATCAGGAAAAGGAATGAAGGAGGCAGAGGCGGAGGAGCAGAAGGAGGAGGAGGAGGAGGAGGAGGAAACCCGAGAAGACCCAGAGGAGAGCCTCATGAGGGTCCAGATGACGCACGGAGTTTTGAGCGTGGCCCCAAGACGGCCCAAGAGGAGCCCAGACGGCCCAAGAGGGTCCCAAAAGGCTCCGAAGAGGCCCACAAGAGAACCTGAGACTCGCTCCACCCCCCAAGAGGCCCAAAGAGGCTTCAAACCTGCCTCCAAAAGGGGGGGCCCCGCGCTCCTGACACGCCCGAGAGAGATTCGCCCTCAACAGAAATCCAACAGCACGGCTTCCCCAACGTAGCGGAGCACGTCCGACCCAGCAGCAGTTGTTGTGAAAGTGTTGGTACATATCATGCCTTCTTGAAGCCCTTTTGGGCCCTCCCCGGAGATCCTTGCGAGCCTCCCCGGCGCTCCCGGTGGCTCTCCCGAAGGTTTCCCGAGCCCTTCGCAGTCGCTCTTGAGACGCCTCAGAACGGCGTCGACTTTGGCGCACAGCCCCGAAACTTAAAAACTAGCTCCGATGGAGGGGGTGGGCTCCCGGAACGGTTCTGCAAGCGTCTCGGCCGCCCAATCAGGAACCCCAGAGGCGCCACAGAGGGACTCCAATCTTGCAACAATCTAACAAGACAGCACGTCCGACCCATCAGCAGTGTCCTCTGTTCAGATTCTATAGGCTTACGCCACATCCGCCGACCCCTTTTTTTTCCGCGTGGTCGTTATCACGGCTTCTTTGCAAGCTGCGGGAAAGATTCAGGTGGTGACCTTGAACTGTGTTCGGGTGCTGTTGGGCGGGCCTTCGCGCATGGGCGCCGTTTGGGGGGCCCTGTCGCGGGGGGTATCAGGCATGCACGGGGTGTTTGGGGGTTCTCTCCGAGGGTTCCGTGGTCGTCCTTGGGGCTTTTCGGGTGGTGGAGTCGGGGCAGTACGTTGCACGCCGGTGACATCTCAAGGGTGTCGGCGGATGCCGTCCGGGAGTACTGTGGAGTATCATGGTCGGAGTCTTTCGGGTAGTGTGTTGCCAGGTGACGAGGATGGTCCTGCTGACACGACGGCGACCATGACGACGATGGTGATGCTGCTGATGATGACGATGATGACGACGTTAATGACAATTGCGACGACGACGAGGAAGATGATGGTGATGATGATGGTGGTGGTGATGATGATGATGGGGAGGATGAAGATGAGGGTGAGGATGAGGATGAGGATGACGAGGAAGAGAAAGAGGAGGAGGGAGGAGGAGGAGGAGGAAGAGCAGCAGGATGAGGAGGAGGAGGAGGGGGGGGAGGGAGGGGGAGGAGGAAGAGGAGGAGGAGGAGGAACGATGATGAGGTGGAGGAGGAGGAGGGGGAGGAGGGATGAGCAGGAGGCAAAGATTGACAGTATGGGTCACGGGCCCCCGCGATAGGTTTTGTCGCGTTGTCGGGGGCATTCGTTGCCTTGGCTGGACGCGGCTCGAGTGTGTCTTGTGATGTGAGGCGGTGCTTGGCCCGTTCTCATTGATCAAGGCACAGGCGCGAAATTGTTGGTCAACCATTTCGTTCCTTCTGCGACAGGGTTTCCCGTTCCGTTTTGGGCGCGGTCCGTTTTGGGGGTCGGCGGTGCGGGGAGTGCTGTCTCACGTCTCGCATGCGGTGAGCGCGCTGATCTCTTTCAGCAAGCGGTGTCCCAGAGCAGATGGGACAAAGGGGGGGCAGGAGTCTGGCTTGGGCCACATTCATGACAGTGTCAGACACGAATGGAAAGCAATTGGAGAAGTGCTTGACGCGTCCCGTGCCCCAACCAGCTCATCTAGAAACGATGCCCATGCGAGTTGGTGCGATCAGGCAAGTGCGGGAGCAAGGAGGGGCAGTCGTTATCATTCGAAGCGGGAAGGTGATGGAGGAGGGAGAAAGGAGAGGGAAGGGGAAAAGGCACACAAAGAGGAGGTTGGCGAACAGAAAAGCCAGTGGTTTACTGGATGCATGGAGGTTCTTGGGACATCTCTTGAGGGCTTTTGGGGAGCCTACTCAGGCATCTTGGCGACTTCTCCGCGGTTCAGGTGACATTTTGAGCCGCTTGGCAGCTCGGGGGGACCCTTTCGGGCCCCTTTGTTGCCTCTTGGTAGCTTCTTTGGTGCGTTTTCGGCGCCTCTTGAGGTTTTTTTGCAATGTTTCTGGGGGCCGCGTTGGCCCTCTTGGGGCGATCATGTACGACATTGAGTGAAGAGGGGGAGCTGCAACCAGGGCTGCCCGTCGATAGCCTACGCATCGCCTTCTAGGGGCGCTCTTGCGCCTGGTTTGGGGCCACCTGAGCCCCTCTTCGGTTCCCCCTGGGTGCTCTTCAGGCTATCTTGAGGCTTCGACGACCATTGGCAAGGGGGAGATGGTTACGCCAAAAGTGAGCGTGACGGCTAGCGGGCGGGCAGGGGTCAAGCTATCCATTCCGCCTGCTGGCCGTCTCCCTCACTCCCACCCGCCGTCCTGTCTCAGAAGGTCAGCGCTGTAGCATGTCTACAAACCGTTCCAGACGACGATGATGACGAGGATGCTCATGATGATGATGCGTATGACGGTGATGATGATGATGCTGATGATGTTGGCGATGATGGTGATCATGAGCAGGACGATGAGGATGGATGAAGTGGGGAGACGATGACGAGGAGTTCGCGGATGATGGTGATGATGATGCTGACGATGGCGGCGGTGGTGATGACGGTGATGATGATGACGACGATGATCATGATGATGAGGAGGTGAATGGGGGAGGAGTCGCAAGATGATGGATCAGATATGATCGATCAGTATGATGAGTAGGTTGCGGCAGTGAGCAGACGGAGTAAAGGGCTCTCGACTCCTCTCTGGGGGTCTCTGTGGCCACTTGGACTCATACTGGCAGCCATCTTCAGTCGCCAGGCGCCGTCCAGAAGTCGAAAAGGTGCCAGACTGGTGTCGCCGGTGCCGAACTTTGCGTGGCAGTTTCGAGCTCCCATGAGAGCCAGGTGCCGACGCCACGTGCCCCAGTACCCATGAGAGACGGGCTTCGCAGTGTGTAAGCGGCGGCGACATGTGGTGGCTTGGATTCGGCCCAGACCGCCACCGTGCTCTCTTCGGGTTGTGGTCTTTGAGAGTCTGCAGGGCTGCTCAAAAAGATGGTTCCGGCGCGGAGTAGTCCTTGGTCTCGCTCCAAGGGCCCCAGCTCGGCTTAAGCCAAAAGGTATCACGGGGGCCCCAAGAAGGGTTCCAGAGGACTGCACTTGGCCCCCAAAAGCGGCCCAGGAGGTCCAAGAGATTTCCAGGAGAGGGGGGCCCACTTTAATCCAGCTGCCTGCGGCAAGTCCCGCCACCGTGGCAGTCCACCAGGCTCGGTGGCGATTGTTCGAGAGGGTGCCGGAAGCATCTTGGATGTTCGTTGGGATATCGTGGGAGGCCTCCCGGGAGCTTATTGGAGGCAGCTTTGCGGCCTCTTTGGGGCCGTTTGGGGGTTGTTGGGGGCCTCTCGGGGTCCCCCATGGGGCTTCTCGGACGCCTCTTGGGGCCTCCTGGGGGACTCTTCGGGGAGAAGGATCGAATTGTCGGTGTATGTTCCCCCTCTTGGGCCTTTCTTGGGCCTGTCTGGGGGCAATGTTGTGTGTCATGGGCGCCTGTGAGGCTCTTCTGAGGCCCTCCTGGGACGTCTAGAGACCCTCTCGGAAGCCTCTCGGGCCATCATGGGGCGCTCTTGGGGGCCCCTGGAGCTGTCTTGGAGTGTCGGAACTCGAAAAGGCGACGACGTGATAAACATTGACAAACATAATGAAAATCAATTGTTTTTGTCTCTTGGGCCCTCTTGGGGATTTCTTGGGGGTCCCCTTGGAGCGCTCTTGGGGCTTTTTGGGGGCCTCGTGGGCCGTCTCGGAGGCATCGTGGGCCATCTTGGCGGCTTTGGTAGCCTCCCAGGTCCGTGTGGGATGCCATCCTGGGCGTCTTGGACGCCTTGGAGAGCGGCAGGGGCGTGTCTGGGCACCGGTAGAGCCTCGAAAACAGGGGGCGGTGCATGGGCTTGTGTGCGTGCCAGGAGGGCAGGGGGCCCTTAGCAAGGTTACAGAAACCCTACCAGACAGAACTTGGCATTTTAGCACGCGTCAACGTGCCAGGGGGCACGATTGCAGATATGGTGCACGGTGGTGCCGAAGCTGTTCGACAGCGCTTCTTCAGAATTTGAAGGCGCCGGCGGCGAGCCGAAGGAAGGCCCGCAAGTATTCAAGAGGATCCCAAGTTCGCCCCAAGCAACCCCTCCAAAGGTCGAAGACGCACCCAGCCATAGAAGAGGTATCCACAGATGACCTGCTTCTTCCAGATCGCTTTAGTGTACGCCCTCCCATCACTCTTCTTCCCACTTGTGTGACTGATGGTTTTCGGGTCATACCTCGGGCTGCAGCAGCCGTGTGCCCCGATTCAGATCCGCTTCGAACGCGCTCGGCGACGCACTCTGTTGGAAAGCGTTCCGGGGCGACATCATTCCCAGGGGTGAGCGAGAACTTCCGCAAACCTTGGTTTCGACGTCTGCCCCCTGAAATTCCGTAGGGGTGGAGTGGAGCCATGTGGCTCGCTCTTTCTACCCAACCCTCAGGCGGTTGAGGTACTTGTTTTGAGTAGAGCATTGTGGCGTGCACCTCCTTCTCCCGCCCTCCAATCTTCTTGTCCCGTGTGCGCTGGGCACCAAGAGGATACGGAGGCCCACCAGAATGGTGCCGCGCCCAGGTTATCATAAGACTTCCCTGGCCCCGGGGGGCTGTGCTCTGCGAAATCGGCGCCACTCTTGTGGGCTCATGGGAGGCCCGACGGAGGCTTGTCTTATGCAGGCCATCAGGGCACGTCGCCGTCCTTGGGGGGCTGCGATCTGCGACGCTGTCGCCGCTTTCGTGGGGCCCTGGCACGTGCAAATGCAAGTGCAAGTCTTCGTTCAGTGTTTGCACCAGTATACCCCTTGCACGAACTGTTACAGCTGCCGACAGATTTTCTGAAGGGGCTGGTAGAAGAGTACAAGAGGTACAAGCGAAACGCGAGTCGTCAAGACTACTCCGACGTAGAAGGCTGGAGGGGTCGGAAAACGGAGGTGGAGAAGGCATGGCCCACGTGCCGCGAGACCACAGAGCTGGTCGCAACGCCGGAGTACTTACACAGCGGCCAGACGAATGGGTTTGCAGAGACGGAAGGCGGCGGTAGGGAATCAACGAGCGGCAATGGGAAAGCAGGAGACGGAGACAAGGGCAACGAGGAAGGGCGAACCTGGCTGCAAGAGTACCTCGGCGTCTGGGTGCAAAAGGGGCAGGAGTTTCGACAGAACCACGTGCGCCAGTGGAGCAAGCGTTTGCAGCGCGTGGTACCGTTGGCACATTGTCAGAGGAAAGACGACATGACGCAGTGCAAAAGCTTTTTCCCGCGCGCGTCGTGGCTCATAGATCGCGCAGTGGAATTGTGCGAAGGGTTTTTGAGAAAGCGTGACATGCCGCGAGCAGGGGGGGGGGAACATCACAGGGTGCCTGCACGGGCCCATGCACGAAGAGAACCTGAACGGCACGTTACCAGCGATGCTAAGCGGCGCGGTAGGATTGAATTTTAACAGCGATTTGCAGATTCCGCACAGGCTCCCAGTGACGGAAGCGACGCACGATAGGTGTGTGTGTGTGTGTGTGTGTGTGTGTGTGTGTGTGTGTGTGTGTGTGTGTGTGTGTGTGTGTGTGTGCGAAGAGCGGTGCTGGGAGACGGATCGACCCGTCGACGTGGTTCTGGCGGCGCAAAGAGCGCAGAATGCAGCAGCGGGGCATGCGGCGGACTATCAGTGCAAGCGGTGTGCCCCGTCGTTCGACGAGGTGAGGGAGATTAACAAGGGCCGCCGTGCGCTGGCGGAGCAGACGAAAGACAGGGCCGCGGCGTACCGGGCGAACAGGCACATGAAGTGGTTCCTGAGTGACATGTACGGGAGAGGCGTGGTGCGGTCAGCGCAGGAGAGTGCGAATCTGCGAGCGTGCCGAGACCCCAGAGACGTGACTGGCGCCGAGAGTATCAAGACTGCGAAGACTGCCATGATCCCGGGAGCAGAAGCCGTGCGTATGGCGGAGCGGCTCTGTGCTGACGGGGGCGGTGTTACCGTGGCAGCGTCGGGGATTCTGGAAGCGGACGAACGAGAAGGGTCGAAAAAGGTTCGAATTGTGTCTAAGAGTCCAGTGTACTTGTGTGGCATGTGCCCGCTTGACGCTCCTGGTGCGCCCGACTTGGCACACCTATCGTTGTGTGAGTTCTTGCGATATTGGCGCGTCGAGTTGGCAGCGTTTCCCCTCAGCGGAGCAGAGCTGGCAGCCGCGGCCAGCACTGAGTACCAGGCGGAGCTGACGCTGTCCGGGATGCAGAAGGTCCGCGAAGCAGACCAGCAGAGAGCGGATACTGACGATGGCGGTGCGCAGGCTGGACCCCAATTGAAAGCCGGAGTGGATTATGTGATCAAGGAGGGATGGGGGAGTTCTTCGTGGGCGCCATTCCCGGATGTTCCGGAGTTGGAAACTCTGAGGCACACGTGGGTGCTGGTGCGGAACGAGCGCCCGAGGAACCCCAGTTTTCATGGAGCGCCGCAGCCGAGGCGCGGAGCGGGGCAGGAGGATAGGAACGGGCTTTTGTTGATGGTATATTTTCGGGCGTTCACGCTGCGTGACGACGTCGAATGTGGAGTGCCGCGCCTGCGGGACTTCCGCGGAGCGCAGGGGTCGTGGGCGGAGGCGTCGTTGGAGTGGTTCAAAGAGTGGCATTCCATGTGAAGAAACAAAGAGGTACGTGCAGAACTACATGGGCGTGGTGGATCTGCGACCAGTCACGGGCGAAGACCTGGTCAAACGCGAGGACGAGCTGTACAGCGATGAAGAACTGGATCCGAGAATTGTCGACGCGGCGACAAGGCGGAAGACGCATGCGGGAGGTGCGTCCATGGGGAAAGAGGACAGGCGGGCAAATGTAGATGCGGAGTGCGAAAAGGAGAGGAGCCGGGGGGCCATGGCCAGGGGCGACGCCGTGTGGGGCGTGAGCACTGGTCGGATGAACGGAAAGCGCAAGAAACGCGGAGGGGGCGGTGTGTTCAGGTGGGATGACGCGGAGGTGCAGAAAGCGCAAGCGGTGGCCGCGGCGTCGAGGGCCGCAGAAGGCAGCGGCGCGGGCGGGGGGGAAGGTGCCCCAGGGGTGGTGGCGGCCAAGAAAGCAACGGCGTCAAGTGTGCGGAGATGGAGGGAAGGGCTTGCGGAGAACGGGTTGAACGCGGGACAGCGTAGCGTCGTTGAGAAGGTGGCAGATCGCGCGTTGGCGCAAGAATTCGGGGGGTCCGCGAGCGGCAAGAAAACAGGCCAGAGCGGTTCTGATATGCAGCCCTTCGTGTGGATGTTGCATGGTGGCCCGGGGACTGGGGGGAGTTTCGTCATGGGCAAGATCCGGAAGGAGCTGTTCGAAAAAGAGCTGGGGTGGGCGCGCGGCATAGATTTCCAGGCGGCAGCGTTGCAGGCTACAAACGCGTCAGCTCTCGACGGGAATACGATCCACAGTGAATTTGGGCTCGGTGTGAACAGTGCTAAAGAGAAGGACGCGGCGGGCGATGCCAACGCAGAGACAAAGAAGAAAACGAAGAAAGAGCAAGCAGCGCAGCGCATGTCACAGTGGAAGTGGCTGATTGTGGACGAGGTGAGCATGGTCAGCGCGAACTTCATTGCAGAGCTAGACTCGCACTTGCGGTCGTGCATGTCAGCTGCAAGCGACGCGAAGGTAGGTGAAGACGGCGTCACCAGGCCCTTCGGGGGCGTGAATGTGCTGTTCTGCGGGGATTTCTATCAATTGGAGCCGCCATCTGGGACAGCCGTTAATGCGCTTCCCACGTCGTATTTGAAAAAAGCGAGGAAATACGCGCCGGGTGCCACAGAGGACCACGGGCAGCATATCTTTTGGGGAGCGGGTGGCGATGGTGCAGTGCAGGGAATGACGGAGTTGACGGAGTGCAAGCGCGTGGGAGACCAGGGCGACTGGTTTCTTGGAGTGCAGGGCGAGTTTCGCCGAGGAAAGTTGTCTGAACGCACGCGCAATTTTTGGCATGGCAGACCGACGGATGTTCCGGTGTCGTGGGTGAACGGGGCACCGGCGTGCGGGAAAGCGCGTTGTTTCGAAGACAGAGATGCAATTGCGATGCGCAACGAGTTAGAGTGCGAGGCTTGCAAAAGTGAGCGGGGCAAGAGGAAGCTCGTCGCGACGTCGGCAGAAGACGCGCGGTTTCGGGAGGAGAAATTTGTAGACGCTGTCGCCATTTATGCGAACCAGGACATTCGCTGCCACGTCGGGAAGCAGAGAGCTGTGCAGTGGGCCAAAGAGCGAGGAGAACAGTTGCTCTGGGTCGCAGCCAGGGGCCGCCCTTGCCATGGGGGGGGACAGAGGCGGCCGTACACGGTGGAGGATAAGGTACGTTGGTTGGGGTACCACGAGAAGGAGTGTGCAAGCCTGCCCGGGTGGCTGCCACTGGCCAAGGGGATGCCCGTGGCTTTGGGGGATCACTTGGATCGATCAAAGAAGAAGCTCTTGGGGGGGCGTGCAGCGACGATCCATGGATGTGTGTTGCACGAGGACGAGGTCACTGGGGATGAAGACGAGGAAGTGTTGTTGCATCTACCGAGAGTGATAGTGTTGAACTTCCATACGAAGGAGTGGCACCTGCCAGGGTGGGAGCCAGGGCTGTATCCGATCTTCCCATCGAAAGGGCGGCAATGGTTCTTGGACGGGTATCGGAAACATCCAGTGTTGAGTGTGAAGCGCACGCAGTATATGATAACCCCGTCTTTGGCAGTGACGGCGCACTCTGCGCAGGGCCGGACCATGGCCGCAGTGATAGCTGACCTTGAAAGAGGGCGCGGCGTGAATTGGATGTCCAGTTACGTTGCCATCGCGCGCGTGCGCAGGCGACAGGACCTTCTGATTTTCCGGCCTTTTGACAGGGGATCGTGCAGCGCAGGTGAGATGGAGGGCGCGAAAAAACTGCTGCAGGTGCTACGAGGGGAGAGCTTCGATTGGGATGAATGGGAGGCGGAACTAATGCCACGAGACCAGTGCGAGCGCTGCCGGCGGAGGTTGTTGGTAGAGGCGTTCACGAAGTACGAGTTCCAGAGGGAGGACAGACCGGCTTTCTGCAAAGAATGCACGGAGGAGATGAAAAACGCAGGTGCAAATTGGTGCATAACGTGCAGAGGGTGGGCAATGAGAGCAGAGGGTGACGACGCGGCGCGGCAAGGTAGCGGTCGGAACGCGGACGCGGCGCTCGAAAACGGGGAGACGAAAAAGGATTAGGACAATGTGCCGCGCAAAGTGCAGGGATGTCAAGGCGAAACAGAACTCGCGCACTGGCAGCGCGAAGTGGAACGAGAGTGTTGGAACAGTGCGGTGTTCGAACGATAAGTGCCTGTCGCTGTATGACGACAAGGCGGAGATGTCGGAATCTCAGAAGAAGAACGCAGCGGGCCAGAGGTTGTGTCGGAAATGTGCGGGAGAACGTCAGAGGGCGACGCTTGCGTCGAATAGTGCAAAACGCGTGGTCGCATTGCGGTGTTCCAACGGCGACTGCCCGTCGGAGTTCCAAGAGGGGGCGGGGATGTCCGAAGCTGAGAAGAAGCACAATGCTGCGGGCGGAAGACTCTGTCGGAAATGCGCGGAATAACGAGAGAAAGAGGTACGACGGGGGAATGCGGAGGCAGCGAATCGCAAACGGAAAGCCGAGGCGGACGCGAAGGCACTGACGCGCGCGGCGTGCGGAGGAGCGTTCTCAGACACGAGACGCTTGAAGCCGACGCAAGTGGAACATCATGGAGAGGCGAAAGGAACCAAAGTGGTGTGCAGAGGCTGCGAGGAACTCGGGTTCAACGCGCGCAGTTACCAAGGGTATCAGTGCACCGGCGCATGCAAGAGGAGACTATCGAAGTCGGCGTTCCCCGACCCGCACAATGTCCCGCGCGACGCAAAGAAGGGCACTCTGAAGTGCAAGACATGCACATGGTGCCCAATCGGGCGCGCGTGCTGGGGAGAGAAAGGAGGACGGGGAGAGAAGGATGGGGGGTGAGGCGGAGAATGGGGGGGGGGAAGCATCGAAGAGGATGAGGTGAACCGGGGCAGGAAGAGGAGGAGGGGGACGACGAGGAGGTGGCGGAGGAGGAAGAGGAGGGGGGGGGCGCTGAGATCAGGCTCTGGGTTATGGGATGTGGGGTAGAGGCTTGTGGTATGTGTATGGGGAAGGAGGAGGCAAGGGAGGAGGAGGGGGGGGACACGGAGACAAGGTGCTGGGCCATGGGTTATGAGTTAGAGGCTTCAAGTATGTGTATAGGGATCTCGCGGCACGCCTCTCGGGGGCTCGAGTGCAGTTTTGAAGCCACTGGGGGGCCGTTTCGGGGCCTCTGGGGGACGTCCACGAAGGCGCTGCAGCGCGTCGGGCAGCGCGCGAATGCTGTGGACAGTGGGGAGGAACAAAGCAGGAAACGGAGACGACGGGGGAGGAGAAGGAGGAGGAGGAGGAGGAGGAAGAGGAGGAAAAGAAGGGGTAGGAGGAAGAGGAGGACGAGGACAAGTGAGGATCTTGTCGTGGATTCTGAGAGGGATATTTCTCGAATGGCCCGAGGCGCGTCCCGCGAATCCCGCTGCCGTGCCGGGGTTGTGAATCTGAGGCCAGTGGAATATTATTTGGGATCTCGTGGTCGGCCTCTCGGATACTTCAAGTGGTACCGACCAAGTACCACGCGAGGTACGTCGTCCGTGTGCCTCACATGGTACCGCCCATACTTTGGAGGCCCTTTGGGAGCTATTTTGGGCCTATTGGGTGCCTCTTTTGGGCCTCTTGGGGCCTGCTTGGGGCCTCTTGGGGGCTTCTTGGGGGCCTCTTGGGGGACCTCTTGGGGCTTCCTGGGGGCGCCTGGGGGCCGAAACCTCGAAATGATATTTTTTCCCCCCCTCTTGGCCCCCTCTTGGGCCCGTCTTGGGGCCCTCTTGGGGCGTCTTCGGCGCCTCTAGGGCCGTCTTGGGCCCATCTTGGGCCGTCTTGGGGCCATCTTGGGGGCCTCCTGAACCGTTTCGGGGCGGGTATTCAGGGCCTCGGGGGCCGTGTTGGAGCGTCGGGAAGCCGAAAAGGCGAAAAGGCAAACAACACCGTAAAACATAATGGACAATCACCAGTTTTAGCATCTCGGGGCCCTCTTGGGAGGCTTATGTGGGACCTCCGGGGCCGTCTTGGAGGCCTCGGGGCCCGACTTGAGGCCATCTTGGGCGTTTTCGAGCGCCCAATTGGCGTCTCGGGGACCTCGTGGCCCGTCTTGGAGGCCACTTGGGGCCCTTCTGGGCCCGTCTTGGGGCCCTCTTGGGCCCGAGAAGCTCCGTGAGTCGCTCGTGCCGGGCCGGGGGGGGGGGCCATCAGGGGGGGGTCAAATCGCCGGTTTGGGGGTCCCAGGGGGGGACTAGAGGGGGGGGAACTATCTCACACGCCTAGAGACCCACAAGGGGTCGGCGGATTTGTTAGGTTTCAAGCCGTCTTGGAGCTTTCATGGGCCCTCCCCAGAGATCCTTGCGAGCCTCCCCAGCGCTCTCGGTTGCTTTCCCGATTACCTCCCGAGCATTCCCCGGTCGCTACGCCCCAGAAAGGCTTCGACTTTGACGCACATCCCCAATAGACTTCAAAACTGCACCCGATTGGAGGGGGGCGAACGAACCGTGCACCGGGGCCAAGCTGCTGGGGCGCTGCAGGAGCTCGGGCACGAAGGCGCGGTCTCGCTGCCGCCGCCCCGGCCGCCGCCGTGCTTGTAGGTTTTCGGCAAAATCTCCGCCGTTCCCCCGAGAACCATTCCAGAAAGATATCGTGGACGGAGTCCACGGGTCAGCCCTAGTCAGCTACAGCGCTGGGATCAGCGCGTGTGAGAAGGGCAAGCAGTGGCAGCAGGCGCTCGCGCTGTTGAGCGAGATGCGGGAGATGAAGCTGGAACCCAACACCTTCTCTTCTACAATGCCAGAACCTCTGCGCGCGAGAAGGTGATGTGCATCAACTGATTTGTTTTAGCCTCGTGAAGGCAAATAGCGCCCCCGGGGCAGCTTGGACAGCCCTGCGGGCCTCGGGCCACGCCCCCCACTCGGCCCAAGGAAGCCCAAAGACGGCCGAAGAGGCGCCCAAGACGGCCCCAAGACGGCCTTAGTAGCTTGACGCGCCTCAAGTGCCCAAGGATGCCCTAGACAGCCCCGAGAGGTCCAAATCCCCCCACTCCCTTAGGACAACGCATGTTGTTGCAAATTTTGCTGTTTGGCTTTGAGCAGCGTCCCAGCAGGCCCTAGAGGCCCCTCCCTTGCCACGAGACAGCCACAGAGGCCCCCATTAGGCCCCAGGACGGCCCGAGAGGCGCCCAAGACGGCTTAACAGGGCCCCCAAGAGGCCCCCAAGAGAGGGCACTCGCACTGACGTTTCGCGCCCCACGCCCTGCGATGCCCCCCGAGACCACCAGCAGGCTCCCAAAGGGCCCCCCAGAACCCAGAAGCCACAGGAGGCCCCAAATCAGGCCCCAAATCAGGCCCCAAGAGGCCCCAAGAGGGCCCCGAGAGGCCCCAAGACATCCCCAAAAACTGCCTCGAGGAGGCTTCCGAGGGAAGACCCCCAGAGAGCTTTGTGACCGCGCCAGGCGCCAAAGGGAACCCCATGAGCGAATGAGACCACATGTTCGGCCTCGCCGAGGCCATGAAGACATGCGTGTGCTGGTTTATTATGCCTCCCTTCTGGCTTCCTTCTCCACGCTCCTCGCTCCTCCCCGCTCTCTCCTCGCCCCTCGCCTCCCTCTCTTCGCTTCTGGTTCCTCTCTTTTCACTCCTCCTCGTTGCTTCCATCTCTTCCTTGGCCCCTCGCGTCTCCCTCCTAACTACTGGCGCCTGCCTCCCCTCCCCTCTTCGGCTCTCCCTTGTCCCTCCTCACCTCTCTCTCTCTCTCGCTCTCTCGCTCTCTCTTCCTTCTTTTTGTTCACCTCTCTCTCTCTCTCTCTCGCTCGCTCTCTCTCTCTCTCTCTATCAGCGGCCGTCGCTCCTCCGTTGGCGCTCCATGCTCCTCGCTGATCGTTCCTCGCTTCCCCCCAGCTTCCCCTCCGACCCCGGCTCCTCGCTCCTTGCTCCCCACCCCTCGCTCCACTCACGAGCCGCAGGCCGCTGCACACAGCAAGGAGAGAGCGCGCTCTGGGAACGCCGGGAGGGGGAGGGGGGGGTCGAACTGGGGGGGGGCCCTGACATGCAAGGCGGGGGGGGGGGGGTCGAACTGGGCTTCCCCCCCCCCCGAATCAAGGGGAGAGGGGGGGTCGAACCGCCCCCGCCCCCCCCACCCCCCGAATTGGATCGAAACGGGGCGGGGGGCCCTCCCTCCCCAGTGGCAACCGACGACGGCGGCGAGCGCCAGTGCCGGCGCCGGCGCTGTCGGGCAACGACAACGACGACGACGACGACGACGATCTAGCCTTAGTAGTCTGCTATTAAGGGTGGGCCGAGCCCTAGTAAGATTCTAGTAGGGCTGGATAGAACCATTATAGTATTCAAGTAGGGTTGGATCTAGCTATACCAGCGTTCTATGTGAGATGGCCCAAGCCCTAGTAGGGTGCTATGAAGGGTGGGCCCAGGTATACCGAGTCCGAATAGGATGGCAGTAGAGCTGGACCAAGGTACCGTGGGATGAAATTCAAGATGGGCCCAGCAGAAGCAGAACGCAATCAGAGCTGGATCCAGCTATAATTGGATTATAGTAGAGTTGGACCGAGCCCTATTAGAAGGCGGTTAAATTTAGAACCCCTTTCATAGGGTTCTATGAACAGCTTGATCGAGCACTGATAGGATTATACCCATCGGTCGTTCAAAGTAGATATTTTTGGATTCCCAGATTCGTATATACTTTCAGCGCCTCCCTACGTCAATGATCGAGTGGCTTTACCTTTTCCGTCCTCCTTCCGGGGCGGACGGAACCAAATCTTCTTTCACCGCCTTGGTACTTCATGTTTCTACCTACGTCTTCCGACCGATGGGTATGTATGGGAGCCCCCTTGGGCCGTCTTGGTCTTGGGGCTCTCTTAGGGCACGTGGCTGTCTGGGCGGTCTCGTCGGCTTGTCGTAGGGCCGTGTCGGAGTGTCCAGGGTCCCATTAGGCCGTCTTGGGTTTATCCAGAGGCTCTTGAGGGCCAGCTTGAGGCCCTCTTGGTTTCCGCCGTGGGCTATCCAGGGGCTAGCTTGAGCTGTCTGGAGGCCGTCTTGGAGGACTCCTGGACGATCGTCAGGCCCCATGAGAGGGCCTGCCGACTTCTGTCGATTTCCATTCGGCTGCCGACTTCTGCTGGTTCGATCTTCAGGTCGATCCGATTTGACTTTCCGATTCGATGCTGGGGCCACCCGCCTCTTGGGCCGTGGAGGTCGCCCCGAGCGCGGGACACCCCGCCTCCACAGATTTTGCAGGAACGGTGGCGACTGCGACCGCGACTCCAACGTCATCCCGAAAGCCTGTCAGCACCATCTCCACCCAGATCCCGGAAACCTCGCCGACGAGCATTCGTGGACGTGGCCCACGGGTTTGCCCCAGTCTCTACTGCAATACCGTCAGCTACAATGCTGGGATCAGCGCGTGCGAGAAGGGTGAGCAGTGGCAGTGGGCGCTCACGCTGTTGAGCGAGATGCAGGAAGCGAAGCTAGAGACCGACGTCATCAGCTACAGCGCTGGAATCAGCGCGTGCGAGAAGGGTGAGCAGTGGCAACCGGCGCTCGCGCTGTTGAGCGAAATGCGGGAGGCGAAGCTGGAGCCCAACGTCATCTCACTTGCAATTCTTCACGCTTCACGCATTCCCACCAGCCCATAACGTAATTGAATGCGCCTGGCGGCACTCCCCCTCCCCCCGCGAGTGGACGTAGTCCACAGGTCAGCCCCAGTCAGCTACAATGCAGGGATCAGCGCGTGTGAGAAGGGCGGGCAGTGGCAGCCAGCTCTCGCGCTGTTGAGCGAGATGCGGGATGCGAAGCTGAAGCCCAGTGTCATCTTTTCTACAGTGCAGGAACATCTGTATGGCTTTACCAGGCAGACTTGGCTAGACAAGCGCCGATATTGCTGCGATGATTTGTATTTTTCTGTTGGAATAGCATTACATTGTGGCATTCGTGGCAGACCATCAAATACTACGTCTTGATGTTTTCCTGTAGCGCCGTTTGATCTAAAGCTTTCAGAATCGGGTATAGCCGGGACCCCAGGGAAGGGGACCCGATTAGTGGTAGGGCCCCAGAGTCCTTGAATTGGCCAGAATCACTAAACCAGGTCTGCCGTAACTCGTGTTTTTTCGGGTGACGGCAGTTCCGGTTAGTGGAACGGAGCGGGGGGGCGCCCTCCAGCACACACCGCGAAACCAGGCCCCACTGAACCCAGTTCTGCCAGCGCCTGACAGAAGGTGATGTGCATCGAGTGCCTCTGCTTGCCTCCGAGGGGCCGCGGGGCGCCGAAGAGCGCCCCCGTGGCAGCTCCGTCGGCCCGGCGGGCCTCGGGCCACGCCCCCCCACACTGCCCAGTGGGCTCCAAAGACGGCCGACGGGGCGCCCCAGACAGCCCCAACGGCCCAAGAGGCCCCCACTGCGCCCTGAGAGAGAGATCCACAAGGGCCACCCAGAGAGCCCCGAAAGGCCCAACTCGCTTGAATTCCCTGGGGAAGCGTGCATGTTCATTGTTTATTCCTTATTATTTGTGGTTGTCTTCACAGCGTTCCATCAGACCCTGGAGGCTCCCCGAACTCCCCCAAGGCAGCCCCAGAGGCCCCCGTGAGAGCCCCAAGACGGCCCAAGAGGGCCCCAGGACGGTCCGCAAGGCGCCCGAGACGGCCCAAGAGGCCCCCAAGAGGGGGAACTCGAATATTTTGCGCCCTCCGCTCCAGGATGATCCCCGAGACCACCAGCAGGCCCCCGAGAGGCCCCCCAGAAGCCCCAGAAGGCCCCCAAGACGCCCCAACCAGGCCCCAAGAGGGCCCCGAGACGCCCCAAGGCACCCTAAAAACCGCCGCGAAGAGGCTTCCGAGGGAAGATTCCCAGGGAGCTGTGTGACCGCGCCGTCCACCCAAGAGAGCCCCATGAGCGAAGGAGAGCAGATGCTCGCCCACACGCGCGCCGAGGCCAGAGGGAAGAGGGAGGAGGGAGGAGGGAGGAGGAAGGAGAGAGGAGAGAGGAGGGAGGAGGAGGAGGAGGAGGAGGAGGAGGAGGAGGAGGAGGAGGAGGAGGAGGAGGAGGCTCTCCCTCTCTCTCACTCTACCCGTCTCTCTGTCTCCTCGGCCGTCGCTCCTCCCTTCTCGCCCCGTGGTCCTCGCTGATCGCGCTCACCCCTCGACCCTGACTCCTTGCTCCTCGCTCCTAGCTGGACTCACGAGCTGCAGGCTGCGTCACCCAGCAAGGCCTCGGGCAGCAACAGCGAACAGCAGCAGTCTGAAGCAGGCAGCGGCGGCACAGCAAAAGCTGGCAGCAGCAACGACATGCCGCAGGCAGCAGCAGCCTGCAGCTGCGGGCAGCAACAGCAGAGGCGAAGTTCGGGCCCAACGCCATCACGAAAGCCGTTCGGCGGCATCTCTGGCCCGGTCCAACGTGCCACCTCGGACTTGTCTCGTGGCCGGTAAAGCTACGGGCCAGCCTTAGTCTTAATGTCGGGCTTGTCCCTCTACAGGAGGAATATTCAAACATGAACAAAAATAGTCCGGGAACGATGTTTCGACTATTTTGGTGTACTTTTGCATGTGTGGAATATTTGTAGCTGTATGTAATGATTCGTCCAGAATCGTCTGTAGGGGGACATGCCCGACCTAACTTTAGTCAGCTACAGCGCTGGGATCAGCGCGTGCGAGACGGATGGGCAGTGGCAGCGGGCGCTCGCGCTGTTGAGCGAGATGCGGGAGGCGAAGCTGAAGCCCAACATCATTCATGGCGCCAACATCGCAGAGCGGATTTCGTTCGGACGACGATCGGATGCGCCCAGAGTGTCCTGGAGAATTTCGTTCCTGATTTCGAGGTGAATTTCGTGCGGATTTTTATTTGGCCACGAATGAAGACTGAAACCAAATCCACGCGAGAAATCTCCTTCGTTTTCCGCTCGCCTTTTTCGGGGTGGTGCACTGGCAGAAGTCCAGGCAAAAATCCGCTGCAGCCCGTCTGCAAGGTCGGCGCAGTGGCATCCTCTGTGCTGCAATTCTGGCCGCGGCGCGTGCGCGTCGGCCGCTGTGAACAAAACCGCTCCTGGATCTCCGCTCGCGCGCCCCAGGCGCCCGGAGCGCCCTCGGGGACGCTCCCCGACGAGCTCCGAGGGTCGCCGGATGGCCCCTGGACGGCCTCGGACAGTCTCAAGACAGCTCGGAGACGCTCTGGAGGGTGCCAGGGCGGCCCAAGAGGGCCCGACGTGTCGCCGAAGGACTCCGCAGACGGCCCACGAGAGCCCCGATGTCCAAGCTCGCACCCAGGTGGCCCAAGATGGCCTTCACACAGACCCAGACATGCGACGCCTTGCTTTTTTCAGGACGGCGCCACCCGGAAGTCCCGACCCGCTCCCCGGGGCCGGTTTGCCATCCTGAGTCGTTTTTTGACGGCCCCAGGGCCTGGCGAGGGCCTCGAGAGGCCGAAAACGACGACAAACCTTCGTCGCTACGAATTTGAAAACGACGACGACGACGACGACGACGACGACGACGACGACGACGACGACGACGACGACGACGACGACGACGACGAAAACGACGAAAACGACGAAAACAACGACGACGAAAACGACGACGACAAACGACGAATTTGTTGTGGCGCGATCACGTCTGGGGAACGGGCCTCGGAGAGCCTGGCAGAGCCTCTCAGCCGGCCCCCGAAAGGCGCCCCGGGAGCTGCCCAGCAAGGCCCTCGCCAGGCCCGAGAAAGGCCTTCGCCAGGCCCTCCTCCTCCTCCTCCTCCTCCTCCTCCTCCTCCTCCTC
>CAUYUJ010017033.1:93578-107676 GCA_963575745.1 Prorocentrum cordatum | reverse complement strand
CCCAGACGGCCCCAGGACCTCCACCATGGCCCCAAAGATGGCCCAAGAGGCCCCCAGGACGGCCCAGGAGCCCCCAAGAGGGCCCAAACAAGGACTCCGAAGGCGGCCCATACGAGGTCAGCCAACAAGCAACCGCCTGCTGCTTTCGTGCTGTTTCCGCGCTCTCGCCACGAGGGGCCCCGAGCGGCCCCCACGCGGCTTCGTGCACTTGTTGGGGGGGGCGGTCGCCCCAGGATGGCCCAAGAGGCCCCGACGCGAGCGCTCCAGGACGGCCCACGGGGGCCCCACGCCAGTCTGAGACAGGCCCCCGACGGTCGCATGGAGCATCAGGTGGCCTCCCGAGACGCTCTCCAGGAGCTGCCCAATGGGGACCCACGCTCGGCTCCCAGAGGGCCTCCCGGACGGCCCGCGACCCCCCCCCCCCCGAGGCCAGGGATGCAGCGAAGGCCTGGTGCTTTCGACCGAGGGTGCCTGCACGCTCGCCCCGCGACGGGCCCAGGCGCGGCCCCGCGCGGCTCGGGGCACTCCCGCGAGCGCCCCGAGCGATGGCCCGGGAGGCACCGACGGGCGCGCCAGCTGCCAAGACGGGGCCCCCGCCCCCCACGACAGCCCAGCCCCAGACGGCCTGACGGAGGCCCATCGATCGCGGGGCCGAGCGTCCCTCCCCGCAGGCACCTGCGACACGCATGCGCTCGGGACCGGCACTTGGACCTGCCAGCCCGATGCGGCAGCCTCTGCGTGCGAGAAGGCGTTCTGCATCAGCCAACTGGTTTTGCTTCCGAGGGGCCCCCCTGCAGGCCGAAAAGCGCCCTCCCGGGCAGCTCCGACAGCCCCACGGGCCTCGGGCCACGCCCCCCATGCTGCCCAGCGGAGCCCACAGACGGCCGAAGAGGCGCCCGAGACGGCCCCAACGGCCCAGGCGGCCCCCAAGACGCCCCAAGAGAGATCCACGAGGACCTCCCAGGAGAGCCCCGAGAGGCCCCACCCGCCTCAATTCTGAAGGAAAGCGCGCATGGGTGGCTCACTGTGTGCGGTCCATCTTGCAGCGTTCCAGCAGGCCCAGGAGGCCCCCCACACTCCCCCAAGGCAGCCTCAGAGGCCCCCGTCAGAGGCCGCCAGACGGCCCGCGACGGCCCCAAGACGGCCCAAGAGGCGCCCAAGACGACCCTAGGAGGCCCCCGAAAGGGGAAGCTCGAATGGACATTTCGCGCTCTGTGCCCTCAGATGATCCCCGAGACCACCAGCAGGCCCCCAAGAGGCCCCTCAGAAGCCCCAGGAGGCCCGCAAGACGCCCCAACCAGGCCCCAAGAGGGCCCCGAGACGCCCCAAGACACCCTAAAAACCGCCTCGAAGCGGCTTCCGAGTGAAGATTTCTAGGGAGTTCTGTGACCGCGCCGTCCACCCAAGAGAGCCCCATGAGCGAAGGAGAGCCGATGCTCGGCCACACCCGCGCCGAGGCCACGGAGAGATGCGTGTGCTGGCGCTTGCTCTCGTGCCTCCCTTCTGGCTTCTTGCTCCTCGCTTCTCCCCGCGCTCTCCTCGGCCCTCGCCTCCCTCGCCTCGCTTCTGGCTCCTCTGTTCTCGCTCCACCTCGCTCCGTCCATCTCTCTCGCCTGACCCCTCGCGGCTCCCTCCTGGCAACTGGCGCCTGCCTCCCCACATCCTCTTCGGCTCCCCCTTTATCCCTCCTCGCTCCTCTCTCTCTCTCTCTCTCTTTCTCTATCTCTCTCCTCGGCCGTCGCTCCTCCCTTCTCGCTCTGCGCTCCTCGCTGATCGCTCCTCGCTTCCCCCACCTCCCTCCTCGACCCTGACGCCTCGCTCCTTGCCCCCGCTCCTTGCTCCACTCACGAGCTGCAGGTCGCGTCATCAAGCAAGGGTACCAAGAAACAACATTCTGCCGCCTCGAGCAGCAGCAGTAAACAGCAGCAGTCCGCAGCAGGCAACGGCAGCGCAGCAAAAGCAAGCAGCAGTAACAGCATGCCTCAGGCAGCAGCAGCCTGCAGCTGCAGGGAGCAGCAGCAGAGGCGAAGTTCGGGCTCAACGCCATCACGAAAGCCGTTCGGCAACATCTCTGCCACGGTCCAACGTGCCATTTCGGAGTTGTTTCGTGGCCGGTAAGCCACGGGTCAGCCCTAGTCAGCTACAGCGCTGGCATCAGCGCGTGCGAGAGGGGCGGGCAGTGGCAGCGGGCGCTCGCGCTGTTGAGCGAGATGTGGGAGGCGAAACTGGAGCCCGACGTCGTCAGCTACATTGCTGGAATAAGCGCGTGCGAGTCGGGTAAGCAGTGGCTGTGGGCGCTCACGTTGTTGAGCGAGATGCGGGAGGCGAAGCTGAAGCCCAACGTCGTCTGCTACAGCGCTGGGATCAGCGCGTGCGAGAAGGGCGAGCAGTGGCAGTTGGCGCTCGCGCTGTTGAGCGAGATGCGGGAAGCGATGCTGGAGCCCAACGTCATCTGTACTACAATTGTGGTCGTTGCGCGCGCGAAAGGGGCGAAGAGCTCGCGCGCTGAGCCCGAGTTCCCGAAGCGCCGCGCCGCTCTCCGACGGCGCCAAACAGCCCCCAGGGCCCCAAGACGGCTTCTAACAGCCCCAAGACGGTTCTGAGACGCTCCGGAGCGCGCGTGGACAGCCCAAGAGAACCCGACCAGAGCCTCCTGACAGCCCAAGACGGGCCACCAACGGCCAGGTGCTTCCGAAAGCAGCCGAACTGGACCCCGATGATGTCCCCGAGGCCAAGATCATACATGTTCATTGGTTTTCGAAGGTTTCCCATCTTCTCGCCATCTCGTGGGCAAGAATGGCCCCAGACGGCTCCAGGGCCATCCCAGATCGCCCCAAGACGGTCCAGGAAGCCCCGCCAAATGCCCCAAGACGGGCCCCAGAGGACCAAACGCTGCCCAAGAGAATCCCAAGACAGCCTCATAGAGTCCCCACTGGCCTCCAAGACAGCCCCAAGAGGGCCCCAGGAGCTGCCCAACAGGCCCCACAGCGGACTCCAAGTCGGCCCGGGACCCCAAACACCCCCAGTATGGTGATTGTTTTATTGTTGATTGTTTTGCACGTCGGCGTGTGCCCTCGCCCCCCCCCCCTCCCCCCCTTCACGGAGTGGATCTTGCCTGTTTTGGGGCGCATGTTTCGAGTAGGTGGAGTCTCCCACAAGACGCACTGCTGCAAACAGTCGCACTACGCAGGGGTCCGGAGCCAGACCTCCTCCCCCCCTTTCCGCCCAATGTCGAAACGCCGAATGAAATTATCCCGGCAAAGCAACCTAACAGCCATGTGTAGGAGCATATCTGGAAGCATTCCCCTTAAGATTCGGATGAGAATCCAGTTGTAGAATTGTGCTGTTCTCGCAGTCGTGGTCGCATTCGCGATGACAGTCGCAGTGGCAACGGCAGTCGCAGTCACAGCCTCAGCCTCAGCCTGCCTCAGCCTCAGCCAGCCTCCGCCTGCCTCAGCCTCAGCCTGCCTCAGCCTCAGCCTCAGCCTGCTTCAGCCTCAGCATCAGTCTGCCTTCGGCCTCGGCCTCAGCCTCAGCCTGCCTCAGCCTCAGCCTGCATCAGCCTCAGCCTCAGCCTCAGCCTGCCTCAGCATCAGCCTGCCTCAGCCTCTGCTGCTCTCTTTTGACACTACTAGAAACCTATCAGAACAAGCTGTTAGGTAAAAAGGAGGAGGAGAGGCGTACGAGTAGAAGGAGGAGGAGAGGCGTACGAGTACTACTACGACTAGGCGGGAAGTAGTAGCAGTAAAAGTAGTACTGATGGTAGTAGTGGTAACAGTGAAGTAGTAGTTGTATTTGGCGGGAGTGAACGAGTGAAGTGTAGTTGTAGTGGGTGTGGTGGTAACAGCGAAGTGAAGTATAGTTGGAGTGGGTGGATGGCAGTAGTGGTAACAGTGAAGTGTAGTTGCAGTGGGTGTAGTGGTAACAGTCAAATACGGCGGATGCCTTGGAGAAGGAATCAGGGGGTCGGCCGTGGGTATGGCCGCCGCCACATCGGACAAGTGTTCGGCGAAACCATTGATGATGTTGATGCGATGATTGAGGACGATGATGGGATGATGACCGCGCTAGTTTGATTTTTTCCCTGTCCTTCTCAGCTCCCAACCAACACTTCGAAGACATGTCGCAAACGGAAGAGGAGCGCACTGAGGAGCGGCGTGTGAAGCGGACAGCCGGCACAACCTGCAGGCTGAGAAGCACCGCGGAAGGTCGCAGGTTGAGAAGCACGGCGACCGCGCGAGTGCAGGCTGAGGCTCAGGCTAGCATCGAGGAGGCGCAGGCTGAGAAGCACCGCGCGAGTGCAGGCTGAGAAACACCACGCGATTGCAGGGCACGGCATTGCGTGTCACATGAGTGCAGGCTGAGAAGCACCACATCTCGTTTGCCAGAGATCACTCCCAGGTTATTTGATCCCGCAACACCAGCCACGGCGTAGCTGCCACAGGGGCCGCAGATAGCAACGGTTCGGTCACCCAATTGGCGTTCCGGTGAGTCACAATTCGCGCGTGGCTCCACGAGCCTGTGTAGCGCGATTTGCGGGGCACCAGTGTGCTGTACGTGTTGTTGCCGTAGCAGAAGACGGCCTCTGGAGCCCAGTGCGGATTCCAGCGGACAGCGTAGACCCTGTGGACGCCATTGCGGATGACGTCGCGCGCACCTTCGATATGTGCCACCCATCGAAGCCAGTCAAATGCTGAGCCATCGGTGATGTCAACAGCACCTGGGGCAGTCTCGCCATGGTGGTAGTGCAACAGCGATTGGAGAGCGGCGCTGGCTTCGTCGCGGCCCACAATCTGGCGCGAGCAGGCTGCCTCTTGCAGGTGCTCCTGTGTGAAGAGCAGTGGGGCATCACCGCCAGTCTCGGCAGGCTGAGCAGCGCCACCGTCAGGCACGGCAGTCTGAGCAGCGCCGCCACGAGGAACATGAGGCTGAGCAGCGCAAGGCTCAGGCACGGCAGGCTGAGCAACGGCGCGTGGTGGACCGACATAGGTGGGCTCATCGGGTCGGCCGTTCTTATGGTAATGCAGGCGCATGGCTGAACCGTCTGCACGACGGAACTCGAAGAAGTGCCTGCCGTGGCCATCCGTGTTGGAGTAGTTAGGGTCGCGCTCTGTCTCGATGATGCGAAAGAGAACCTGGGCGATGCCCTGCCCGATTATGCGCTCAGCGAAACCCGGAGCGGCAGACCGAAGCAGTTGCTTCCAGTCGTAGGACGGGTCGTTTGTTACGTCTTTGAACGACAAGTTGTTGACAATGCACTCGGCGCGCAGCGCGCGCTGCCACTGGCAGGCGGTCTTGCCGCCCATCCCTGGTGTACGGCGGATGTCTTCGAGGTGAGCCTGCTCAAAGACCACGTCGACACCTGGCTGAGGAGTCGGTGCGGGCGGATCCGGCAGAATCTCCCACGGGCCATCGCACGGGGCCGGGGGTGGCGGGGGCGATGCCTTGCCGCGTGCTGGCATTGTGACAAGGCAGGCTGAGGAGCACCGCCGCGGCTGGACGGCCAGGTGAAACTCGAGCAAACATGTGGCTACGGATCCCGTCTTGTTTTCATTTGCAACAAGTCTTTCTTCTCCATGGTGGGAACGACCGCGGGTAAAAACCTCCTGGTCAAACCTTTTTTCGTTTTCAAAAGGAATTTCTTCACCATGGCTACAACACCGAGGAGCACCAGGAAGAACCACGCAGGCTGAGAAGCACCGCGCCACGTGGTCACACGGCGCAAGGCATGTAGAGAACAGGACAGCTCTAAGCAAAATGGCTACGAGGAGGTTAAGGATGATGATGATGGTGATGATAGGAAACCCGGTATCAGCGAGTTGATGCACAATGAGGTGTCCGCAAACGAGACACTGCTATCAACGCTGTTATAACTAACCACAAACGAGACACTGTTATCAACGCTTGCACAATTAAAAAGAAACGCTGGCATTGACACTACTAGCAATACCAAAGTGGAGTTTAAACGAGGCACTGCCATCAACCGATTCAACTTCCAATAAAAGAAGATCACAAATGAGTTCACTCTGAAGTGACCCATGGCTATCAATGCGAGAAGTCTCTGCAAACTATTCACTCATGGCGACCGCCGCGCACACGCGTGTAGGAAATCGTTGATGATGATAGTGATAATGGAGTGGGGGCCAGTAATGCAGATACACTGCTGTGCATTCACTTGCTGCGAAAAGAAACTCTGTATGAATGAGTTGATATATAATGAGTTGTCCACAAACGAGACACTGCTATCAACGCTTGTATAAGTAAAAAGAAACGCTGCTATCGACACTTCCCCCAATACTAAAGTTGTCTTTAAACGAGTCACTGCCATGAACGGCTTCAACTACAGTGTAACGAAAGGAACTGCAGGCTGAGAAGCACCGCAGGCCAACGTGAACCAGTCGTGGTGATGAGGATGAGTGAAATCTGCGATGATGATAGCGATCATGAAGTCGGTTGTAGGAACCCACTTTTGTAGTAACCAACATACACTGGTATGCATTCACTTATGGTGAAAGGAAACTCGGTATCAGTGAGTTGATATAGAATGAGTTGTCCGCAAACGAGACACTGCTATCAACGCTTTTAGAACGAAGCGAACCCATCAGAACACTGTTATCAACGGAAAGAATGCTGTAGAAGGACAAAGCGCTGAATGTACACCGATGTGTTCGACGACTGCGTATGTAATGATGTGACGATATACAGACTGAAGCCCTTCGTGAATGTCTACATGTTTTTCTGACGCCTACAAACGGCGCTGACGTGTGTGAGAAAATTGTCCGCGCAGCAAAAGCCGGCGAAGCGTGCGGGAGCTCGCATGCTGAGACAGACTACGTCTGCAGACCGCCAGCTGCAAAAGGTTGCGAGCGGCTCTTGGAAGATGTTTACGGAACGGAGCTACGGTGTCTGAAAACATTGGCATCGAAGCGAAGAGCCTCGGAGCCCTGCAGCCTGAGAAACACCGCAGGAACTCGCATACTGAAAAGGAATGCATTGCAAACCGCACGTTGGGAACCCTGCAGGCTGAGAAGCACCGCAGGATGTCGCATGCTGAAAAGCACTTGTACTGCAGAGCGCAAGCTGCGAAACCTGCAGGCTGAGAAGCACCGCAGGAACTCGCATGCTTTCGAACACTACTGCTCGAGACCGCAGCTGGAGAGCGGCAGACCGCAGGCTGAGAAGCACCGCGGGCAGGGAGACTTGCAAAACTCAGATGTCCTGATCGTCTTGGAGGAAGTCACGCCAGTCCGGCGGCTGCCAAGAATCGATGATGCGCCTGGAGCCACCGCCCGTGCTGCCGCCGATGTCCAGGTAGTCGCCATCGGCCCTGAACAGACGGCCGTGCCCCAACGCCAGAATCGCTTGGTTGCGGATTTGAAGCAGCTCTCCGCTCTCAAACATCTGCAACACGTCCAGCTGCCTGCGCGTGAAGTTCGGCTTTGGCTGGCCAGCCTGGGCAGACAGATGGCGGGAAAGCCGCTCCCCCTCGTTGTAGCGCGCGATGGCCTCGGCCTTCTGGTGGTGCAGCCGGCGCCGCTGTTGCCGCAGAGCTTCCTCGGGAACTGCTGCATCACGGCCCTCACTGTGATCAGCTTGCAACGCTTGCGTTAGCCAATCAACGTCGAAGCGCCCTGAGAAGGCCAGCACCTCCCAGATCTGTTTGGTACCGGCCACACGTTGCAAATGGCGATGCCACCGCTTACGCTTCTGGTCTTTCACAAACTTGGCGACGCTACCCAGACCTGCACCCTTGGCCTGGCCACCTTTTCCCGCAGGCTGAGAAGCACCGTGAGAACCTTTCTTACCGCCTGGCCCTTTGTTAGGACCCTGCGGAACCGCATGGCCCCCTTGTGGCGCAGACTTGCCTTTCGCTTTTCCCTTTTCGACATCCCGTTCCTGAAGCGCACGCTGCTGCCGCGACTGCTCGTACTGGTCGCGAGCTACTCTGACCAATTCCTGGCGCTCAGGCTCCGTGAGAACGTAGCGCATGTCGTCGATGTTCTTGCTCCGCAGAAAGTCATGTCGAAGCTTAAGGACAGAGAGAATGGCTCGGCCAGTCTCCTCCTGAGACGCAAAGGCCGCGTCATATTCCGAGCCAGGCTGAGGAGCGCCAGCTGGATCAGTGTCCGCTGGCTCCGTGGACTTCCTCTTTTTGAAAAGCAAGAGACTGAGATGATGGAGGACTTTCGGATCGTACTCCTCGTCGTACCTTTCGTCCCAAAGCTGCCTCAGCTCCCTGTGCAAGTCGTTCGCGCGATTCTGAACGACATCCTCGACGTAGTCGGGATCACTCGGTGAAGTCGGTGAAAGCGGAGGAGTAGAACTCGGCGACCGATCCCAATGCACAGAAGACTCGGCGTCCGCCTGTACGCCGACGTCGGCGTCGGAGACGTTTTCGACGACAATCTTCCGCCTCTTGCTCTCCCCAGGCTGAATAGCACCAGGGAGAGTGAGCACAACCGCCACCGCATCGTGTGCGTCGTTGCGCATGCCACGATCCGTAAAAGACGCGCCAACGGCAATGGAGCAGAAACGGGCGACTGCTCCGCAGACCGCGACGTGGTCGCCTTTGAGGTCGGCCGGAGTGGCATGGACCTCCCAGAGCTTCTCGTCGTTCTGCTGGCGCTGGTAAGCCTCCCGCGCCTCCTGGAAAGTCAGGTTGTCGTCGCCGACTACAAGCAGAACGACTGGCACGTGCGGCTCCGAAGCATTGAGAATCTGAGCCATGCAGTCCAGGTGCAAGCGGAGATGGCGAACTGTCCGCTTTCGAGTCTGGATGGTCGGCGGTTTCTTGCCGCACACGATGTGCATGTTGGCGATCACCACGTGGAACTTGTCATGGCCTGGTTTGTTCACCTCAAAATGTGAAATAACAGCATCAATCTCTCGGCCGCTAGGAGGCCTGTAAACTTTGCTGTCTTCGCACAGAGTCAGTTCCGCAGGCTGAGAAGCACCGCGGAACCCCCAGAGAGTCAAGTAGTTGTCGACCTCCGAGAAGCGAATGCCATCACCGAAAGGCTTACTGAGGATCTCTGTCACGTTGATCCCTGCTCGGCGAAAGCCTTCACGGAACGCACCGACCTCGCAGCCACAGACCATATCAGCATCAGCGGTCTCCACTATCGTGGCGCACACCCTTCCGAAGTTAGCGCAGTGAGTGGCCGCCTGCTTACCAGTCATCATGCCCTGCTCGAACCCGAAATTGAACGAGGCGACCGTGAAAGACGCAGGCTGCACAGCGCCAGAACCAGGCGTCTGTCCACCTTCCTCCGCAGGCTGAGAAGCACCGCGAGGCGGCGCAGGCTGAGAAGCACCGCGAGGCGGCGACACTTCGGACGAGCCTCGCGGAGCAGAGGCTGCGGATGAACGTTGGACATGGGGGTACGGCCAGGGGAACGCCATTGCAATCGAAACTCAGTGGACTGCAGTGAATGAATGCAGTGGCACGATTGAATGCAGTGGACTGCAGTGTCACTAGCAAGTCCTGAACCAAACACGGCTGTGGCGGAAGGAGTATGAAGCGTCTGGCTATTCAAAATGTGGCCCGGGGAATGGGAGTTCTGTTGGAACTGTGGCGAATGGAGTTCCTCGAAGAGCACGAAGTGGACTAGAGTTGGCTCCGGGCATCCAAAATGTGGCCCGGGAATGGAGTTCTGGGAACTCGAAGAGCACGAAGTGTGTGACTGTTGCATCCGGCCCTCCAGAATGTGGCCCGGGAATGGAGTTCTGGGATGTCGAAGAGCACGAAGTGTGTGACTGTTGCATCCGGTTATTCTAAAAGTGGCCCGGGAATGGCGTTCTGGGATCTCGAAGAGCACGAAGTGTGTGACTGTTGCATCCGGGTATTCAGAATGTGGCCTGGGAATGGAGTTCTGGGAAGTCGAAGAGCACGAAGTGTGTGACTGTTGGTGAAAAACGAGCCCGGCACAGGCCCGCCCGGCAACTCCCAACACCTGCCCGGACCCCCCTGTGGAGTGATCTGTGAGCTCTTTTGAGTCCACTAGAAACCTATCAGTCTTCGCTGTTAGGTAATTATCCCGGCAAAGCAACCTAACAGCGATGTGTAGAAGCATATCTGAAAGCATTCCCCTTAAGATTCAGATGAAAATCCAGTTGTCGAATTCTGCTGTTCTCGCAGTCGTAGTCGCATTCGCGATGACAGTCGCAGCGGCAACGGCAGTCGCAGTCACAGCCTCAGCCTCAGCCTGCCTCCTCCTCTCCTCCTCTTTCTCCTGCTCCTCCTCCTCCTCCTCCTCCTCCTCCTCCTCCTCCTCTTCTTCCTGCTCGTCCTCGTTCTCGTCCTCCTCGTCTTGCTCGTCCTCCTCCTCCTGGTGCTCTCTCCTCCTCCTCCTCCTCCTCCTCCTCCTCCTCCTCCTCCTCCTCCTCCTGGTGGTCCTCGTTCTCCTCCTCCTGGTGCTCTCCCCCCCCCTCCTCCTCCTCGTCCTCCTCCTCCTCCTCCTCCTCGTCCTCCTCCTCCTCCTCTTCCTCCTCCTCCTCCTCCTCCTCCTCCTCCTCCTGGTAGTCCTCCCCCTCCCCTCCTCCTCCTCCTCCTCCTCCTCTTCCTGGTCGTCCTCGTTCTCGTCCTCCTCGTCTTGCTCGTCCTCCTCCCCTGGTGTTCTGTCCTCCTCCTCCTCCGCCTCCTCCTCCTCCTCCTCCTCCTGGTGGTCCTCGTTCTCCTCCTCCTGGTACCTCCCCCCCCCTCCTCCTCCTCCTCCTCCTCGGTCCTCTCCTCCTCCTCCTCCTCCTCCTCCTCCTCCCTCCTCCTCCTCCTCCTCCTCCTCCTTCTCCTCCTCCTCCTGGTACTCCTCCCCCTCCCCTCCTCCTCTCCTCCTCCTCCTCCTCCTCTTCCTGGTCGTCTCTCCCTGGTCGTCCTCCTCTTCCTGGTCGTCCTCCTCCTCCTGCTCGTCCTCCTCCTCCTCCTGCTCGTCCTTCTTCTCCTGCTCCTCCTGCTCCTCGTCCTGCTCCTGCTCGTCCTCGTCCTCCTGGTCTTGCTCGTCCTCCTCCTCGTCGTGCTCTTGCCCCTGCTGAAAATGTGGCCCAGGAATGGGAGTTCTGGGAAGTCGAAGAGCACGAAGTTGCCTACAGTTGGCTACGGGCATTCAAAATGTGGCCCGGGAATGGAGTTCTGGGAACTCGAAGAGCACGAAGTGGCCTACAGTTGGCTCCGGGCATCAAAATGTGGCCCGGGAATGGAGTTCTGGGAACTCGAAGAGCACGAAGTGGCCTACAGTTGGCTCCGGGCATCCAAAATGTGGCCCGGGAATGGAGTTCTGGGAACTCGAAGAGCACGAAGTGGTACTGTTGCTCCGGCATCCAGAATGTGGCCCGGGAATGGAGTTCTGGGAACTCGAAGAGCACGATGTGTGTGACTGTTGCATACGGCCCTCCAGAATGTGGCCCGGGAATGGCGTTCTGGGATGTCGAAGAGCACGAAGTGTGTGACTGTTGCATCCGGTTATTCAAATGTGGCCTGGGAATGGAGTTCTGGGAAGTCGAAGAGCACGAAGTGTGTGACTGTTGGTGAAAAACGAGCCCGGCACCTGCCGCCCGGCAACTCCCAACACCTGCCCGGACCCCCCTGTGGAGTGATCTGCTGCTCTCTTTTGATCCCACTAGAAACCTATCAGTCTTCGCTGTTAGGTAAAAACGCTCGCAGTGGCCCCAGGACGGCCCAAGAGGCATCCAAGACGGCCCAAGACGGTTGCAAAGTGGCCGAAGAGGGCCCCCAGAGGCTCCGGAGAAACACCCCACGGGCTCGAGGAGGGGCCGACGGGAGCCCAGACGACAGGCTCCTGCACCCCCAAGAGGCCCCCAAGACGGCCCAAGAGGGCCGCAAGCTGGCCGAGGAGGACCCGCTCCCCGAGAGGCCCCCAAGACGGCCCAAGAGGGCGGCAAAATGGCCGAAGGGGGCCCCCCGAGGCTCCCGAGACCCCCTAGAGGCTTCGAGGAGAGCCGAAGAGTGTCCTGACGAGGGGCTTCCTGCAGCCCCCTGGGGCCAAGAACCTCCTTCTCCTTTCCCCCCCTCGCTCGCCGCCGACAAGAGTCTGGGGGGGGACAGACCTACTACCCTGACACGTCGATTAAGGAATTGGCCGTTTTCGGTTCGCGAGAGGGCGTCGCGACCGTCATTTTTGCGGGTCCAGGTCCCTCGGTTTCGGTCCCAGGCCGTTTTCACTAAGGGAAGGTCTACTAAGGGGAGGTTTGTCCACCGCCGACGAGAGAAGCCGTTTTCACTAAGGGGAGGAGGGGGGAGGAAGGGAGGAGGGAGGAGGGAGACTGAGAGGAGGGAGGGGAGGTTTGTCCACCGCCGACATGAGAAGCCCAGCATCGCCCGAGAGGGGCTCCGCGAGGCGCCCGCGAGAGCCCCCCCCGCCCTAGGGGAGCCAGAGGCGGGCCCCGAGAGCGAGGTGCGGAGGCGAACGTGGCCCCTCCGGCTGCGACGCCCGGGCGGGGGCCGGCTGGGACGACGGCTCCTCCTGCTGCTGCTGCTGCTGCTCCTCCTCCTCCTCCTCCTCCTCCTCCTCCTCCTCCTCCTCCTCCTCCTCCTCCTCCTGCTCCTCCTCCTCCTCCTCTCCTGCCTCCTCCTCCTCCTCCTCCTCCCTCCTGCCCTCCTCCTGCTCCTCCTCCTCCTCCTGCTCCTTCTGCTCCTCCTAGTCCTCCTCCTCCTGCTCTTCTTCCTCCTCCTCCTCCTGCTCCTCTCCTCATCTCATCCCTGCTCCTCTCCTGCTCCTCCTCTTCCTCCTGCTCCTCCTCCTCCCCTCCTTCTCCTCCTGCTCCTCCTCCTCCTCCTCCTCCTCCTCCTCTTCTTCCTCCTCCTCCTCCTCCTCCTTCTCCTCCTCCTCTTCCATCGTTCTCACCACGACGCCACGACCAAGTCCGCCCTGATCGTTTTCTTATTCATCGCTTTGCCGATCGGCGCGGGCTCTCGCACCCCCCCTCTCCATCCCCCCCTCATGGAGTAGATCTGGGTTGCCTGTTTCAAGCAGGTGAAGTCTCCCCCGTAGGACGCACTGCTGCAAACATTCACATTACGCAGAGGTCCAGAGCCAGACCCCCTCCCTCCCCTCTTCCGCCCAATGCCGAAACGCCGAATAAGAAAACGTTCACAAGTCGGACCTGGGACTTCTCTAGGGTCCACCCTGACCCGGCAGCATGTTGTATCCGAACGCTGAAGTAGCGAGAAGCACCGAGCAGCAACAGCGAACGACCGCAGCGGAAAGCGGGCAGCAGCAGCGGGAGCGCACATCAACAGCAAGCAGCAGCAGCACGCGGCGGGCAGCAGCACGCACAAAGCAGAACTGGCCATCAGCAGCACCCTCCAGCTACAAGCAGCAACAGCATGCAGGAGCGGTAAGCAGCACCGACGCCACGGAGCAGCTGCAGAAAGCAGCAGCACGCAGTAGCATGCGCGGAATGCGAAGTTCGAGCCCCCCCCGTCATCATGTTAGCGTTTCGGCAGAATGTCCACCACCGCATTCCCGTTCGTGAAGGCCTCGTGGACGGAGTCCACGGGTCAGCCCTAGTCAGCTACAGCGCTGGCATCAGCGCGTGCGAGAAGGGCAAGCAGAGGCAGTGCGCGCTCCTGCTGTTGAGCGAGATGTTGGAGGCGAAGCTGGAGCCCGATGTCAGTCGCACTACAATTCTGGGCGGTGCGCGCGCGAGATGCCTCCGCAGTGCGCCAGTTGCCCCCCGACAGCCCGGAGCGCCCCGCCGCTCTCGGACGGCTCCCGCGAGCGCCCCAGCCGCAGGTGGCTCCAACGCGGCCTCAGGCAGCCCGAACATCGCTCCGAGACGCTCCGGAGGGCGCGAGGATGCCCCGAGAGAGCCCAGACGGAGCTCCATGGCAGCACAGGGTGGCCCGACGACGGGCCGCCTCCGAAGGCGGCCTAGCCGGACCCCGGCGACCGTCCCCCAGAGGCCAAAATGATATAGATGTTCGCTTCGTTTTCTCGAAGCTGCTCCGTGTTCTCGCCATGTCCGGCCGCGAGCAGCCCGGACGGTTGCAGGGGCCACCCCTTCTCGCCCGGAGACGGTCCAGGAAGCCCCGCCGAGTGCCCCAAGACGGCCCCAGAGGGCCCGAAGGTCGTCGCCCAAGAGC
>CAUYUJ010017033.1:53578-88578 GCA_963575745.1 Prorocentrum cordatum | reverse complement strand
GCACGTACCTTGCCTGCGTTGCGCACCGCTGTGGACCGCGAGAGGTTTTGGGCTTCGGTGGTCGCCGATTGCACGGAGGAGCAGAGTCCCGACTTCGGGGCGAAGCCCCCTCGGTCGGCCAAGCGGCGTGCTGCCTACCAGCCGAAAGACGGAGGCCTGGCCTTGCACTCCGAGATGTGGAAGGCTCGGCGTCGCCTGCAGGACTCCGACTACGGCGCGGGCGAGCACGAGCCGCGCGGCAAGATTGTGGAGACCCTCGGGACGGTGGACCAGCTCGACGTCTATCATCTAGCTGGGTGGAGGCGGCGTATCGGAAGCTCCAGATGATGGGGCATTACTGGGATGAGCGGAGACAAGAACAGCAACGGGCGGGCTCGAAGCTGCCATGGGACGAGGCGCAGGCGTTCCTCGGAGGCGGCAGGGCGCCCAGCGTGGCGCGCCCAGATTTACTGAATCAAGTGGCGGAGGAGTCGGAGAGGGGCGCAGGCATCAAGAAGAATGCGAGGAGACGTTGGGAGGAGCAGGCCGCTTCGGCGAAGAAGGAGTGGGCTCCTCCCCCGAAGGGACGATGCAGCACGCGCCGCCTGGGCCCCCCAACCCAGTCGGCCTTCGTGATCGGGGGGAGGTGGCGGATGCGCTGGATCGCAATCGGTCGCTGCTGCCGCTGCCGCTGCCAGCCTGGCGCGCGGCGCCCGCTGGGCGGCCGCCGGGGCGCCGCGGGCGCGCGCGCGCGCTGCCGGGCGGGCCCGACAGGCGGGCCTTCTTCGCGAGCTGGCGCATACATTGAACCAGATGGACGCCGGGGGGGATGGGTTGTATAGACGCCCGCTGGATAGGCCGCGCCGAGCCCAGGAGATGGCGCTGGGGCACTCGTCCGACTGCTGCGCGAAGTTCGGCGGTCCGCCGCCTGACTTGACGGCCGACGCGGCCCTCCGGGAGCCGCAGGCCAGTTCGGCCCATGGGGCCGAGGAGTCGCAGACGCCAGCGCCTTTGAGTTTTGACCTCGTCTCGCTGCCGAAGGCGGGCGCGCGGCCGCGCCCTTTGGAAGAGCTGCTGGGACGGGGCGGCCCGCGTCCGCTCGAAGTTTTTCTTGGCATCGCGGTTCTGCCAAGTCGACTTGCTGGGGGGCGGAAGGCGGAAGCGCAGTTCTCGAGGCCGTATCTCGACCCAGCCTTCCGCGAGCCATCGACGCGAGCACAGCTCGTTCGCGGGGCGCTGGAGGCCGGCATGATTGACCTGGCCCCAGACTCGGTCGAGGCGCGGGAAGAGGTAGGCGCGTTCACGGTGCGGAAGAAAGATGGACGACGACGACTTGCGGTCGACTGCAGAGCCAGCAATTTTCATTTTGAGGACCCCGATCACGCGGTCACTTTGAGTATCCCGAGCACGTGGCCCTCGCTTCAGGTGCTAGCTGGTCTGCGATCGAACTCCCCGATGGGGGGATGCGTGGGTCTCAGGAGTAGAAATTTGCGACGCTTTGCACCGCGTGGGGCCCCCGCGCAGCCCCCGCCCACGCCTCTCGCCCCCTTGCGCGGCGGCCGAGGACGTCGGGGCCCCGATTTTAGATGGGCGGCCAGTCGGTCCGCAAGAGTGGCTGAGACTTCGTTTCGGTGCGCCTCCAATGGGCCGGTCTCACGCTTTGGTTTTTGGTCGGCGAGTTCACGAATGCGCGCTGAGAGAGCACGGAGGGCTCGGCGATGTTAATCGATTGGTCGATGGTCGAATCGCCCCCCCCTACGTCGCGTGGCGCGCACTTGCAGCATGTCGGTAATTTCCGAGGCTTCTCGTCGGCGACGGAGTCGCCGACCGCGGCGCCCCCCCCCCCCCCCCCCCACGAGCCCGACGCGGCCCCCGGGCCTCGCGAGGGTCCGGGGTGGGTCTTCGCGGGGGAGGAAGGGGCTGCGCGGCCAAAGTCTTGGAGGCTCTGGCGTTTGAGGATCGGCACCTTGGCCCTCCTGAATAGGGCTTCGGCTTCGGGCCGCCAGATAAGTGGGGTCGTAGGTTATTTCACTTTCGCGGGTCTTGCTCGCAGGCAGTTCTTGTCAGCGTTCGACGCTGCGCATCGGTTCTCAGCCACGCGTCGCGACGTCTGTCGGCCGCTGTCGGGAGGAGTTCGACGCGAGCTCCGCTGGGCAGTCAGTCTGTTGCCGCTGTTTTTGGCTGATCTCAGGGCCGAGTGGGGCCCCAGGGCGCGCGCAACCGGTGCGAGTGAGCAGGGCCGCGGCGTCGCGCAGAGAGAGGTCCCGTCCGACAGGGTGAGAGAGATGGGGCGCGAGAATGATCGCTGGCGGTTTCGTGCCCAGGAAGTCTGGGAGGGACCAGTGCGCCGTCGCGATTGTCGTAGCGGCGAGGCTTCAAGCGAAGGCAGCGCCGCCCCAGGTATCCAGGAGGTGCCCCTGGAGATCCTCGATGGGAGCTGGCAGGTGGTATCTAGGGGGGGTTGGACTCGGGCGGGGCACATCGCGGCCCTCGAAGGTCGAGCCCTCGTTCATGCCATTCGTCACGCACTCCGTGGTGCACGCGCCATCGGGAAGCGGGTCCTCTTCCTCTCGGATAACTTCTCGTCGGCTCTGGCTCTGACAAAGGGCCGCTCGTCGTCTCGCGGCCTGCTGCGGGTCTCGCGGCAGTGGGCGGCGCGGTGCCTCCCTCGCTGGGCGTGCGACGCCGGCGCTGCGCCGGCTTCCGTCGGAGCGTAACCCGGCGGATGCCCCCTCGCGGAGGCGCATCCCGATCGGGGCCCAGCTGGATTTCTGCCGCGACGCCAGGCCCGTCGAGATCAGCCGCTGGCCAGAGCGGGGCGGAGGCGACGACGGCCATCGCCGCGACTGTCGGCAGGTCGCCGCCGAGATCGCTGAGCTCGACGTGGGCGCTGCCCCATCGCATGCCACGCCGCGCGACGCCGCCGCCCCCCCGCGGGCCGCGGGGAGCGGAAGGCCTCCTGCGAAGCGGCGGAAGCGGGGCGCAGCTGCCCACGCGGAGCCGCGGCCCTTGCCCGAGCGCGCAAGGCGCCGGGCCCGAGCTCGGAGGCGGCAGGCCGCGGCGGCTGCGCGAGCTCCCCCGCCCGAGGGCAGGGCGCGGTTGCAGGGGCGCTCGGTGGCGCCCGGGACGCTGGCGACCCAGGCCGCCGCGAGGCGGCAGGGGCGACGCTGGCGGAGCTCCTCGGCGACGGGCTGGCGCTGTGGGCGGGCGCCGAGTGCCTCAGCGGCGAGCCCGCGCACTCGGGGCCCCTCCTGCCGGCGGTGGCGAAGTGCTACATGCCCGAGTTCGGCCGCTGGGGAGGCGGCGAGCTCCCGTGAGCAGCGCAGGCGCTGCGAGGCTGGAGGCGGCTCGCCCCGGGCCGGACGCGCCTCCCGCTGCCCTCGGGGGTGGTGGCGCTGCTGGCTGGGCAACTGGTGCGGAACGGCCTCTGGGCGTCGGCAGCGCTCGTGCTCACCGCCTCCCACTGCTACCTGCGACCCGCCGAGGGCTGCAGGCTGGCGCGCGAGATGGTCGCGCCGCCGATGCCGCGAAGTCGTCGCCAGAACTGGTCGCTGGTGCTGCACCCCTTCGAGGCCACCGTAGCCGGCAGGATGCGCCAGTTCGACGAGTCTGCGGTGGTGGACCGGGCCGACATCAAGGCGCTGCTGGACCTGGCACTGCGTTGGGCGAGGCAGGCGACACCGCCAGGCCAGGCCCTGTTCGCCTTCAGCCAGGCTCAGCTGGTGGCACGGTGTCGAGACGCGGCCGAGCAGGGCGGGGTCGGCGCCCCGACGCTAGAGTTGCACATGCCGCGCCACAGCGGGCCTATCTTCGACCAGGCCACGCAGCAGAGGACGCTGCGCGAGATCAAGCTGCGCGGGCGGCGGCTGTCGGACACCTCGGCGCAGAGGTACCAAACGGAGGGCTGAGTGGCGGAACAGCTGCACCGGCTCCCCGCAGATGTCCAGGCACGCGCCCTGGCCTCGGTGACGCAGATCTTTTTAGAGATCTTCAGCGGCTGCGGCCGTCTGGCAGCGGCGCTGCGCGAGCTGGGGTACCCGGTGCTGGAATGGGATGCGCTGCGAGGGCCTAGCTGGGATATGCTGGGATCTGATGCTCCGCTCGAACCAGCAACTGATCCGCGGGTGGATCGCGGGCGGCCGAGTCTGGGGCCTGCACGTGGCGACGCCGTGCAGTACCTGGTCCAGGGCGCGGGATAGAGGCCCGATCAGAGACCCGGCCTACCTCGGCCAGGTCCACCCTCCATACTGCGCAGCGATGCCGAGTTGGTTTGGGTGGCCTTCTGCACCCCGATGACAAGAAAGCTGTGTGGATCGGAAATGAAGTAGCACGGTTCAGCATCAGTTTGCTCGAACAGATGATGCACCAACAGTTGCCTGCGACGATGGAGAATCCTACATCGCCCCGCATTTGGTTGTTGTCCCGTTTGCAGAAAGCTCGGACGTGGCGAGACGCATCCATTATCGACACTTGTTTCTACATGTTTGGTGAGAAATGGAAGAAGCCGGCTCGATTTCTGGGTTATCGCATCGACCTCACGAACGTTGAGAGACGCTGCTCAGGTCGACTTTGCTGCCGCACCCGCCGCGCCCATCTCACCCTGTCTGGTTTCGATGGGCCCCGCGGTTGGCCCACATCAGAGGCTGAGAGGTACCTTGTAGAATTGCGCCCTCACTTGGCCCGCGCTTTTTCGAATGCCCGAGCGACTCGTGCTTTAGGAGTGATCTCTCGCGCATGGATGTGACAACGCGCTGTGGGGTCTGCCGAGGATAGTACGCACCCGCCCTCCCTGAGGCGGCTTATTTTGGCAAGTGCGGGAGTTTTGTCGCGCCCCTTTCGGGCCTCGCAATGTTTCAATTGAAATTCAGAAGTGACTTATTTCGGGTCCAACGGCGCACTTGCTTTGAACCTCGGCGGCGCCCTGCGCCGCCGCGGTGATCTCGCGCGCGAAGAATGGCGAGGCCCAAAGCTCGCTCGGAGGCTCAGGCCCCCCCCTTGAGATCTCGTCAGTTGTCTCTTCGCCTTGGCCACGGGGCGACGCGCGTAGGCATGGCCCCTGTTTGCTGGTCAACGCAGAACAGCAGCAGATAGCGGCCGCGATCCGTGTCCTTTTTAGCCCGAGAGCTCGTTCTCACGACCCGCCCTCCCTGGGAGTTTTGTCGCGCCCTTTTCGGGCCTCGCAAGGTTTCAATTGAAATTCAGTCGTGTCCTATTTCGGGTCCAACGGCACACTTGCTTTGAACCTCGGCTGCGTCCTGCGCCGCCGCAGAGATCTCGCGCGCGAGAAAGGGCGAGGCCCAAAGCTCGCTCGGAGGCGCAGGGCCCCCCTTTGAGATCTCGTTAGTTGTCTTTTCGTCTTGGCCACGGGGCGATGCGTATCGGCATGTTTTGGTACTGTCAAAAAATGTCGTATGAGTGGGGAAGCCAGATGAGTTTGGGCAGTGGGTGAGTTAGGACACCGGATGGGCTAGGACACCGGATGAGTCAGGGCACCCGATGAGGTAGTCACTGGGTGAGTTTTGCACAGGATGATTTAGGGCACCCGATGATTTCGGCGCCAGATGAAGTAGGGCATCGGGTGAGGCAGTCACTGGATGAGTTAGGCAACAAATGAGTTAGTGCATCGAATGAGTTAGTTTGTTGGGCAGGCCTAGTTAACTTGAGGTAGGGCGCCATATGAGTTTGGCATCCGAGGAGTTAGGGCTCTGGATGAGATTTGCCCCTGATGAGTTCGGCACTGGATGCTGGACGGATTAGCATCGGATGTTGTCGAAGCCGACGTTGGGAGCTCGCTGTTTCCAGAAGCTACTGCGAAGGGTTTCTTGGGTGCGTTTTGGGGCAGGAGAGAGCTGAGAATTTGCTTGGCTACAACACGATTTGTAGTCAAGCAAATGCTGACTTATGGTTGACTTTTGTTTGGGTGTTTTTAAGGCGACGTTCGGGGTTCGCTGCTTCTCGAGGTTCTGCTGGAGGGCTTCTCGGGGGCATCCTGGGGCAGATGGGCGGGTAGAATTTGCTCGACTGCAAAACGGTTTGTAGTCAAGCAAATTTTGAGCTACTTTCGAGGCAGGACGCTTTGAAGGTCACGTTCTGGGGGGGGGTCCTGGGGCCTGGGGCAGATGGGAGTTGAAATTTGCCTGGCTACGTTTTGTAGTCAAACAAATTTGGAGTTACTTTCGGGTTATCCGTAAGGGCTTCGCCCCCATGCCGCCGGCCCCTCTCTCTTAGAATGGGACCCGCCAGAGCTGCGTTGGGATGCGTGGGCGCTGACGCGAAGCAATGCCGGGACTTCGCGCGGGGGCCAATTTTAATTTACAAGGGTTTATGGTCTCGGTGGCGCGAATACGATGTAATGTACAAGGGTTTGTAGCCTCGGGGGCGCGAGTAATGCGTAATGTCCTAAAGTTTGTGGCTTGGGGGGCGCAAGTATCGTGTACGTTAGAACGGTTGATGGCCTCGGGGGCGCGAAAACGATGTAATTTACAAGGGTGTGTGGCCTCGGGGATGCGAATATTATATAATTTGCAAGGTTTGTGGCTTCGGGGACGCAAGCACGGTGTAATTTATGAGTGTCGGTGACTTTGGGAACGCGAATATTGTAAAAATTGGTTGACGGTTTATGGTTACGGTGGCGCGAATGTTGTGTAATTTAAGAGGGTGTATGGTTTCGGCAAACCCTTGTGGCCTCGGGGACGCGAATATGGAGTAAACTGATACGGATTATGGCTTCGGGAACGCGAATATCATGTATTGTTGCATGTCCCACGGCCCCCCAGGAATTCAGGCAACGCGATCGGGGCGTTGTTAAAAAGCTGGTTTGGGGCTCCCCTTCCTCGCGCGTTCAGAAAGAGCGCGTGCTGTGTTCGCTTGGAGGGGGGGGGGGAACAGGACCCCCCCCCCCCACCTCCCCTACTTCTCCTCTCTCCCTCTCCTCGGCTGGCGGCGGTGGCGGCGGGACGACGATTGCTTTTTCTAGGCTGGCGCTGGGCGGCGGCGGCGGGGAGCGTCGACGAGGACGAAGGTGGTGGTGGTGGTGTGTTGTGGTGGTGGTGGTGGCGGTGGTGGTGGTGGCGATGGTGGTGGTTGTGGTGGTGGTGTGGTGGTTTGTTGTGGTGGTGGTGGTTATGGTGATGGGCGGGTGGTGGTGGTGGTGTGGTTGGTGGTGGTGTGTGGTGGTGGTTGTGTGGTGGTGGTGGTGTGGTGGCGGTTTGTGGTGGTGGTGGTGGCGGGTTGTGGTGGTGGCGGTGGTTGTGTGGAGGTGGTGCTGGTGGTGCTGGTGGTGGTGATGCTGGTGGCGGTGGTGGTGGTGGTGTGGTGGTTTGTGGTGGTGGTGGGTTGTGCTGCTGGTAGTGGTGGTGGTTGTGACGGTGGTGGTGGTGGTGGCGTGGTAAATTTTGGTTGGTGGTGGTGGTCGTGGTGGTGGGTTTTTGTGGTGGTGGTGATGGTGAGTTGTGGTGGTGGTGGTTGTGGTGGTGGGCGGTGGTGGTGGTGGTGGCTGTGGTGGTGGTGGTGGTTGTGTGGTGGGTTGGTGGTGGTGGTGGTGGTGGCTGTGGTGGTGGTGGTGCTGGTGCTGGTGCTGGTGGTGGTGGTTGTGCGGTGGGTTGGTGATGGTGGTGGTTGAGGCGGTGGTGGTGGTGGTGGTGGTGGTGGTGGTGGTTGTGGTGGTGGTGGTGGTGGTGGATTGAGGTCGCGGTGGTGGTAGTGGTGGTGGTGGTGGTGGTGGTCATCGTCGCTGCGTCCCCGCCGTCGCCGGCGCCAGCGCTGGCGGTGCTGGCCGTCGCCAGCGCCGGCGCTGGCGCCGGCGCCAGGGGGTGAGGGGTGGGGATGTCTGAACACCCCCCCCTCGGCGCCAGGGGGGGTGAGGGGGGGGCTTGAAACCCCCCCCCCCACCGTTGGGCTGCCTCTGGTCATATCGTCGCTGCGTCCCCGCCGTTGGCGCTGCTGGCGGCCGCCGGCGCCGGCGCTGGGGGGGGGGGTCGGGAGGGGGGGTGGTTTGGGGGGGAGGGGAGACCCCTTGGTTTTGATCGACAGCACCGGGTGTTGAGGGGGGGCCCACCCCCTGGTTGGAAACGCGCCGCCGAATGTTCCCAAGGCAAGCGCCCGTCAAACGCGTTCTCTCCGCGCTCAGTAAAATTTAGCAGTAAAGAAGCAAAAAGCAGGACTGTAACAGTGGAAACTGGAAGCTGCAACTGGAACAGGAAGCTGCAATCCTCATCCTCGCAGCCTGGTGGTCCCGCAAGGGGGCCAGCGGATTGTGGATGTCTTTCCAGGTGACGTTGGGAGCTCGCTGCTTCTGGAGGGTCTCGTGGGGGTATATTGGGGGAGATGGGGGGTGACAATCTGCTTGACTGCAAAATGGTTTGAAGTCAAGCATTTTCGGGCACGTCCGTCAAGATGCTGGACGAGTGAGGCTGGATGAATTTATGCAGGGTATCCGATGAGTTACGGAGCGGATGAATTCGACATCGGGTGAGTGAGGGCATTGGATGAGTTACAGGGTGGATGAGTTCGGATACCAGAAATGTTGGGTCATCGGATGAGGCAGGGCACCGGATGAGTTCGTAAATGGATGAGTTTGGCACCGGATGAGTTAGGGCATTGGGAACTGTGAGGCACCGGATGAGTGAGAACACGGGTGAGTTAGGGCATCGGATGAGTCAGGCAACCGGTTGAATGAGTGACCGGATGAGTTTGGCATCGGATGAGTTTGTCACCAGGTGAACCGGATGAGTTTGGCACTGGATGAGTTAGGGCATCGGATGAGTTAGCTACCAGATGAGTTTGACCGGATGAGGTAGGTCATGAGTGATTTAGTCAGGCACTGGATGAGTTAGTTACCCGATGAGTTTGCTCAGATGAATTAGCCACAGGATGAATGAGACCGGATGATGTAGGCATCGGATGCATTACACCAGTTGCGTTTGACATCGGATGCGTTAGGCGCGGATGAGTTCGGCATCGGATGAGTTTGACCGGACGAGTGAAGCATTGGGTGAATCAGCCCAGTTCCCAAGCGGCCGTAAGAGGCACCAGGCAGGTGCGAGCACGCTTGCCCAGACACCGCTCGCCACCGCGAGCAGACGGCGCGGACGCAGTCCACGGGCCAGCCTCGGTCTCTCCCGCAGTCCCAGGGCCAGCGTCGTGCGAGCAAGGCGCACCGTGCCAGCTTGGCAGACTGGCCGGCGGGGCCAGATCTTCCCTGGAGATTCCCAGGGCGGCCCCCGATCGCCCCAGGACGGCCCCTGAGACGAGTTCCCAGACCCCCTCGAGTAATGAAAAAATCATGACGGGAGGTTTTTCGCTACTTTCGGCCTCTGGGGGACCTCGCCGGGCTTCGGGAGCGTCAAAAAACGATTCAGGATGAAAAGCCGGTCCTGGGGAAGTGGTCCAGACTTCTGCGGGTCGACGTCATGAAAACATCATGACGTCGGGGGTCTGAGTTCAGAGAGCATCAGCGGCCCCAACATTGTCAAAAGGGCCCTAAGAAGTTTCGCAGGATGCACCACAGGGCCCAAGAGAGGCCCCCGACAAATTGCTCCAAGAGGGCTTCTCCACGACGGCCCAGGTCGGCCCCAAGAATGCCCGAGAGGGCCCCAGAGGGCCCGACGACGGCCCAGGACAGGCTTGGCCCAAGACGGCCCCAAGAGATCAAAGTGACCCCCAAGAGGGACCTGAGCGAGATGTGGGAGGCGACATCGGAGCCCGACTGCGTTCCCGTCCTGATGCTGCGCGTGGGAGAGTAGTGCGCTGTGGGATAAGGACGTTCAGGCCCGAGCCCGCCAAGGTCCCCCCAAGGACGAGTCCAAGAGGCTCGGCGAGATGGCCCCAAGAGTGGCTCAGAGAGCCCCGGGAGCATCCAGGGCAGCCCAAGAACAACCCTGAGACGGACCCGTGACGATCCAACGGGGTCCCTCGGTGCAGACCCCCCAAGAAAGTGCAGGACAGCCCCGAGTAGCCCAAGAGCTCCGAGGCGCTCCAGGGCATCACCAGAGTGCCCAGAGGTGCCCCCCAATACAGGCCAGTGGAACCCGAAGATGGACTCCCAATGTTTCCAGCCCCAAGACGGCCACTCGCACCAAAAACATTACATCTGCAATTCTTTCAGCCTCCTCGCCTCTCCGGCCCAAGACGGCTCTAAAAACAAGAGCGCCCTCGAGGGCGCGAAGTTATTCGCGCTTCGCGGTTCGGCTCCGATTCCTCCGCATCATCTCCTTCTCCCCTGGAAGGCGGCGCGAGAGCGCGAAATTATTCGCACTTCGCGCAGCGCGAAGCGCGAAGTTGGGAGCCCTTGTAAAAATGATCGTGACATCTGTTGCGCGTGGGTTTCATCCATTCGTTACCCTATTCAGCTACGAAGCTGCCACCGGCGCGTGCGATAAAAGCGAGCGTGGTATGCAGGTGTTGTTGCTGCTCAGCGACCTGAGGGGCTCGATGTGGTAGCTGAGCGGCATCTTCTCCATTGCTTCAACGACTTGATCGATTCCCAAACGAGCCCCAGAGGCTCTCAAACGAGCACCAGAGGCCCCAAGATCATGGCCCAAGAAGCGCCGAAGACAGCACCAACAGCAGCCAAAGACGGCCTCAGACGGCCCGAAGACGGCCCCATAACGGCTCCAAGCGCACCAGGCTGGGCTTGCCGGGCTTGCCCTCTTCATAGCGTCCAAGACGGCCATACAGGGTCCCAAGATGGCCCCAGGACGGCTCCTGAGGCGCCCTTGGCGGAGCAGCCAAAGACGGCCTCGGACGGCCCGAAGACGGTCCCAAGACGGCTCCAAGCGCACCAGGCTGGGCTCCTCGGCCCTCCTGGCTGGCGCCTGTTTGGCGCTCCCTTTTCCTTTGCAAGCACGTCGTTTTCGGCACCGCCTGATCCCGAGGCTTTGCCTCCTCCTGGCCTCGCCGTGAGGCTGCGCTCCTTCCCTTCCCCCCTCTTTGCTAATTCAAGCTTCGCGCGACCCGCTTAGCTTCGACCGGAAGAGGTGCGCTCTCGACCCGCGAATCAAAAAGCCTGTTTGGCGCTCCTTGCCGGAAAGTCCCTCGCCCTCTTTGTCGGTCTGGAGCCCTCCCTCCGCGGCCTCCCGGGGCCCTGCCGTGCTTCGCTCTGGCAGCCCTCTCGGGGGCCTCTCGGGCCAGCAGGGGGCCATTTGGGAGGCGTCTGACGCGATCTTGGGCCGTCTGGGGCCGTTTGGGGCCGACGTCCCTGAGGATGGTGATGATGATGGTGATGATGGTGATGGTGATGGTGATGGTGATGATGATGATGATGATGATGATGATGATGATGATGATGATGATGATGATGATGATGGTGATGATGGTGATGATGATGATGATGGTGGTGGTGGTGATGATGATGATGGTGGTGATGCTGATGTTGACGATGATGGTGATGATGGTGATGATAATGATGATGATGATGATGATGATGATGATGATGATGATGATGGTGATGCTGGTGCTGATGCTGATGATGATGGTGATGATGGTGATGATGATGATGATGGTGATGATGATGATGGTGGTGATGATGATGATGGTGATGATGATGGTGGTGATGATGATGATGATGATGGTGATGATGGTGGTGGTGATGATGATGATGATGATGGTGGTGGTGATGATGATGATGATGGTGGTGGTGGTGATGATGATGATGGTGGTGATGCTGATGTTGACGATGATGGTGATGATGGTGATGATGATGATGATGATGATGGTGATGCTGGTGCTGATGCTGGTGATGATGGTGATGATGGTGATGATGATGATGATGGTGATGATGATGATGGTGGTGATGATGATGATGATGGTGATGATGATGGTGGTGGTGATGATGATGATGATGATGATGATGATGATGATGCTGAAGTCTCCCAAGAGTGAACGGTGCCACGAGCCATCTCGACCCAGTTACTGACTCCGTGCCCGGGCTCCGCATGGGGCTCTTCGGCCTCCCTGACGCTTGCTTGGCGCTCCCTGCCTGATTTGGTCCAAGTGCTACCTGGCGCCCCCGCAGCTTGATCGCCTTGCGGCAGCACCCCTTCACCCCGCAAGTGGACGTAGTCCACGGGTCAGCCCTGAGTAGTCTCTCCTACAATGGCTGGCCCAGCGCTTGCGGAGGTGCCGATCGGTGGCAGCGGACCGGCCCCCTCCGGCGGCCCCTGCGAGCCCCAGCAGGCCTCGGCGCGCTTCCAAGATGGCCCAAGCGCGTTCCGAGACGCACCAGGAGGCCCCCAAGAGGGCCCCCAGATGGCCGAAGACAGTCCAAGAGGGTCTCCTAGACGCGCCCAGAGCACTCGACAACGCCTCGGACAGCCTCCAGGCGGCCCAGGAGACTTCCCAAACGCTCCAAGTGGGCTCCAAGACGAGTCCCAAGAGAGCCCCCGAGCCCCAAGAGAACCTTCAGGAAAACGTGCATTGTCTCAGTTCCCAGGCTTGCCCTCTTCATAGCGTCCAAGACGGCCATACAGGGTCCCACGATGGCCCCAGGACGGCTCCTGAGGCGTCCCTTGCGGCCCACGGGGTACCCAAGACAGCCTCAAGAGCGGCCCAGGACGGCCAAAGACGACCCCCAGACGGTCCCCAGACTGCTCCAGAGACGCCCAAGACGGCCTCAGACAACCCCCGGACGGCCCGACAACGCCTCAGACGACCTCCAGACTGCCCTAGAGGCTTCCAAAACGCTCCAAGTAGGCTCCACGACGAGCCCCAAGAGAGTCCGAACACCAACAAATCTTTTCATTTCCTAGGGAAACATGCATTTTGGCAGTTCCCGGGCTTACCCTCTTCATTGCGTCCAAGACGGCCATACAGGGTCCCAAGATGGCCCCAGGACGGCTCCTGAGGCGCCCCTGGCGGCCCACGGGGCACCCAAGACAGTCTCAAGAGCGGCCCAGGACGGCCACGACCCCCAGATGGTGCCCAGATTGCTCCAGAGACGCCCAAGACGGCCCCAGACAACCCCCAGACGGCCCCGGACGGCCTCCACACGGCCCAAGAGGCACCCGAGACAGCCCAAGAGGGCCCCAGGAGGTTTCCAGGAGGCCGAAGGCCGAAAAGAAGCGCTGAGAGGGTCCTAAACGATCCCCGGAGGTCACAAGATCACGGCCCAAGAAGCACCGAAGACAGCGCCAACAGCAGCCAAAGACGCACTGAAACGGCCTGAAGACGGTCCCCAAATGGCTCCAAGCGCACCAGGCCGGTTCCAAAACCTATCCGGCGGGCAGGTGGCCCAGAATCGGCTGCTATAGGGCCGCCCCGGAGGCGCCCGCGCCGTCCCGGGACGCGCCGGGCGGGACTCTGCGCTGGCGGCGCGGCGGCCCAGAATCGGCCCGCCGATTCTGGGCCGCGGCGGCGCGCTTGCGGGCGCGCCGGGCGGGATTCTGGTCCGGCGGCGTGGCGACCCAGATATATCGGCCCCGCCGATTCTGGGCAGGCGGGTCGGGGGCCCCAAATCGGCTGGCTGGCTCCAGAGGCGCGCGTGGCCCTGGGAGCGAGGGGCGGGACTCTGGGACGGCGGGCCGGGGGGCGCCCAGAATCAGGTTGGCGGGCTCCGGAGGCGCACCGGGGGGGGATTCTTGGCTGGCGGCGCGGTGGCCCAGAATCGGCACCGCCGACTCTGGGCCGGCTGGCCGGTGGCCCTGGGTCGGGCCAGCCTGTCCTTGCAGCCCGTGGTCGCCGCCGCCGCTGTCGACGTCGTCGTCGCCGTCTCCGTCGTCGTCGCCGTCGTCGCCGTCGTCGTCGTCGTCGCCGCCGCCGCCGTCGTCGGTGTCGTTGGGGGCTCGTTGGGGGCTCCCAGACGGGCGAGCAGTGCTACCTGGCGCCCCCGCAGCTCAGCGATGGCAGGCAACCATGACGCCATTCATCCTGCTCGCCTTGCGGCAGCACCCCTTCACCCCGCAAGTGGACGTAGTTGTGGTCCACGGGTCAGCTCCAGTCTCCTACAACGCTGGGATCAGTGCGTGCGAGAAGGGCGAGCAGTGGCAGCAGGCACTGGCGCTTCTCAGCGAGATGCGGGAGGCGAAGCTGGAGTCCGACGTCATCCCTCCTACATGGCCAGTGGATCTGCGTGCGAGAAGGGTTCACAGGGCCTCGTGTGCACAAAATCGCCCCTTTACGGCGCCACCACGGGGCCGAATCGCTCATCGCTCAGGCCAGTCCCAGAGGCGCTCCAGAGGGGCCCCAGACCGTCCAAGAGCGCTGCATGACGGCCTCAGTGGGTCCCGAGACGGCCCACGAGGGCCCGAAGCCTTCCTGGGGGGCTCCACGACGATGCAAGCGGCCGCAAAGACGCCCCAAGAGGGCCCCGAGCGCACGCCAAAGAAGCACAAATCGTCAAATTCCCATGGGAAAAACGTATATTTTCAGCATGCCCGCCTTGTGTGTTCCTCAGCGGCCCCTGGACACGCCAAGAGGCCTCCCAAATCGCCCCAAGAAGACGCCAGCGGCCCCTAAGAGGGCTCCAAGACGGCCCACAAGAGCCCCAAGACGACGCCAGAGAGCACTGAAACGGCTTCACAGAACCCCAAGACGGCCCCAAGAGAGCTCCGAGGGGGCCCCAAGAAGCTCCCAAGACGGCCTCAGGCAGCCTCAAGAGAGCTCTAAGACGGTCCAAGGCCTCCCGGACAAGCCCGAAAGCGTCCCAAAACGCTTCCAGAGCAACCCAAAAAACTTCAGAATGGCTCGAAAAAGACTCCACAAGGACCACCAAGCAGGCCCAGAGATGCCCACTAAAAGCGATCGGTGAAGTACAAAGCTCTTCTCACCAAGGCTCCCAAGAGCGAGACGCAGCGTATAGAGCTCTCCCAGGCACAGCTCCCAAGAGCGAGCGGTGACGTCGGGACACCCTTCCGACCTCTCACACAGGAGCACGCACGCACAGCACGCAAGCACAATAGATTTCCTGAGCTGTCCCCCGGAAGAGGCTCGGGGGGACAGCCCGGGAACGGCCCCAGAGGCGCCCAAAATAATTTCAAGAGAAAAGGCCCCCAGGAGGCCGCAAGACGGCCCAAGAGGGCCCCAAGAGGCCCCTAGGAGGCCGCAAGACAGCCAACGAGGCCCCAACAGGCCCCCAGGAGCTCGAAAAGAGCCCCCGAGAGGCCCACTAACCGTTCCCAAGGAGACGGTAGCGCCCGCCATCAGGCTTCGAAGAGGCAACCGGAAAAAGTCACCAGAGCCCTCCGGGCAACTTTTTTCAAGGCCCCAGGTGCTTTCAAAATTGACAAGCGGCGAGACGTACACCGCAGACCCACCATAGCCGGCTGTGACGCTCCGAAGGCTGTCTAGGCGGAGGTAGAGCGGAAGGCGGACGAAGAGAAGGAAGCGGTCCAAGAGGGCCTCCGAGACGGCCCAAGACCGCTCGAAGACGCTCCAGACGAGCCGCGGCAAACGAAATCATTGATTCTTCTATGGTGTCTGAAAGATTTCCACCTTCTCGCCATTTCGAGCGAAGACAGGCCCAAGACGGACCTTTCGAGCCAAGTCTGGCCCAAGATGACGTAGACGAAGTCCACGGGTTCGCCCTGGTCAGCTACAGTGCTGGGATCAGCGCGTGCGAGAAGGGTGAGCAGTGGCAGCAGGCGCTGGAGCTGTTGAGCGAGATGTGGAAGGCAGAGGTGGAGCCCAACGTCATCTCTCCCACATGGCCGGCAGAAGCCGCGTGCCGGAAAGAAGAAACGGCCAAATGTCGGTAGAGCCCTCCAGCGGGGCCCCGCGCGCTCCCGGGTGGCCCCGAGGCGCTCCACGACGGCCTCGGGGGGGCCTCCCCACGGAGGCTCGAGGGGCCCCGGACGGCCCCGAGACGGCCCAAGAGGGCCTCCGAGATGGTCCACGAGCGCTCGAAGACGCTCAGGATAAGCGCCAGACGGCCCAAGAGGCCCCCAAAAACGCTCCAAGTGCGACAATACGGGCCCCCAAGATCGGCCCAAGACGATTCAGGATGCCCCCATGGGCTCCCAAGACGGCCCCCGACGCAGGTCGGCCCAAGACGGCCCCAGGACCGCTACTGAGGCGCCCACGACGGCCCAAGAGTCACCCAAGGCAGCCCCAAGAGCGGCCAAAGACGGCCCAAGACGGCCCCAAGACGGCCCCAAGCCAGCCCCAGTGGTGTTCAAGACGGCCGCAGACAGCCCCAAGACGGCCCAAGGGGCACCCAAGACAGCCCAAGAGGGCCCCAAGAGGCACCCAGGAGGCCGCAAGACGGTCCAAGGGTCCCAAAAGGCCCCCAGGAGGCCGAAAAGAACCCCCGAGAGGCCCCGAAACGGTTCCCAAGGAGAAGGAAGCGCCCGCCATCAGTGGCCGCATAGAGAGCGTTGCCCTCCTCCATGGGTGCGGGCGCGAGCGAAAGAGCGCCGAATAATGCGCATCAGCATGGGCGCTACTTTCCTTTGCTATGGGCTCCCAGCTCCAGGGCGTCTTTCGCCGCTCGCCGCCCAAGTGAGACAGATACACCAGAGGCCTCCAGGGAGCGCAGTCCCCAACACAGTCTGATCCCAGAGCGGCGCGGAGACGGCGCCCAAAAGGACGTGGCTCCCTGCGCGTCCACAGTGAGCCCCCATGCACAGTCCACCGTGCGACATTTCGAGTGCCCTGGGACAGCATCGATCTCTCCCGTGGGCACGAAGCAGGCAGCAGCAGCGGCGGCACACAGCAGCAGCAAGCAGCGGCAGGCAGCGGGTAGAAGCACGCACCAAGCGGAATTGGCCATCGGCAACAACCTGCAGCCACAAGCAGCAAGAACACGCAGCAGCGGCCTGAAGCACAACCAAGAGTACACAAAAGCGGCAGCAAGCAGCAGTACGCAGTAACATGCGCGAAATGTGAGGTCGGGCCCCACAATCAAATGCCAGTTCGTGCGGATTTCGTGGACGGAGTCCACGGGCCAGTCCTACCGACGTCGCCAGCCTCCTTCTGGTGCCCACAACCAACGGCGACGACGACCACCACCACCACGACAACAGCGTCGACTACGACGGGTACGACGGCGGCCTCGCGGCGGCGACGACAACGACGCCGACGATGACGGCGACGACGGCGGTCACGCGACGGCCAAATCGTTGGAGCGTTGCTAGAGCTCGGACACGAAGGCGCGGTCTCGCTGCCGCCGCCCTGGCCGCCGCCGTGCTTATGGGTGTTCGACAAAATCTTCGCCGTTCCTCCGAGAACCATTCCAGAAAGATGTCGTGGACGGAGTCCACGGGTCAGCCCTTGTCTCTACTACATTGCAGGGCCCAGTGCGTGCCAGAAGGGCGCAGGCTCCAATGGGTCAAAACCGCCCCGGGCTGGCCCCGGGCCGCCCCGGGCCGCCCAGGCAGGCTCCAGGACATGTCGCGAGGGCCCCCAGAAGCCCCCAAGACGGCCCCGGACAGCCCCGGCACGCTTAAAGACGGGCCCAAGACGCCCGAGAGTCGCCCCAGACGGCCCAAGAGGCGTCCAAGACGCCCGAAGAGGCCTCCCAAGAGGCCTCCCAAGAGGGCCCCGAGCGACAGAAATCGTTGATTTCTATTGTGTTTTTCGATGTTTTCGGCCTCCTCGCCTCTTCGGCTTCCCGACGCTCCAAGACGGCCCAAGAAGTCCCCCCGACCGCTCCAAGACGGCCGAAGAGGACCCCAAGAGAGCCCCAAGACGGGCCAGGAGGGCCCCAAGACGGTCCCAAGACGCCCCAGGACGGCCCCAGGACGGCCCAGGAGGCGCCCCAGACGGCCCAAGAGGCACCCAAGACGGCCCCAGGAGCGGCCCAAGACGGCCCAAGACAGCCCAAGAGGCGCCGAGGCGGGCCTCAGACGGCCCCAAGACGGCCCAAGAGGCACCCAAGACGGCCCGAGAGGGCCCTCAGGCCCCCCCGGGAGGCCCAAAAGAAGGCCGAAGAGGCTCCGAAACGGCCCCCCGAAGCCTTCAGTGGCTTCAGAATTCCCTCCAGGAGCGGGGGAGCGGACGAGAGGCGACAGGCATATCGCAGGCAAAAACGCCCCAAGAGATCCCCAAACGGCCCCCACGAAACCCTACGTGGCCTCAGAATTGCTTCCAGGAGGGGGGGAGCGGACGAGAGGCGACCAGCATATCGAAGGCACAAAAGAACAATGTTGGACGCTCCGAGGGCCTTCGATGTTTCTCTGTTGGGGAGAGTCGTCGTAGGATCGACGATTGCCGACCGAGGGCATGGAGAATCCAGCGAAAGAGGAGAAGAAGGTGGAAGAGGAGGAGGAGGAGGAGGAGGCGGAGGAGGAGGAGGAGGAGGGGGAGGAAGCAGCAGGACCTCCGAGCAGCAGCAGCAGCTGAGGAACACAGGAGAGCAGGAGGTCCTGGAGGGTGTGGAGAGCGCCTTCAACTGGCCACGTCGAGCTGATGTCGTGGACGGAGTCCACAGGTCTGCCCTAGTCAGCTACAATGCCGGGATCAGTGCGTGTGAAAAGGGCGGGCAGTGGCAACGGGCCCGAGCATTGCTCAGTGAGATGCGGAAGGCGACGATGGAGCCCAACGTCATCAGCTACAGTGCTGGGATCAGCGCGTGCGGGAGAGGCGAGCAGTGGCAGCGGGCTCTGACGCTGTTCAGCGAGGTACGGGAGGCAAAATTGGAGCCCAGTACCATCAGCTACAACAGCTGTATCGGCGCGTGCGAGAAAGGTGTGCAGTGGCAGCGGGCTCTGTCGCTGCTCAGCCAAATGCGGGATGAGAAGTCGGAGCCCGACGTCACAAGCTACAATCATGCCGTCCATGCGTGCGGGAAGAGCGGGCAGTGGCAGCAGGCCTTGTCACTGCTCAGTGGCATGTCCAAGGCGAAGTTGGAATCAAACGTCATCAGCTACTGTGCTGGGATTCGCGCGTGCCAGAAAGGTTGGCAGTGGGAACAGGCTCTGTCATTGCTCCGCGAGATTTCGCAAGCGAGGTTGGAGCCCAATGTCGCTAGCTACCGCGGTGGGATTAGCGCCTGCGAGAAGAGCCGCGGGCAGTGGCAGCGAGCTCTAGAACTGTTCCGCGAGATCGTGGGGGTAGGACTGGAGCCCAGCGTTGGCAGCTACAGCGCTGGCATCAGCGCGTGCGGGGAAGGGGAGCAGTGGCAGCTGGCCACATCGCTGCTCTGCGAGATGGGGGATGTGAAGCTGGAGCGCGACGGCATCTGCTACCACGCCGGCATCTCTGGGTGCGCTAAGGCTCGGCAGTTGCAGCATGTCCTATCGCTGCTGGACGACATGCGGGAGGCGATGCTAGAGTCCTACGTCCACAGTTACAGCACTGGGATCAGCGCGTGCGCGAAGTGCGGGCAGTGGCAGCGGGCTCTGGCGCTTCTGAGCGAGACGTCAGAGGTGAAGGTGGAGCCCGACGTCGTCGCTCCTACGTGGCCAGAAGAGGTGCCTGCCAGAAAGGCGCGGGCCCAAAAGTAGACCAGATTCGTCCTCGCAGGTCCTGGCGCGCTCCTGGACGGTCCCGGGACTCCCCGAGACGCTTCCAGAGAGCCCCCAGGTGGTGTGAGAGGCGGCCCAAGGTAACCCGAGACGCCTCTAGACGGTGCAAGAGGTCGCCAACATGGCCTTCAGACGGCTACCAGGGCCCCAAGACGGCCCAAGAGGGCTCCAAGAGGCACCCCAAGAGGCCTTCCAAGAAGGCCCCGAGAGGCCAAACTCGTTGATTTCCTTTCTGGTCGTTCATTCGTTTTGGCGGTTTCGCCTTTTCGGGCTTCAGACGCTCCAAGACGGCCCAAGAGGCACCGAAGATCGCCACAAGACGGCCCAACGTGCTCCCAAGAGGGCTTCCAGACGGCTCAAAAGACATGAATACGGCGCGAGAGGCGCGAGAGGAGGCCCAACAGTGCCTCAAGAGGGGGATCTGGAGAGCAGACTTTTAGCGCCCTCCGCCCCAAGAGTATCCTGGAGACCGCCAGTAGGCCCCCAAGACGCCCCGCAGAAGCCCAGGAGGCCCCCAAGAGGGCCCAGAGCGGCCCCGGGACACCCCAGAGAAACCGCCTCGAAGAGGCCTCCGACGGAGCAGCCGCCAGGGAGGTCTGTGACCGCGCCGGCCGCCCGAGAGAGCCCCGTGAGCGACGCCAGAGGAGACCAGATGGCCGGCCACGCGCGCCGAGGCCACTGCGGCATGCGTGCGCAGGCCTCGCCTCGTACCCTCCCTCTCGCTCCCGGCTCCCCGGCTCCCCGCTCCTCGATCCGCCCTGCCCTCGCCCCCTCTCCTCTCGCTCCTCCCCGCTGCCTCCACGTCTCCTGGCCCCTCCGCCTTCCCCCTCCTGGCTGCCGGCGTGAGGGCCCCCCTCCTCGCCGCTCTCTCTCTCTGCCCCTCCCTCGGCCGTCGCCTCGCCCTTCTCGGTCCGTGCTCCTCGCGGACTGCTCCTCTCTTCCCGGTTAGCTCCCGTCTGGGCCCTGAGTCCTCGCTCCTTTCGCCTCGCTCCACTCACGAGCTGCAGGTCGCGTCATCTGGCAGGGGTGCGAAGAGGCAGCACTCTGCAGCAGCACCGGGAAAGTAAGCAGCAGCAACGTGTCGCAGGCAGCAGCACCATGCAGCTGCAGCAACAGCAGAGGCGAAGTTCGGGCCCAAGTCACCACGAACGTATTTGGGCAACATCTCTGCATTTGTCCAAAGTGCAATCTCGGACAGACTTCGTGGTCGGTAGGCCACTGGTTAGCCCTAGTCAGCTACAGCGCTGGGATCAGCGCGTGTGAGAAAGGCGCACAGTTGCACCAGGCTCTGCCGCTGTTCAACCAGATGTGGGAATCGACGCGGCGAGGATTGAGCTTAGCATTGCCGTTTGAGAGAAGAGCAAGCAGCATGCAGGTGCAATGCGATTCCTTGGCGCTCGGCAAGTTGTAGCCCCACAGAGCCTGCTGGTACGATGCGATTATCGGCGCGTGCGGGAAAGGCTAGCAGCGGCAGTAGGCTCTGCCGCGTCTCGGCGGGATATCATAGGCACAGCTGGAGGCCGAACGCCGTCATCAGCACCAGAAGCCTGGAGCTTGCCCGCGCGAGGGAGAAAACTGCCGGTGGGCTGGCCTCCAGCCAGTCACCATGGGAACCTCCAGGGGCCACGGTCGAAGCGTGCCCCGAGGGGCCGGACGCCGATGACTCGCGTGCTGCCTGTTGGGAACCATGGGGCCGGACCTCTGCCTGGCTCGCGAAGTGCTCCGGGTTTCTCCAGGAGCGTCGGGGGGGCGTCACCCACGCCGACGGCCCCACAGCGACCCCCGTCGCGGGCAGCCACCGCGCGCCGGAGGCGCTCCGACCCCCGTCGCGGCGCGACGACGAGGCGAGGTTACTAGCTTGACCCCCTGTCGGGGGGAGACCCCCCTCCCCACGCTTGTCGAGAAGCCCAGAGCAGGCATGTCCAACGCCGCGCCCAGCGCGCGGAGGAGCACCACTGCCCCCGAGAGCTGGTGCGCCTGCCCGACAGCTGCTCACTGCCCCCCGTGTGGCCGCGGCGCGGCCGCGCGAGGCTGGCCGGCCGGCGGGCCCGCGGTGCCGGCGCCCTCCCTCACGACAGCATGCTGGCCCGGTTCGTGGGCTGCCTGTGCAGAGCATCGGGGGCGGCAAGGAGGGGGGTGATCATTGCACATGGCTCATGTTTACGTATTCGAAATATCTTTGATTTTTCGGGGGGGCCAAGATCCTTTCATTTCTATTTGTTCTATCCTGGGCCTCTTCCTGGCCACCTAGGGGGCCAGGAACAATTAGAAACGAGCACAATTAGAAATGAGCACGATTAGAAATGAACGACGAGTGGGGGGGGATGGATATCATGGCGTGGGCCACGACATCTCCCCAGAGTTCTCATGGCGCCTCTTCTTATTTCATCACTTCCCTGGCACCCCTCCCCTCGGGCCGCGCACGTGCCGCCGGCCATGATTTGCACCCCCCCCCTCTTGGACGCCCCCCTCTTGGCCGCCCCCGAGGGCAGGCGGCAGAGGTATGCATGCCTGCGGAGTGCTTCTGAAGTGCGTCTCTAGGGGGCCACATGCGAACGCTACCCCTGCCCCCCACGATTTCTGGAGGGGGAGGGGGGGGGGTCACTTCGCTCGGGAGCTCCAGAACGAAGTGAACCCCACCCTCCCCTCAGAAATCGCGGGGGGCAGGGGTAGGGTTCGCATGTGGACCCGTAGTCAGCTACAACGTTGGGATGATTAGCACGTGCGAGACAGGACTGCAATGGCAGCGTGCTCTGTCGCTGCTCAGCCAGATCTGGGAGGCGAAGGTGGTGCCCAACGGCATCAGCCGCAGCGCTGGAATTCTGGCTTGCGATAGAAACGGGCAAGGACAACGGGCGATTTGGCTACACAAGGAGACATACGATTAGAAGCTTGAGTCCAAGATCGTTAGCTTTACGATGCGCGGGTAAATGCAGAGCAGGCTCAATTGCCATGCTGGGGTCAACGAGGGCGGGAAAGGCAGCTAGCCGCAGCATGCTTCAGGGAGATGGGTGACATCGAAGGTGCAGCTAAAGTCATCAACGACAACGCTAGCACGAGTGCGAGCGAGAACGGTAGAATCTGGCAGCGGGCTCTGTTGCTGCTCAGCGAGGAGGGGACGCGAGGTTGGAGCCGACATCACCGGCTACAACTCTGGAGTCGGAGCGTGCGAGAAGGCCGAGCGAGTTCACCACGTCCAGGTCGTCCTTGGGAAGGTGCGGTCGAGAAAACTCCATCTAGACCTCACCAGCGGCTAGGGGCTTGCAGGGCCGGCACTGGAAGCAGGTGCTGACATGGTCCGTCGAGGTCGAGGTGCGATATTGATTTCCGGCGGGATGACGCGGTCGGTGCGTGCGCATCGTGCCGGATGCAGCCAAGGGACAGTGCACTTCTCGGCGACAGACGGCTCTCACAGGGGAGCCGGAGGCAGCGCGCGGCAGCGACCGCCACCGAGCAGCAGCAGGTACCAACGGTACAGTCAACCCGCATGGTAAGGGTGGGCAACCCTCCCGAGGGTACCCTTGCATCCTCGCCTCGTCGACCCAGCCTTTGCCACTTTCGTTGGCCGCGCCCCGCTCGAAGAGCCTCGAAATGGGCGTCCAAGGCCCTTGCTTCCTTCTCGCGCATCCCTACGATGCGGGCCGATTGTATCACAAGTGGTGACACGAAGCGTGCGGCGGCAAGACGTCAGGGCTCCAGGCTAGCAAACTCGATTGCAGGTCTTCATGCGAGCAGGTACCCTAAGATCCGACGTTACAACAAAAAATACAACATCGCAGAAAATCACGCCCGGAGCCCTGGACCCCATCTTTCGGCGTCATCGTTCGAGCCGGGTCGATCTGTGAGGGCCCCAGGGCCCGAGATGGAGCGCAAGCGCCTGTTGTGAAAAAATTGCAACGCCAGGATCTCAGGGTAAGCAGCTTAAGCAGACAAGCAATCTTCCTGGCATCGCTCGGACGTGTGCATTTTTTCTCGGCGAGGGCCATCGAGGAGCACCCTTGACCATTTGGCGAAACATCCACGCACGAAACCGCAAAAAAAACACAGGGAATGGACGTCCGAGCGATGCCCAGTCTCTGCTGCTGCACGCGGAGAGTCGGCCTTCCTGGCCACTGCCCGCCCTGAGGCCCGGCCAGCGGCGGGCGGCCGGCACTCCCTTCCTTGCGCCGCCGGCGCCGTGGGCCCCCCCGCGCGCAAGCGTGCGGGCCGGGGGGCCAGAGCGCAGCCACGCGCAGAGGGGGGTGGGGGGAGGGGGGAGGGCTTCTTCCCAGACCCCCTCGAGTAATGAAAAAATCACGACGGGAGGTTTTTCCTAATTTCCGGCTTCCGGCGGCCCTCGCCGGGCCTCGGGAGCGTCAAAAAACGACTCAGGATGCCAAGCCGGTCATGGGGAACGGGTCGGGACCTCTGGGGGTCGACGTAATGAAAAAATCATTACGTCGGGGGTCTGGGTTAGAAGCACCCCTGCTTCTTGGAAGGCGCGGGCCTCATCGATACATGTGAGGCCGGCGCCTTCTAAGAAGCAGCCTGCTTCTAAGAAGCCCTCCCCCCTCCCCCCACCCCCTGGTGCGCGCCGCCAAAGAGCACCGGACGGTGCTAGGACGAGGAGACATCCCCAGACAGGATCGCGTCGTAAAAAATCAGGCAGAAGGTTTCTCACTATTTTCGGCCTCTCGAGGCCCTCGCTGGGCCCCGGGACCGTCAGAAAACCACTCAGGATGACAAGCCGGCCCCGGGGAAAGGGTCGGGACTTCCGGGGACGCCGTCCTGAAGAAATCAGGACGTCGCATGTCTGGGTCCGTTCCCAAGGCGTCCCGGAACTCTCTCAGAGCATTCCGGAACGCTCTGAGCAGGCCGCGGCGCCCGAGACATCCTCCAGAGCCGTCAGACCTCGGAGATGCTCGATGAATCTCCTCAGCCGATGTTATCCTCGTCCTCGCGTCGTCTGAGATCAGACCACCGAGTGCGGCCCCCAGAGAAGGATGGTTGGCAGCTGCCCCCAGCGGCTCGGTGAGGGTCCCCAGAGGGTGCTGTGCCGCACGGTATAGCTCGGAGTCAGGACGTGGATCCACGCCACGAGCTCCACCTCGTTTGGGCCGCCCCCAGCCGACGAGGTGCTCTCGGAGGTACGGCTCGAGTCGTCCGTGGGAGTGGCTGCCATCTTTCGGGGAGACGTAAGACTCGAGTAAGCCGGAACTCGGGTTTGCCGACGTTTTTTGACGAGCGCGTCCTGGATTTGACGATCCAGTTTTCGTGGGATGTCTGCAGCGGGAGCTCGCGTCAAATTTCAGACTGGGCCTCGTCATTTTTCTGACGGCCCCGTCAGGCCAACCCGAGCCCCCCGTACCCGAGCCTTACGCCTCCCCGAACCTTTCACACAACGCGGCGGATCTTCGCCCGCTCGGGGATCCAGAGCGGGCCCTGGGCCCGTCCCGGGGCGTGCCCCGCCTGGGATGTCGGGGATCCAGCCGCGGCGACGCGACCCTGCCAGGGGGCCGGGAACACAAAAAGGGCCGGAGGGCGGTGATCAAGGGGAAGCACCCCGACGGACCTCTCAAGCTGGGCCCCACGGAGGACTCCCGGGGGCGCGGCTCGGGAGCCCGTCGGTGGGCTCGGGGAGGCCCCCGGGGGCCCCGCAGGGAAGACTTCTGCCGAGCCCGTGGAGGGCCGTGTGTCCGCCCCTCGGCTGGGCCGGCTGCCTCCAGGCCCTCGGGGCTCGGTAAGCTCGAAGCCATAGAGGCCCTCGGAGAGCGGTGGGGCCGCGACGGTGCAGAGTCCCATGGCTGGTTCGCCCAGAAGCGGGGGGGCCCGTCGCGGGCCCCTGGCAGGCGCGGCGGCCTGCCAGGGAGGCAAAGAGGTCTCCTCTGATGGGCCCCCAGTAACCGTCTGGGCTCAAGTAGACGTCTTGGCTCAAGTCATCGTCTTGGCTCAGGTCACCGTCTTGGCTCCACATCACTCGTGACTGAACACCTCTTGTTGGCCAGTGCAAGGGTGACAGCAGCTTGTGAGGGCAAGATGCAGGCTACGAAAGCTATAGTTGGACCAACTCGCAAGTCGGAGGGGGTAGTGGCAGTTCTCCTGACGATAAGAAGTTGAAGAGCTCCGAAACGACCCAATCACAAAAAATATAAGATGTTTGAAATGATGACTGGCATGCAGACTTCCATGTAACAAAAACAACACATTGCAACGCTAGCGTCGGCAGCATCCGAAACACATCGGATGACGTCAACAAGATCAAGCAAGCGATGAACGAGATGCAGAAGAAAGATGGGGAGCTCGAGCAAAGCATCAAGGAGCTTCGCAACTTGTTTACGAATACCAACCAGAAGGCGCAGGTGAAATCAGATCCGGGAGTATACGAGAGGGGCATCAGGGATCTGCAGCTCATCGCAACTGGCCTGAAGGAGGCGCAGGACGAAGAAAACGTCATCCGGCAGGTCAAACAAGCAGTGAACAATCTAGAGTCTCAGAACACATGCAAACCGATGTTTGGTATTTACAGGCCCTTCCAAAATCGGCGTATTGGAATTCAAATCCATAGCTTCGAAAATTGGTTTCCTGAAGAAATCTGGGTCTATGCAGCAATCGTGGGATGATGGAGCGAACATGCGTTTCAAGAGCAATGACACGATCGAAAAGAGGACGCCCGACAAAGAACTAGGGCATATTAAACACCAGCTCAAAGAGTTAAGAGGGCATGCGCTTGCGGACGTCAAGAGATTCTGGGCGGAGCGCAAGATAGAGCTCAAGGGTGAAGTGGCTTGGGAGGACGAGGGGGGGAAGAGCATTCAGTACCAGGGCGAAGCCTTGCACGTGCAGAGCGTCGTGCGGACTTTCATGACGGGATGCACAAGTATCCACACGCCTGGAGACAACGGAATTTGACGGAGGACACAGACAAGAAGGAGGAGGAGGAGGTATCACAGTACAAGTACACGTGCAATTTCTACATGGTCTTTTTTTGGGACGGCGAGGGAAAGGAGGAGGGGGAAAGGGGAAGAGCAGAGGTGGAAGAAGTGACATCGATGTTGTCATCGACGGGGACGTCCCGCCGAACGTCCGGAGTACATGTACGAGTACAAGCCCTAGCAGGTCAAGTCTGAGAGGAGGGGGAAGCAGAGGGGGAGGAGGAAGAGGGTCGCATGCATCTGTGGACGGCGACTTTCCAGCATGCACCTCGCGAGTTTCATCTTCGAGAGGGGCGGCCGGCCAGGCAGAGGTGGGCAGCGCACGCGAACCACAATGGAAATACAGCGCTGCGGGCAATAACTTGGAACGTCGCTGGCCTGAGCGATGACGGTTTCAGGGATTTTGTAATCAGCTCTCGATTCAGAGATGCCGGGCGGCAGAATCGCGCGCGCAGATTTGTCTTCAGAGATGGGATCATGGAGGGTAATTACCGCGCACATGCCGCATGAGGGACATCCCGACAGTGAATATGACGCTGCGTTGGCGGCTTTGGCCGGCGCGATATCATCACGCAGAGGGGGGGCAAGTCCACGCTGAATGGAATAGATGCGAACGCCCGGGTTGGAAAGCATACAGGTTTTGACCACCCTAGCTGTTTGGGCAAGTTTGGCTACGGGATGCGGAACGATAGGGGGCAGACGTTTGTAAATTGGTCGCGGGAGTATCGTTTCTCAATTGTCAATCCATTTTTCTGCAAACCTGCCGCCGATATGTGGACCCAGCGAATGTGGAGCACGGGAATCAGAGACATATTGAATACCTTCTGGTGGATACGAAGATCAGTCATGGCATTAAGAATTCGCGTGGCGAGGGCGACTTGATCCAAAAACTGGCCACAGAGCCGCATGGGCAAACATTGGAGGGAACGTTCGAAAGCAACCAAATGGCAACCTGCAGCACGCAATCTGGGCTGGGAGCTAACCGGCCGTAAAGATAATATCACGAAGCGCAGCGCAAAGCAATCGGGGGGTTGAAGGAGGGATCAATCAAGTCAACTCACGGAGGCCATCGTTCAAGTGGCTACGAAATTTGGGAGCGCTACAAAATTGGGAAACAATCGGAGGACCGAGCCGCAAGATGTGAAAGACCTCTGGAGGGCGCGAAAGCAAGCTCCCACCCAGGAGGACAGGCGAGATTTGTCATTGAAGCTGTTTCGTATAATTCAGCACCACGCACGCCAGAAAGCTGATCCACCAATGGATTGTATGATTCAGAAAAGGGGGCGCAAAAGGTTTGAACCGTATCAAAGCAGCCCCAAAGTTGAAGAAACACATAGCAACCGTGAAGGACGCAGATGGCAATATAAAGACAATCCGGTTGGACATCGCAGAGGCTTTCGCTGCTTTCTACCAGAGCTTGTACGATGCGCCGCGCGCAGACCAAGCTCCAGACCCACGCCAGGGAGAGGTGCGACCCGAGGAACTGGTGGCCGACATGCGGGACACGAGCAAAGCAACGAAGGCAAACAAAACATGTTCAGACGATGGCATCGCTGCAGAGAGGCTCAAAGAAAGCGGCGAAGTTCTGTTGGGTATTATTGCGAGTATATTTCTGATTTGATAAATGGTTCCGCTTCCATGCCGGCAGCCTGGGCACGGTCAAGATTGGTCATACTGTTGAAAAAAAGGTGATGCCACTTTACCATATAACTACAGACCCATCGCGATAACCGCTGTTCTCAGCAAGCTGCACAGCGGCGCCCCCCTACGTAGAATCGAGAAGGTCTTGGATGACCGCCGCGCCCCAGAAGAGATGGGGTCTCGTAAACACTGCGGGCGCCGGGATCTTGTCCACACCGTGCGCCTGATCAGCGGAAAAAGTATCGAATGGGGCGAAACGGCGTGGGTCGCATCACTTGATCTCGAGAAAGCTTTTGATCAAATCATACAGCTTGGAACGCGCTGGCGCGAGTGGCACAGACATCGACGGAATCCGCCGCTTGCGTGACAGACAGGAGGCACACGTCCACGTCGACAGCGCAGTGAGGAGCCGACACTTTGAAATATTTCGGGGCGCGCGCCAAGGATACCCAATGTCGCCATCACTTTTGACGAACACCGCCCAGACAGCAGCGGCAAGCTTGAAGGACGAATGGGAGCGCAAAGGGCACGGCGCCGTGATTGGGAGCAACGTGTCTGGGCGATGTCGGCTTACATACGCTATGTTTGCCGATGACGCAACGTTGGCCGCGAAGTCCAGACAGGCGCCGGCGAGAATGCTAACTGGCATTGCCGACGCACTTGCTAGAGTAGATCTTCACAGGAAAGAAAGCAAATGCAGCATTCAATGTGCAGGCATGGACGCTCAAGCGGGCAAGGTTTTGAAATTAAGTCAGCGCCGTTTTCCTCGATGCAGCCGCGCCGCCGGCTTCAAAGTCCTGGGCGCGATCGCGACAATGAATGGGAACGCGCGCTCGGAGCTTGCTCACCGCACTTCGCTCACTTCTGCAGAAGCGCACGGCTTCAGCAAGGGAGCGCTCGTTACTCTTCGACTCCACAGTATCGAAGTCGGCACCACGGTGCGCAGAGTCTTGGAATCTCACGGTCGCGCAGACAAGGGAACTGCGGTCCACGCAGAGGCGGATGCTTCGAGCGATGGTGGGCCCACGTTGACGGCCAGACGAGGACTGCGTTCCCTGAATCAAACGCGCGACAGCCAGCGCGGATAGGAGAGCGCCGGAGTCCAATGTTGGGCGAAGGCCCGGTCGTTTCACACGATGGGAAGATGATTTATGCAGATTCGCTGTATCCAAAGGATGGCACTCTTGGAAAAGTGTTGCAACCAATTCTACGACATGGGGAGTGTTAGTTGACGAATCTGTAGATTTTCGTTGGAGGTAGCACACGAAAACACATTCACTTTCTGATCTGCTCATCGTCATCCATCGTCGCCATCCATATGTTGCCGTCGTCATGTGGTGGGGTGTTTGGCCTCTTCGCAGCAGCGTTTAGTTGTGTTTCGCTTCTTCGCAGCAGCGTTTTGGTGTAATTCTCTCGCGCGTTGTCATTCACAGCAGTCGCACTGGTCCTCTTCGAAGGGCCAGCGCGCCAAGCACGCCTGTCGCCCGTTTCCGGGCCGCCCGCCCCCCGTGGAGTTGATAAAACCGTGTGTGCGTACCACTTCGTTCTGCTGCGTTGCATCGCCATCACCAGCATCATCATCCCTGTAATCAATTTGTGATCCGCCGCCAAAGAAATCCGTTTCAAATCCGCCACAAAAGGAATCAATTTGAAACCCGCCACAAACACAATTGATTTGTAATTCGCCACAAAAGGGATCTATTTGTAATCCGACACAAAAGGAATCACTGTATATTTTGCCACAAAAGGAATCAATTCGTAATCCGCCACAAAAGAAAACCTTCTGTAGGGAGGGGGTGTAAATGGTGGGTCAATCGCTACTAGGATTCTATGAGAGGTGGATCCATCTCATATAGGATTCCATCACAGGTGAATCCATGTCTAATCGGATCCTATTATAGGTGGACCCATCTCTAATAATATTCAATTAGAGGTGGATCCATCTGTAATAGGATTTTGTTAGAGGTGAATCCGTGTGTAGCAGGATTCTATTAAATGGTGGGTCCATCTATGTTAGGACTCCATTTGGAGCGGATCGATCTGTAATAGACTTTCAGTTGAGATGGGCCCATCTCTCATAGGATTCCATTAATTGTGGATCCAGCTGTAGTCGGATTCCATTAGAGATGGATCCATCTGTACCAGGATTCTAGTAGATGTGGATCCATCTGTACTAGGATTTCATCAGAGGTGGACCCATCTGTATCAGGATTCTGGTAGGATTGAATTGGGGGTGGACCCGTTTGTATTACGATCCTATTAGAGGTAGATCCATATGTAATAGTATTTTATTAGAGGTGAACTCATGTCATGTAGGACCCCATCAGAGGTAGGTGGACCCATCCCTAATAGGATTCTCTCAGAGGTGGACCCATATGTAATAGGATTATATTAGAGGTGGGTCCATCTGTCATAGGGTTCTGTTAGAGATGGATCCATCCGCACTAGGATTCCATTAGATCCATTTCTAATCAGATACTACTAGAGGTGGGTCCATCCTTAATAGGACCCCATCCGAGGTGGATCCATTTGTCACAGGATTATGTTAGAGGTGGACCAATCTCTAATAGCATGCCATTGGGGATGGACGCATCTTATTAGGATTCTATTAGAGGTGGATCCATATGTACTTGGAGTCCATTAGAGGTGTATCCATGTCTAGTTTGATTTTATCAGAGGTGGATCCATCGTTAATATAATTATATTCGAGGTGGACGCATATGTAATGGGGTTATATCAGACGTGGGCTCATGTGTAAAAAGGATTATATTAGAGGTGGGTTCATCCGCACCAGGATTCCATTCGAGGTGGATCCATCTCTGATGTGATGCCATTAGTTGTGGACCCATTTCTAATGGGATTCTGTTAGAGGCGGATCCATATGTCATAAGATTATATTTAAGGTGGTTCCATATGTAGTGGGATCTTATCAGGGGTGGAGCCATTCCTAATCGGATTCTATGGAAGGTGGATCCATATGTAATAGGATTCTCTCGGAAGTGGATCCATCTGTAGTACGATTATATGAGAGGTGGGTGTCTTTTGTGATGACGATGATGATGATGATGATGACGAGCATGTGTTTCAAGATGCTGCTGACGATGATGATGATGACGAGCATGTGTTTCAAGATGTTGCTGATGATGATGGTGTTGACGAGCATGTGTTTCAATGCGCTGCTGATGACGATGGTGATGACGAGCATGTGTTTCAAGATGCTGTTGATGACGATGGTGTTGACGAGCATGTGTTTCAATATGCTGCTGATGACGATGGTGCTGACCAGCATGTGTTTCAAGAAGCTGCTGATGACGATGATGATGATGATGACGAGTATGTGTCTCAAGATGCTGCCCATGACGATGGTAACGACGAGCATGTGTTTCAAGATGCTGTTGATGACGATCATGATGATGAGTATGTGCTTCAAGATTCTGCTGATGACGATGGTGATGACGAGCATGCGTTTCAAGATGTTGCTGATGATGATGGTGATGACGAGATGCGTTGGGAACAATGCGTTGTCATAATGAGTTCCACAGAGCATAATCGAGTGGGAAGCACAGCCCACCAGACTAAATTTATCCTCTCTTTACCCTTCTTCCTCCTCCTCCTCCTCCTCCGCCTCCACCGCCGTTTGTTCCTCCTCACCCCTCTTATTTCCAGTGGGTGAGCGCCGGAGCGCGTTTCAGAGAGATTAAGAAGCTTTAATATCTCGATTCTCCGGCTTCCGGAGGCCCGAAACAAAAAATATTAGCGGATTACAAATTGATTTCTTTTGCTGTTGAATTACAAAAGGGAATCCTTTGGTGGTGAACTACACATTGTTTTATTTTGTGGCAGATTACAAAAGGATTCCTTTTGTGGAGAATTACAAAAGGATTTCTTTTGTGGAGGATCACATGATGATTCTTTTTTGTGGCGGATTACAAAAGGATTCCTTTTGTGGAGGATTACACAAGGATTCCTTTTGTAGAGGATTACAAAGGGATTCCCCTTGATGGAGGAATGCAATGGGATTCCTTTTGTGGAGGATTACAAATTGATTTCCTTTGAGGGCTCTCCTGGAAGTGAACCAGGGGACAAAAGAAAAACAAAAAAAAAAAAAAAAACATTGAAAATTAGGAAAATTGCATGTTTTCAATGAACTTCCAATGTTTTGAAGCAAAAACATATAAAAACACAGTATTTCCAAGGTTTTGAAGCCCAAACCATATGAAAACACCGCATTTTTGTATTCGGATTGTGAAAATGCTGTGTTTTTATATGTTTTTGCTTCAAAACATTGGAAAATCATTGAAAACTTGCAATTTTCCTAATTTTCAATGATTTTCTTTTTTTTTTTTTTTTTTCTTTTGTCCCCTGGTTCACTTCCAGGAGAGCCCTCAAAGGAAATCAATTTGTAATCCTCCACAAAAGGAATCCCTTTGTATTCCTCCACCAAAGGGAATCCCTTTGTAATCCTCCACAAAAGGGATCCTCTTGTAATCCTCCACAAAAGGAATCCTTTTGTAATCCGCCACAAAAGGAAACAATTTGTAATTCACCATGAACAGAATTCCCTTTTAATTCCCCACAACAGAACTCAATTTAAAATGTGCTACAACAGGAATCGTTCTGCATTCCACTACTTTGAGCAAACCCTTTAAAGATGACGAAAAACATAATCAACAGGAAAGCAAGCACATCAGAAGTAATAGACCAAAAACCGAGGTGGTACACACACACGGTTTTATCAACCTTACCCCCCCCCCCCTGGCGTAGACAGCTGAACCTGAACTTGATCTGATGGGCCCCCCACCGGTCGGTTTTCGGACTAAACCCCTCCCTCTTCTTCCCGCCGGTGGCGTGCGATCCTCCTCTTCCTCCTCCTCCTCCCCCGCCCCGCCCTCTTCCCCATCCTCCTCCTCCCCCTCGTCCTCCTCTCCCCTACTCCTCCTCCTCTTCCCCCTCCTCCTCCTCCTCCTCCTCCTCCTCTCCTCCTCCCTCTCCTCCTCCTCCTCCTCCTCCTCCTCCTCCTCCTCCTCCTCCTCTCCTCCTCCTCCTCCTTCTCCTCCTCCTCCTCCTCCTTCCCCCCTCTTCCGTCCTCCTCCTCCTCCTCCTCCTCCTCCTCCTCCTCCTCCTCCTCCTCCTCCTCCTCCTCCTCCTCCAGTCTGGCTCACGCGCATGGCCTCGGGAACGCAGGTGGCAGCAGCAGCGTTCTCTCGCAGCTGGCCCCAATATGGCCCGCCTCGGGCGTCCTCGTCGCCACCGCTTCCGCATCCGCCTCGCCATCCTCCCTGCTGCACCGCGCGCCGTGGGGCTCATGAGTTAGTTTCGGAGGTTGGTAGACCTCCTACCCTGACACGTCGATTAGCGAATTGGCTGTTTTCGGTTCGCGAAAGGGCGGGGCGTCGCGGCTGTCATTTCTTCGGGTCCAGGTCCGTCGGTTTCGGTCCCAGGCCGTTTTCATTAAAGGGTGGTTTACTAAACGGAGGTTTGTCCACCGCCGATAGGTGGTGCTACGGACTGCGAGGGAAATTGTGTCGGTTCGAATCGAGAGAAGTCCGTCTGTTTTCCTCTTCTTCCCTCTCCTCCTCCTCCTCCTCCTCCTCCTCCTCCTCCTCCTCCTCCTCCTCCTCCTCCTCCTCCTCCTCCTCCTCCTCCTCCTCTTCCTTCTCCTCCTCCTACTCCTCCTACTCCTACTCCTATCCTTTTCCCTTATGATAATATACTCATACTCCCCCCTTTGGCCGGCCGATAGCGGCCCCATCCGGACCCTCCCATCCGAATTGTGAAAAGCAATGCAAAGTCGTCGTGTTTTCTCTCGACATGGCCTTTCTTGTCGTAGACGATGCGAAATGCGTAGCAGGAATAGGACGCGGCGCACATCGCGCGCGGCCGCCAATCCGGGCCCTCCCATCGTGATTGTAAAAAGTCAATACGAAATCCCCGTTGTTCCTCTCAACATGGCCTGTCTTGTCCTCTGCGAAATGCGCAGGAGGAATGGGACGCTGACGTCTGGGGCAACCCCAAGCGGGAGGGGCCATCCTGCCTGTCAAATATTATGCAAAATCGGCATGTTTCTTCTGAGTGCGGATTTTTGTTTGTCGTCGGCTTTGCGACATGCGTGGCAGGAAGGGGGCGCGGTGCACATCGCGCGCGACAGGGCGAAATGTCGCTCTCGCTTCGGCGCCGCGCGCATGTTTTCTGAAAATTGCGCTCCCGCTAAGACGCGGCGCACATTTGTCGCTCGCCAATTCGTCGAGCGCCTAGGGTTCCCTGGGGCCTCCCAAGGTCTCCTGGGACATCCTGGCGCTTCCCGGGGCTTCCCCAGGGCCTCCTGGAGCCTCCTGAGGCATCCTGGGGCTTCCTGGGATTCCCCGGGGGTTCCTGACACTTCCTAGGGTTTCCTGAAGCCTCCTGGAATTACCTGGGGGTTCCTGGGCCCTCCTGAAGCCTCCTGGGGCTTCCTGGGGGTCGCTGGGGCTTCTCCGGAGGCCTCCTGGGGCCTCCTGAGGCTTCCTGGGGCCTCCTCGGCTCGTGCTGAAATGCCAGCGCAGTCTTTGAGACGCGCCAGGGATTTCCCATCGGTAACCGCCATCGCGGCTGCATCAGCTGTGGCAAGCCACCTTGCCGATCTGATTTCGGTCCCCAGTTGCGCCAGCACTGTTTCTTATGTTGTGGGAGGGCGGGTGGGAATGGGCATGCCATGCTTGACTCGCTCGAGCTGGCTAGCTTGACTCCTATCCTTATTCCTGATTAGAATATACTCCTACTCCCCCCTCAGGCCGGCAGATAGCGGGCGCATCCGGGTGGTCCCATCCTAACCTGTAAAAAACAATACAAAATCAACATTTTTCTTATTTATTCCTCTCGACATGGACGTCCTGTCGTCCACGGCGATAATCCATTGCAAAAAATACCACAAAGAGCACACGCGCGCGTTCATGTCAGAATCCTACCGAACACAGTGTGTTTGCAAGCATTTCAACATAAAAACATCAAAAACCCAATGTTTTTTTTCACAAAAGTTGTACAAATTTCCCGCCCGGGCTCTCTTGCTGAAATCATAGGAAAACCATAGGAATCT
>CAUYUJ010017033.1:30000-53478 GCA_963575745.1 Prorocentrum cordatum | reverse complement strand
AATCCACTCCCCATCTCGCTCCTGCAATGCTACAATCGCTGATCCACAGCGGCGTCTGCGAGGGTCCGAGGAGTGCTTGCCTCCTGAGCCGTCGCCGAAAATGTGGATCTCACCTTCGTGCTGACACTCCCCCCAGTCCCCCAGCTCACCAAACCGAACCTCCCTCCCCTCTAACAGTTCATCATTAAACCTAGGGTGCGTGAGAGAGGCTGGCGGCAATCCTCGAAGCCACAGCGCAGGCTCAGCTTCTGCCTGCGCCATCGCAGCCGGCAGCAGGTCCGCCGACTTGGTGAAGTCCTCGTGGTCCACGTTCTTGGGGCATAGCCAGATCCGATGCATCAGGGTCTCGTCCTCCTCCTTGCACCTGTCGCACTTCTTACAGTCCAGGAGGTATCCTTGGTCGACAGATCGCTGCTTCGGCCACTGTCCTCCCGCGACCACGGTGATGTTGGCCCCGACCATGTCCAGCTGCCCCTGCTTCTCGAACCTTCGCTGCTCCGCGCGGATCTGCCAGACGTCCGCTCCATCCTCCAAACCTTCACCATGTGGGTGTGCTGCAGCAGCCTTCCAGTATTGAGCTACGATGTCGTCCTCGAAGTCGTCTACCAGCTGCTGGAAGCACCCCGTGTTGTCGAAAGTGCCGTCCGTGACGGACGGGATGTCCCACTGTTCTGCTGGATCCTCATCTGCTCCGACTGGTCGCATCCACACCGTAGCCGTTGGTGCGTACCAGCCCACGTCCATGATGGTCGCCTGCACCGCTCCGACTGGTCCGCGAACTCCTCTCCATCGTTTTGGCCCAAGCTTTGACAGACGGTCGAATATCCGCGGCCATGCCTTGACGATCCTGGCGTGGTTCTCGGGGTGGCGCTGCCACAGGTTGATCCACTCCTTGACCACGGCAACTCGCATTGCCACCCCTGGGTCGCCCTTCCACAGCTCGACCGCCAGTGTCGTCGTCAAGCATCGCCCACGCGCCTTACCTCCTGCCACCTGTCCAGCTTGTCGTCGTAGCCGTTGAAGCTCATGAACTGCGAACCCGAAAGCTTGGTGACCGTACACTGCCTGTGGTACTGCTCCAGCCATCCATAAACCTTTACTCTCCTTGGCCAAGGCCGCGGTACGCCGCAGCCTCACGATCTTGGCGAACCTGTGCTTCGCTCGCTTGGCACGCTGCTTCGCTTTCGTCGTAACCCTTTTCCTCCCAGCCGACGAATCCAGGCCTAGGTCCACTGCCTCCGTGACCGCGTAGACGGGGATCTGCCTCTTCCTCATGGACTAAGCCGTCCGCTTCACGTCCTTCGGGTGGGTGCCTATCAGGACCGACTTGCTGGAGATCTTCATCCTCTGCTCCTTGAGGCCGTCCGTGATGATCTCCGTGACCTGGATGATGCCATCGCCGACTGTTTGCCTGCTACCTTCTTGCCTCGCAACCGTGTCATCCACGAATGTCCACAGCGCAGCTTGTGGCGCCCTCCGATGCGCCCTCTCTAATATCGGGTGCAAGAACAGCTTCGCCAACCCCACGCCTCTGGCAGAGCCTGCTACCAAAGACCTCGTGGACCAGATCGCCTCGCTGAGGATGTTACGCTCCTGCAGGTACCTCGGCCCCACGAAAGCGGTGATCTCTAACGCCACCACCACTGCGGGAAAGTCCACTCTGAGGGCGATCTGGGACAGGATGACGAGCGAGACCGTGTCGTAGAACTTCTCGATGTCCAACAGTAGCGTCATCGCCGATGCCCCGAGCTCTGCCCCCACTTCGTCCAGGCACGCCCTGAGGAGCCCCGCACGGAGGGCTGAGCTGCCTTTGAGGGCTGTGTCCCAATGGGCCGATACCGAATCATTCCATTCTGAGCAGCAACCTCCCCGAGCCCTTGACCAGAGCTTGATGGGAAGGGCCAGCATTCCGAGTACTCGATCTCCTCCTTTGGGCTTGGCCGCCAGCGCGCACTTGGTGGCTGCCCATTGCCTCGGCCATGTGACCTCCTGCTCGCAATACTGTAAGATGTGAAGTAACCATATTCTTGCATGTCTGGGGGCCCGAGCCAGATCGTGCGGACCAAGGTGATCAACTCCTTTTGCTTTGGCCGACGACGACGCGGCGATGGCCCCGTCGAGCTGCTCCAGCGTGAGGGGCTCCAGCACGTGCTCCCAGGACTGATCGCGGAGCCTGCCCAGCTGGTACGCGATGTCCTCCTTCGTATCGACTGGGTCCGTCCATATGCGCTCCCACTCGTGCTTCCTGATGCCAATGAGGGCGTCTGGGTCCGCGATGCCCTCCATCTCCTCCGTGCACAGCTCGAACCTCGGCACCTGCTGCTCCTTCACATGCCGATGGAGGAGGCCAACTTTGCCTGCCCATGCCTTCTTGGCCCACGCCGTGAAGTTCTTCTGCTGCGCCGTAAAGCCACGCGACTGCGCGGTGGCGAGGTGGCCCTCTGCGTGCATGACTAAGTTGCCGAGCTGCCCCTCTTCCAAGTCCGCCAAGTCGCCCAGCATCTCGTAGAACATCCGCTGCTGTGCTGCGCCGATCTTCCTGCCGAAGACCTGGCTCTGATCCATCTGCTGCAAGACCCTGCCCTGCGCCTTTGCCTCCGCCAGGCACTTTGCCTGTTGCCTGCCGTCAGTGCCGTTGGTGTACAGCGCCTGGTACCTGATGAGGATGGCGTTGAGGATGCCCCACTGCTCCGCTGGCCCGAACTTCATGTGGGTGCGACCTGGTGTCGAACGCGCCTTGACCCACTTGACCTCGAAGCCCGAAGCCCGCCCTCGGTAGTGCTCGGCCTCCTCCTCGTCGATCTCATCCGTCACGATCGCCGCCTCCTCCAGACAAGTGACCCAGTCGCCGTACATCCTCGTCGCTGCCGCCTCTGCCTCGCGATGCCTGGCGTCTCGGATGATGAGCTTGTCGTCCCAAGACTGGAGCTCCTGCGACAAGTGCCAGCTTGAGGCCCTCCGAGATGCGGCGGGCCAGGCAGCAGGGGACGCCAGCACCCCATTATCCTCCATGCTTGGAGGGCCGACAACCTCGGGCGGCTCAACGCTCACGAAGAGCGGCCACGCGCTGGAGGCTGGGGGTGGGGCGCGGCCCTGGCTGCCCCCGAAGGGAAATATCTGGGACGCCGAAGGTGTTGAGCTCGAACCTGATAAGCTCGCCGTCGCCACCGCCTCCGTCCAAGTCTCCTCTGTGATGTAGAAGTCCTTGACCTTCTTCTCAGACTCCGCTTCTTCGATCGTGGCCTGCTCCTGAAATGCTTCCCGAAGGTGTGGCTCAAGTCGCTCCTCTGCTCGCTGCCGTTCTTCCTGTCGTTTGCGGGTCCTTTTGCTGTGCGGATCCGCCTTCTTCTTCGGTCGCGGCGGTGTCGCCAGCTCCTTCGGTAACTGCATCTTGCGATGCCACCACGCCGTCGCCGAACCTTCCAGCGTAAGCGTCAGTCCGCAATGTGTTCGCCACGGCACCGTGCGGACTGCCTCTAGCTTGACCTTCTGCGCGAAGTCCTTCCTTGCGATGCCGTAGTCGATCAGGCTGCCCTTCCCCTTGTCGCAGGTGACCTCCACATCTGGCTTGACCAGTACTCCGCCGATCTGCTGCACGTACCCCGTCTTGGCGATGTCCGCGAAAGTGACGTTCCAGTCCGCCAAGACCACCCACGGGTCCGCCAGCGCCTTCACGAATCCTGCCAGCGCTCTGACCCTCTCTCGATTGGGTCCGTGAAGACCTGCTCCTGGTAGCCAGTATGCTGAGACCAAGACCACGTTGCCCGCCTTGGTGTGGAGATTCACCGCCGTGAAGCCGTAGAAGGGGTCCTTCTTCCCGTCGTTCTGCAGCCTCTCTCTGATGGTGTCGTAGGTGGAGCAGGCGATGTGAGACTTGACCAGGATGAGCTCTCCACCCGAGGTCCCGTCCACCGAGCGTTTCGTGGGCACCGCCGCTGTGCCCGCCAACTTCCAGCCGTCCTTCGCCACATCCACCTTCACTTGCTTCATCTGGTCTTGCGCCAAATGCGTCTCGCACATCATGATGATGTCCATGTCATTGCCCTGCTCGTTGATGAACTTGTGGGCCTTGGGGCCCCATTGCGTGATGTTCGAGAAGAACACCTTGCTAAAGGCGATGGCCACCAGCAGCAGCAGCGCCTTCAGCTTGAGCAGGCTCCTGCTTCGGGTTCGTCTTGACCTTCGCGTCGTTCCTGAGCCTCTCCAGTCTGTCCTTGCGCTGCTGCACCTCTTCCTCTGACGGTTGCTTGTCCGCCTCTGAGCCTGCGGCTGCACTGGCGGCGCCATCGGGTGATAGAGGTGCAGCTGCTGGTGCCTCTTCGCCTGTGTTCGCCTTCCGCTTCTTCGCCTTGTGGGAAGCGTGGATGGCGTCCGCCTGCTTCTTGAGCTCCGTGAACTCCGTGTACTGCTTCTGGGCGCTCTCCAGCAGCTTCGCGAGGGACGACAGATCCGACTTGAACTTGAGAAGCTTTTTCTTATCCTCGGGCTCGTAGTCGTCCAAGTTGTCGAAGAGCGTGGGGTCCACCTCGGGCGCCTTCCATTCCGTAGCCGTTGCCTCGTCCAGCGAGGGGATGGCCTCGCTGGAGTACGCCCGTAGGACGGCCTCGTGCTCCTCCTCCGCGTCCGCTGCCTCCTCCAGCGCCTTGTTGTGCCTCTCCGTGGCGACGCCGAGAAAGCGCTCCGCCTCCGCAAGTTGGCTCGTCGCCTTCGCCAGCGCCGCCTTCTTCTGGTCCAAGTTGCTGATCGCCTGCCTGAGCGCCTTTGCCTTCGGAATCTCCGCGGGCGTCGGCGCCTTGGCAATGAGCTGAGCCTGGAGCGCCTGCAGCGGGCCAAGGTCGACCATGGTCTTGGCTGTGGCGTAGGCGCCCTTCCCCAGCTGGAACTTGTTAATAATGAGTTGCAGCTCGTCCGCGGGCGACGTGGCGGGCTGCTTTGCCCACGGGGGTTTGCCTTCCCCTCGCTGGCTGCGGCCCGCTGGCGGCGGCTGCTCGCTCCACCCGCTGAGGTAGTCGTTGCACTTGTTGCACCAACCTCCCGTGCGCTGCAGCTTCCAGTCGTGCACCCAGTTGCTGCAGCCGCTGCAGACCGTGTACGTCTGGCGCCTCGGCATGGTGGCGCCGTCTCGCTCGAGAGGGGCTCCAGCAGGAGCACACACAAGCGGCCCGACCTGGGTGTCGGGCGGTCCTGACCTGGGCGAACAGGCCGCAATTGCTGAAAGCTGTCCTCGGATCAGAGGTCTCCACTCCTGACCCCGAGGGAATCAAAACCTTGAGCCAAAATGGCTACGGAGAAGGAGGAGGAGGAGGAGGAGGAGGAGGAGGAGGAGGAGGATGCAGGAGGAATGAGGAGGAGGAGGAGGAAAGGAGAGGGAGGAGAGAGGAGGAAGAGGAGGAGGAGAGAGGAGGAAACCAAAGGGGAGAGAGAAGAGAGCTGAGAGGAGAGAGGAGGAAGACATCCTGCTTGCCTTCAGGGGGAGCTGACAGTTGCAAGCAGACGTGTCAGTGCTCTTTTCCTCTGGCTTCTCCCGCCGCGCAGGGAGAGGAGAGGCCGCGCCGCGAGCGTTGTACCGTGCCTGCAATGCGTCGTGTCCTCTCAGCGCTCCGCGTCGCTCTCTCTCTCTCTCTCTCTCTGTGATCTTCGGTGTCTGCGGCGTGACCAGCCGCCCTTCTCGTTTCGATTCCTCCGATTCGGTTCGATCTGGCCTCGATGGTCTCCGAGTTCGATTCGACTCGACTCGGGATGCCGATTTGGGCTCCGCTATCTCATTGGAGGCATACCGGCCTCCCTGTTTCCGCCGGTTCGACTTTCCCCGACTCGGCTGCCGATCTCGGCCGATCCGATCCAGTTCGACCGCCGATCGATTCGATTTGGGGGTCGTCTGCAGCCGCTCTTCGGGCCGGGAAGGGCGGGCAGGTTGCGGAGGTGGCCACCGCCGCCGTGAAGGAGTTCGACACCATGAGGCCCCCCCCCCCCCTTCCTTCTCCTTCCTGCCTTGGAGGTCCACGGCTCCCGTGCGACGTGGGCCCCAGAAGTTTCGGCCTCCTCCTCGCTCCTTCTTCTCAACTCTCCTCCTCCTCCTCCTCCTCCATCCTCCTCCTCCTCCTCCTCCTCCTCCTCCAACTCTCCTCCTCCTCCTCCTCCTCCTCCTCCTCCTCCTTCTCCAATCCTCCCTCCTCCTCCTCTCTCCTCCTCCTCCTCCTCCTCCTTCTCCACTCTCCTCCTCCTCCTCCTTCTCCAACTGTCCCTCCCTCCTCCTTCTCCTCCTCCTCCTCCTCCTTCTCCAACTCTCCTCCTCCCTCCTCCTCCTTCTCCTCCTCCCCATCACCCGAGCTAGTTTCCATCGCAATCTGTCGCTTGACAGTCCTTCTGCCGCCGGTTTCGCACCCTGCGTTTTTTTTTCTGATCGGCACTCTCGGGCGCAGTGGGGTCCCATCTCCATCCTGTTTGGGGAGCCTGGTAGCTTTCATCGTTGGGGGTCTGATGATCCTGCCGGGCGGGAGCCAACAAACAAGAACTGCGGCACATGCTCTCGATTCATCGTGGGGCCCGAGGAGCAGGCCCCCCCCCCCAGATCCCACGTCAGCCCGGGAAGGAGCGCCCGCCGTGCTTCTTCTGCGCGCGGTGCGCAGAGGCCTGGGCCCCCCTGCCCCACCTTACCTCGGGGCTCGAGTCCCTGCCACTGCCCCCTGCCCCTGCCCCCTGCCCCACCTTACCTCGGGTCAATGCAAACGGGGGCCAGCCAGAGCGCCGGATCTTGCAGGATCCTGCAGGGCCAGGGCCGCACTGATCCCGCGTCTGGGTGCAGGATCCTGCAGGATCTTGCAGGATCCTTCGCGTCGACCCGGGTCTGGGTGCAGGGTCTTGCAGGATTCTGCAAGGCCTGGCCGACCCGGGGCTGGATTGACCCGGGTCAGAGGATCCCCGAAAGGGGCGGTTGGGCGCGATTTACCGGCGGGCCGATACATTTCGCCGGGCTTTCAAGGCCCCCTTCTCGGACCCTGAAGGGCCCACGCAGGGGTCCTAAAGGGTCACTTTTGGGCAGCCCTTGCTGCCCCCTTGCTTTTTCGCCCCCTCATTTGTCGCCGCCCAAGGTGGGCCTTCTCAGAAGGCTCGGAAGTCCCCCGACCTTCGGAGAGGTATTCTAAGCCTTCCCCGAAGACACAACAAAAACTTCTCCGGAGGCCAGAGGGCTTCTGAGAAGCCCCGCCGCCTTCTGAGAAGGTTTCTCCAGCTCACTTCCCCCCCTCGCCTGCCGCAGACATCGGGCCAGCAGAAGAAGATGAGGCGGCGCCGTCCGTCAGGGCTCGAAGAGACAAAAACGACATGAGCGTACAGACAGAGCGCTGAAACAGGGACCCTTTTGGGCTTGGATAACGGGGCTCGGGTTTTCGGGCCGTTCTGTGATGCTGGTGATGATGATAGCGATTCTGATGATGCTGCTGATGATGATGCTGGTGATGATGCTGGTGATGATGATGATGATGATGATGATGATGATGCTAATGCTAATGATGATGATGATGATGATGATGATGACGAGACTGCTGATAATGATGATGATGCTGATGCTGATTATGATGATGGCGATGATGATGACGATGATGATGCCGATGCTGATTATGGTTATGATTGATGATGAGGATGTGATAATATTGATGATGATGACGATGATGGTGATGATGAGGACGAGGATGATGCTGATGTTAATGATGCTGATGATGGTGATCATAATAACAGTGATGATGATGCCTTGTAGTTGTACGGACATCCACGAGGGCAGATTGAAACAACCACTGGCAGTGCATCTATCACGACAATCCCTATCCGTTCTCGTATTGGCTCTAAGACTCAAAGGCGCGAGTCCTCGAGGCGGCACCCTCATACTAGATTGGGTGCTGCAGCGAGGAGGTGCGCACGTCGCGCGGGGGGCCGTGAATTGCATCGCCCAGTGCCCATCGGCACCGCCCTGCCTCGCGTGCCCGGATGTGCTGCGCCAGGCGTGTGGGCACTGCAGCGTGCCGGCCTGCCCAGGCCTGGCGGGGGCCGCCACATCCCAGCCTCCCGGGCGTGCCCGGCGTGCGCGGGAGCCGAGGAGCCCGCGGGCTGCCAGGCCTCGGGCCTGGGCTTCGCCTGGTTCGCGATCGGCGTGGCCGCGGGCCATGCGTGGAGGAAGTCGACGGCTTTGCTCAGCAGTGGACCACGTATGTTCGTTCCTGTCGAGGCGCGTTGTATTGGGTCTGAGCGGGGCTGTGCAAACATAGAGGCCAGCCCCGCGCCGTCGCCCATGGGAAAAACAACAGCGGAGTATTCATGATCGCCGAGCCTTACCCCGTCAGGTTGTGCAGCGCCATTGCTGCTGCAAACGCTTTTCACAATGCCTGGGTCCCTTCTAAAGCCGAGGCTTTGGGGCGTTTTGAAAGTCTCTTGGGCCATCAGGAGGCCATGTTGGACCCTCTTGGGGCTACCGCCGGCTCGCTTGCACGACTTGGCAGGGACTCCCAGAAGCCCAGAGGTCTCATTGGACCCTCGGCAGGGGCGTCCAGGAACCCCAGAAACCAGGGATTCCGGAATGTCTGGCCCGGGGGGGGGATTCTCACCCCCCCGGATTGTAAACATATAGAAAGGGGGCATACTTACACATATATGTATGTATGTATGTATGTATGTATGTATGTATGTATGTATGTATGTATGTATGTATGTATGCATGCATTGCATGCATGCTGCATGCATGCATGCATGTGCATGTATGTATGTATGTATGGTAGGTAGGTAGGTAGGTAGGTAGGTAGGGGTAGTAGGTATGTATGTATATGTATGTATGTATGTATGTATGTATGTATATGTACATGTGTGTGCATGCATGCATGGCATGTATGTATGCATGTATGCTACATGTACGTACGTACGTACGTACGTATGTATGTATGTATGTATGTATGTATGTGTATGTATGTATGTATGTATGTATGTATGTATGTATGTATGTATGTATGTATGTATGCATGCATGCATGCATGCATGCATGCATGTATGTATGTATGTATGTATGTATGTGTGTATGTATGTATGTATATAGTGGTTCCAACACTTGTTGACCCGAGAACCGTCCAGAAGCACTATGCGCTGTCTTCTGGCGTTTCTGCGACACCCCATGGGACAAGGCCCGGGAACCTGAGCGCATGTACGCGCGGCTCCCGCGAGCGTCCGGGGCCCCCGCCGGCCCCCCGCCGGGAGGCTCATGTACCCCGAGTGGAGCGAGAAGTGGGCCGCCGCCGAGCGCGCCCTGCAGCTCGACCTCGAGCGCGCCAGCGAGAGGCTGGAGGCCCCGACGCGCCCCACCTCCCCCCCTCCTCCCCCCCTCCTCCTCCTCCTCCTCCTCCTCCTCCTCCTCTCCTCCTCCTCCTCCTCCTCCTCCTCCTCCTCCTCCTCCCTCCTCCTCCTCCTCCTCCTCCTCTCCTCCTCCTCCTCCTCCTCCTCCTCCTCCTCCTCCCCCCCGCCCCCCCCCTCTTCCTCTTCCTCCTCTCCTCCTCCTCCTCTGCCTTCCTCCTCCTCTCCTCCTCCTCCTCCTCCTCCTCCTCCTCCCTCCTCCTCCTCCTCCTCCTCCTCCTCCTCCCTCCCTCCCCCCGCCGCCCCCCCTCCCGAGGCAGGGGCCCCGCGGGGGCGGCGGCTCGAGCGGAGACGGTCGCACCGGCCGTCTCTCCCTCGGAGGCGGAGAGGCGCGAGGACGGGGGCAGCGTCAGGGGGGAGAGCTTCGGGGGGGAGCGGCTCCTCCTCCTCCTCCTCCTCCTCCTCCTCCTCCTCCTCTCCCCTCCTCCTCCTCCTCCTGCTCGTCCTCCTTCTCCTCCTCCTCCTCCTCCTCCTCCTCCTCTCCCCTCCCTCCCTCCTCCTTCCCTCCTCCTCCTCCTCCTCCTCCTCCTCTCCTCCTCCTCCTCCCCTCCTCCTCCTCCTCCTCCTCTCCCCTCCCCTCCTCCTCCTCCTCCCCTCACTCCTCCTCCTCCTCCTCCTCCTCCTCCTCCTCCTCCTCCTCCTCCTCCTCCTCCTCCTCCTCCTCCTCGGGGGGGAGCGGCTTTTTCGTGATCGAGGCTCGAGGTTCTCCGGCGATTCTTCGTCGGTTCTCGTCGGCCTTCCAGCGTTCGGGCTGCTCTCCAGCAGCTGCGCCTCGCCGAGGGCGTTTCGGGGGAGCTCGGATCGTCCCGAACGGCTGCCTGAGACCCGAGCTCTGATGCGAAAACGGGACGGCGAAGATTATTGAGAGGAGTATCGACTACACGTAAGAGTGACCCTTCGCCGGAGTGGCCTTTGGTGCGGGCCCATTGGGGCCCCCCGATCGCCGGACGCGATGCGATAGTTTCGTTTTGCGCTCCGCAGCCCCCAGAAAGCCGCGCACCAAAGGCCACCCTTACACAGGGTCACTCTTGCGTGCACAGTCAACCCGCATTGTAAGGATGGGCAACCTTTCCAATGGTATCCTTACATCCTTGCCTCCCTGGTCCATCCTTGGCCACTCTCGCTGGCCGCGCCCCGCTCGAGAAGCTTCGAGACGGCCTTCCGTGGCCCTTGCGTCCTCATCGTGCATCCTTATGATCTGTACGGGTCGACTGTAGTCGAGGATGGGCTCACCCCCTCCTCCTCCTCCTCCTCCGCCTCCTCCTCCTCCGCCTCCTCCTCCTGCTTCCCCCTCCTCCTCCTCCTCCTCCTCCTTCTCCTCCTCCTCCTCCTCCTCCTCCTCCTCCTCTCCTCCCCCTCCCTCCCCTCCTCCCCCTCCTCCCCCCTCCTCCTCCTCCTCCTCCTCCTCCTCCTCCTTTTCCTTCTCCCCCCCCTCTGCGAACAGGATGGGCGTCTTGTCTCGGCGTCGCTTGGACGTGTGCGTCATCGATGAACCTCCTGAGTCATCCTCTGCGAAAAAATGCACGCGCGAGGCCGAATACATGCACGGGGAATGGACGTCCTAGCGATGGCGACTTGTGGGCACGCCGAAGGGATTGGATTGGGAGGGGGAGGCTTCAAGCAGTGGCGAAGCGTCCTGGCTTGCCTATAGACCCACCACAGAATGTTTTAACAACCTTTTGTGCTCTGCGCGACATGTTTTTATAACAGTTCTGGCCGAAATTGTTTTGCCTTCACACATCGGGCTTATATTTTAAGAACAGTGAGGAGGAGGAGGAGGAGGAGGAGGAGGAGGAGGAGGAGGAGGAGGAGGAAGAGGATGAGGATGAGGATGAGGAGGAGGAGGAGGAGGAGGAGGAGGAGGAGGAGGAGGAGGAGGTGGGCCTCTAGGAGTGCCAGGACGGTCGGCCCCTGCTCAACTCCAGGGAGGGGGGTTCACAACCTTACCAGACGAGCAGTCTTGGACTCCCCCTAGACCAGCCATGAAAGGGAGGACTGTTGTCCAGACCCCACTGAAAACAGCTTTCCAAGACAGCTCAAATCAGACCACCCCAAAATCAGACCACCCCATACTAGTGTGAATTCCGGAGTACTGATGTCGCTATTGTAGATCCGTGTCGCGTCGAGGCGGTCGCGATCCCATCGCGGGTCGTTCAACGCTGACCTCCGCCAGTGGCTTGGAATCGGCCGATACCGAACTATCCGCGCTGTTGGAAAGCCGATTGGTTCGGGAGAGGTCCAGGGTCCAGGGAGTGCCTGCATCGGTATCTGCTTCACGGATCGATCTGGATCGGGAGGCGTCGCAGAGAGACGGGGGGCAGCGAGCGCTGGTCGTGGCTTCTTTCAGCGTCGCGGTCTATGGACGACGTCGGGTCTCGGGGTCCCCCAGGGCTCAGCTGCGAGGATCACCACTCACCAAGCCACCTCCACCCAACCCGAGTGCCGCAATGTGACATCCATTTCCAGTGGTGGGGGCGTAGGGGAACATTGAAAACACATGTATCGAACCCGTACCCCCCTAAAGCCGAAATTTGTGTGTTCGGGTTGGGTTAGGGTGGTCTGGTAGGTAATCAGAGGAGGGAGGGTGCTCGAAGTTGCGAGAGAGTCGCATCGCACGGGGGATGGCCCCCCTCTCCGCGCGCCCCGTCCGCAAGGGTCAGGGGTCTTCCTCTGCTCTTCCTCCTTTCCCTCCTCCTCCTCCTCCTCCTTCTCCTCCTCCTCCTCCACAATTACTCAATATGAAAATACTCTCCCTCTTCCCCTGATGGCGTCCGGGTGATGGCCGCGCACCCTCCGCGTACTGTTTTTTACACACAGGATGCCCGGGAAATCCCGGGAAACGACTCTCGCTGAGGCGCCGGCGTCATTTTTTTCCCAAAATGCTGCTCTCGTTGAGGCGCCGGCCTCATTTCTGCTCCCGAATCGTTCCGAATCGTGCTCCCGCTGCAGCGTGGGCCTCATTTTCGGATCGGTGTTTGGCCTCCGTCGTTCAGGATGGCGTTCTCGCCCCAGCGCGGGCCTTTTTCTCGCGCGCCCATCCGCCCGCCACCACCGCGCCGCACCGCCACCACCACCACCACCACCACCACCACCACCACCACCACCACCACCACCACCACCACCACCACCACCACCAGCACCAGTACCACACCACACCACCACACACCACCACCACCCACCACCACCACACCATCACCACCACCACCACCACCACCACCACCACCACCACCACCACCACCACCACCACCACCACGACAACCACGCACACACGCACGCACGCACGCACGTGCACCACCACCCACTACGCACGCGCGCGCGGAGCCACAGGTCCGCTACGACACGCGTCCGCGGATAGAGAAAATCAGCGCCATGGTAAGGGATGGGAGGGAGGGGTAGGACGTCAGATATGACGCGAGCGCACCTAGCTTGTCCTCCTCCCCCCCCCCCTCCTCCTCCTCTTCTCCCTCTCCCTCGTTCTCCCCCCCACTTGGAAGGAAGCCGGCCTTGGCAACGTTTGGGGGTCTTGTAACGACTTACATCTACCCGCCAACCTCCTTACATCTACCCGCCAACCCACCAGGAACTCCTACTACATCCTGGTAAGTAGCGCTACGCGCCCTAAACACTTACTTTGCTTACGCATGTTGGCCATTGTGTTACTAAAGAAGTCAGCGGCTTGTAAGGTTTATCCCCTATCGTTACTTACGCTTAACAATTCCATCGTGTAGTTAGCGTAGAGTTAGCGGGATACTTATAAGAGAGTTACTGCGATTAGCTAAGTGGTTCGCTGATGTTAGTAAGGAGAGTTAGCGGGGTTAGCTAACTGAGTTAACGGGGCTAGCTAAGTGAGTTAGCGGGTTTAGCTAAATGAGTTAGCGGGCCCCTGGGAGGTCCAGCGGAGTAGTATCCCAGCCAGGTCGCAATGAAACCTATGGGACTGCGAACAGCGAAACTGTCACCAATTCCGTGGGCTCCTAACGAAACTGTCACTACTTTCGTGGGCTCCTGGGAAGCTCAGCGGTGTGTTCCTTAGCCATTTGGGCTCGAGCACCTTGCTGGTGCACCAGGATTTTCTGCAATCCGAATACACAATGTCTGCAGACTACAGCGCAGACTTTCGGACGGACCGTGAGACGGTGGATGCTTTGAAACAAGTTGAGGAGCCGATTGCACGCATCATTTCAAAATTTGATCACGATAAAAAAGCAATCGAAGCGTTCGATGGAATTATTGATGTACTATCGGAGCACCCAACGCTTCTATGGAATCAGTCGCGCAGGCTAAGTTCATGGGCGTCCATCGTGGCAACAGGGGCGGGCTGGGAGTGAGCGTTCAGGACGCTTTGAACAATGGATGTAAACACGTCAAGGCTGGCTACAGCTATCGTAAGGCGAACGAGGGAAACTTTGCAATCGAGATGCGTCATGGGACCCGAACATATGAAGAGCACTTGACATATAACAACGGTATGTCCAACATGCATGGGCTTCCTTACTTTTCATCGATGTATGCTGCCAGCTTCGGCGGGAGCCATGGCAATATATTCTTGAGGGCGATCGGTGCCAAGCTCCCGTGCGACATCGAAGGGATTTCTCACAATGGGTGCCTCGATGAAGAGTCTCTGATCCACAAGAGCCCTGGGCTTGTCCAGCCTCTCAAGTTCGGGCTTGAATGGGCGATCATTGCGATGGGTGTTTCTTTGGAATTTCCTAAACTCGTTTCGATTGGACAGGCTGCGTTGAACCACAAAGGGACGTTGGAAATTTCAGAAATGGAAGGCCTCATCACTATGCACGCGAACTACGGTGCACAAAGATCTGGGGGGGCCAACGATGCAGATGCATGGGAAGCAGCCGCCGCCACGTCGTTATTGTCGGAACCTTTTTGGGCGAGCTGGGCCAAGAGCCTTCAACGATTCGCAGCCGTGACAACCAAGGAGCAGATCGAGGAGGCAAACGACATACGGAGTGTGCTTTTCAAAGCACCGAGTTCGGCAAGCTCAGCATGGGGCCATCTAGGTGGAAGCTACTTTGACAAGCTGGCTGGGCTCAAATGGAACACAATAACACAATTCCCTCGCGTGAGGGTTGCAGCGATGATGGCCCAATTTCTTTCGCCGATTGAAAAATAATGGATCAACAAAGTTGCAATATCAAAGAATCGGATATTCACAGGCTTACCAAGGCAAGCGAGTTGGAAACTATTCAAAAAGCCGAAACTATGATGGACCAGGCCAGAGAGATCGTTGCTGATGTGGAATTGGATGAGCATGAAAAATTACGGTTGATTGGGTGCCACGACGTACGCATTTTATATTTCTTAATCAAAAAAGGGAAGCAGTCCCCCGAGGCCGTGGATCATAAATCTCTTGAGGTATGCGGACAAGTGTTCTTGGATGCGTTGAAAGCGCGCACTGGCACGACTGTGGCCAACCCATGGGTGAAAAACAAACGTATACTTACGAAAGGTCCGCCGAAGGTGCACCCCATCCCCCTCAGGGCCACGTTGATGGGCATTCCAAGCATCATCAATCCTCATCCCGTCCTCCTCCTGTCCTCCTCCTCCCGTCCTCCGCCCCCCCCCTCCCTACTACTACGTATCATCATCCACGTTGGCGTTTTGCCGCATGAGCTTAGTTAGGAAATCTTGAGCTTGGAACGTCGGCAACCTGGCCTTGAGTTGAGCTGGAAACCGCAACTCGCCGCGCCAAGGTCGCCGCACATGTGCCTTATATTCACCAGCTGGCTGTCCAAGACATCAGGCAGTGAAGCGTGAGTCTTCGGGATATGTTGCGGTGATCTTGGTGCCTGGGTGATTGTGGATTTGAGCTCCATGCGTAGGTGCCCACAGTAGAGGTTCCACCGAGCACGACAGAGCCTTCATCATCGGCCAGCGGTGTGGAAACGTTGCAAGTAGCGCAGCAGACAATGGAGAATGTGAAAGACCCCAAGTTTCAATTATCTCTACTGGGCTACAAGCCCGATGCCATCGCCAAGGCCAAGAAACCAGACCCCGCCGTCAATTGTGTGCTCTTCAAGATTGCCGCCATCGATGGCAGGTTGTGTAAACTTCTCCCAACTGGCGTGCATGACACGGAGCCTGAGCTGACCGTCGGCTTGACTGATCTCAAAGACAAATACATTATCACCACCCAGAAGCCCCAAAGCAAGGTCGATTTCTTGTTGTCAGTGCCAGAACAATGCGACAGCTGGAAAGTGATGAACGTGACAGCACACATCACGATTGCGTTGGTGCGCATGAGTGAGAGATTCTCACATGTGTACGACGGCTTGGAAGTATTTACCAATCCAGTGGCAGTTCGCGCGTCAAAAGCGTACGCTGTCGGTGAGTTGACACTCGTCCCAGTCAGCAAGAACATCAAGGATAGGAAAGTGGAGGTAGCGTGCCCCGACAAACATGTCGACTTGGGTAAGTTGCTGGACTCGCCCCCAACGTCGTTCAGCATCCAGCAGCAGTGGTCTTGCAAAGGCAATGACCATGACTTCACTCCGCCATTTTGGTGCATCGGTGAAGCGCCTCCCGATGAGTCAGTCAATATGATTTTGAAAAAATTGCCGTGAGCAACACTGTGCACGTGACCAGCCCGCCCAACGTAGGCGACGTGCTGGGCATCTTCCACGTCCAAGTGCCGATTCTGCAGAACCAGCGTGTAATTAAGCCAGGTGATTTTCTGCATGTCCGTGGTCCTTCGAAGAGGACTACTACCACGGACGATCGCACTGATGGGAAGCGCCGAAAGTAAGACAGCTCCCCACCGAGACTTACATATGCCAGGAAATTAGTCACCAACAAAAACACAAAAAAATTAGCCAGGAGGACGAGGGTGGAACATCTGATTTGATGTTGTTATCTTTGCCGCGCTGAGTGGCACTCAACCTGGCTTCTGGGACACGATTGGGCCTCGCTTGCAGCTCGCGCTGCCCCGCTTGCTTTTGCGCGCACGTACTTCCATTGTACGGTGCCGCTTCTACTACACGAGGTCTGTTCCCCATAGCCTGTGCATGGTTGGTGTGATTGTTGGCCTGGCATCAACATAAGCGACATAGCCTGTTCTCTGCGGGCGCCCCCTTTCTGAGCGCTGGAAAAAGCATCGCCACCTTCCTCCTCCTGCTCCAGAGGATGGATGGGGGGGAGTAAGGGTAGGAGGAGGAGTAGGAGGAGGGGGAGGAGAAGGAGGAACGGGAAGGGGGAGGGGGGAGGAGACGGATGAGGAGGGAGGTGGAAGAGGAGGAGGATCGGGAGGAGGAGGAGGAGGGGGAGGAGGAGGAGGAGGAGGAGGACCCAGTAGCAACACAGTGCACGACGCGACATTGCACCTTGCCTTGCAGAGGCGCTGGTGAAGCTCCCTATGGGGCCGTGTGCCGAAATGGTTCCGAGTAAAATGCGAACGCGGCCCCTTGGGCTTTCGGTGTAGCCCCGTTATGCGTATGCGTATGCTTATGCTTATGCGTATGATTTATGGTTTCATGTTTATGCGTATGCTTATGATTATGATCATGATGGTGATGTTGATTTATATTATCTTTATGTTTAGTCGTATGAGTATGATTATGCTTGTTCTTATGCGTATGCCCATGCTTATGCTTATGATTGTGCTTATGACTATGATCATGATTATGCTTGCGTTTATGCTTCTGCGCATGTCTATGCTTATGTTTATGCCGATGCATATGCTTATTCTTATGTTTATGCTTATGCTTATGCTGGTGCTATCCGCGCGGGGTGTCCAGAGTTAGGGGGGCAGGGGTGTGGCGTGTTTCATGATACCACTCGCGTTCTGACAAGGAGAGAGAAGCGGCACCAGCCGTGGCGTCGTATAATTGAGGCGTCATGGTAAGCATCCTAGAACGGATTGCGCTACTGTAGATATCACGCCTACATCACGTTCACGACACCATTCATCGCATCCAGCAACATGTACATTCATGCACGTGCAGCCATTCCAATTAGCACATTCATCACAACCACGCCATTCATCGCGCCATTCAACGTCGCAATCGCGTCGTCATCATTTCGACCGCAGCCGTTTGTCAGATCGGAGCTCGTTCCTTGGAATTCTTGCGGGCTGACAAACACTCGGCTGCTGCAATGGCCGACCGCCTCGAGTGTGATAGCATCACGTTCGAGGAGTCGATCACGGTCGGCCGTGCGAGGGACAAGCTTCCCCCGTGGCGCGGGTGTCCCATAAAACAGGTTGGAGGAGTTCGTTTCGCAGTCTTGTCAAGGGGTGACAAGGGCCTCCAAGCTTGGTTCTCGGGGAAGAAGGCATACAACAAGCACGTCAGCAGCGTCGTCACCATCCTGTGCACGCTTCAGACGGAGGCTACCATGGCGGATCTTGGTCAGGCCAATCAGGCCAAGCAGGACGAAGCCCCACGCCGCTCCTTGTATCAGCTGAGGCAGGCGAGTGCGGCTATGAGAAAGCTCGTGGCCGACGCAGACTCGAAGACTGTACAAGTGACGCTTCCTCAAGTTGAAGTCGAAGGCGTTGTGGTGCCCGCCGTGGAGACACATATGCCGTGTGAGATTTCGCCTTCATCGGCGTCGCTCTTGCTTGAGAATGATGTGTTCCGTTGGGTTTTCTTCAAGTTCCAGGCAGAGGTTTTAATGAGCCAGGAGGAGTCATCGGCGGCCAAGCGCAAGGCTGACGAGATCAGCGCGGATTCGTGAGGCACTGTGGCGGCACGGCTGCTGTGCGAGGGCATAGGCTGGGCTGCTGTGTCTCGCGCGCGTGGGGCGACGCGAATGCCGTGGCAAGATCAGGGGGCACGAGCAGTGCGAAGCAAAACAAATCATCGTCATCATCATCATCATCACCATCATCACCACCACACTGGTCATGATCATCACCATCATCACCATCATCACCATCATCACCATCATCACCACCATCATTCTTGGGCATGGGATTTCTCCTCCCACCTGGTCATGTCCTATGCCCTAGGCTTTGCGTGTTTGCCTGATGCCCACATCATGCCCCGCCCGACATCTGTGTCGTTTGTGGTCTCTGGAGGAGCTTGTGTCTGAGAGTTGGGCCACGACAAAAGGGACGCTGGCTCGTTATATAGCCCACTTCGTGGTAGGAAACACAGCTGGTCATGGCGTTTACGCATGGGAAACACAACAAAAAAAGGCCGGATTTTCCAAGCGATTGATAAAAAATAACTGGTTGCCCTGGGAGCTGGTTTCGACCAGGCCTTTCGACATTGAAAACCTCGGTCGATCGTCGTCGACCCGCCCTTTCGAAATCGAAAGCCTCGGTCGATCGTCGTCGACCAGCCCTTTCGAAATCGAAAGCCTCGGTCGATCGTCGTCGACCAGCCCTTTCGAAATCGAAATCATCGGTCGATCGTCGTCGGAATCAAACGCTCTGTTTGACCTGCTCGCGGGCTGAAATCGTAATCAGTTTTTGGGCTCAAGTTCACACGTTCTCTTTCAACCATGGCGTCCGTTGAACGGATTCTTGAGGAGATTCGTGGCAGTGCTCGCGTCATCGAGGCACATGCTCAGATTCACTCTGACCCTACTAACACTGCTCGCGTGATGGTATGCTTGGGTCAGTCGCTTTGCGCGATGATCCGCACCTTGCAGCAGTCTCTCAGCAGCGACGATACGTCAGACCTCCTGATGGCCATCTCTCGTTCGGGCTTCACTGTAGATCAGAAGCAAGAGCTTTCGCTAGCAGTGGAGCAGAAGCTCACGATGTCGAGGATTTCGCCAGGGCTGGCACCTCACGACACGCAGAAGTGGGCGAAATCAGGCAGCATCCTCAACTATATGACCGCGAAGGACTTGGAGCTGATCCGCGATCCGTCCGCCGCGTTCAACGCCGCGACCAAGACGATGGTGATCGTGAACCGTTTGTGCAAGGGGGGCTTCTACAAGCCGTCGAGCCCAGCTTGTGCAGAAATGGTGACACTGCTTGCGAGCCAGCGCTGGACTTCTGACGTAACTAAGAAGATCATGTACGACCTGGTGCACTCCATGGGCAAAGACTTCAGCCAAACGGCTGAGCCGCTTCTGTATGCGAGGCTCACGGTGCTCAAGTCGTGGCCTGAATTCCCATCAGAGCTTCCCCAGTGCATCCGCTCGGCCATGTACCCAGACGCGGACGACCCGCCGATCCAGTGCATCTGCGCGAACTTCGCTAATATTCGCGGCATGGTGGCTTGCAGGAACACCAGCAAGCAGGTCAGAGATGAGGTCGGCCCGCCAGCCGCTTCGCAGCAGCGCTATCAAGCGATGGTGCCGCAGATGGGGCAGCACCAGCCACTCGACCTCGGCAACCTCCGCCCTCAAGGGGCAGTGCAAGGCCTCATGAGCGCAGCCTCGCAGATGGGCTTGGCCCAGCAGCAGGCGATGATGCTGGGAGCAAGCATGCTGCAAGGGGGTGCAATCCCAGGGGCCCCCTGGAAGCGACGCGCCTTGGCTTCACATGTGCGACAGGGGTCGGCCAGGCCGCAGCGGCGCAAGTGCGGCCACTAACCTCGCAGAGGTGAGGGCACAGCAGGCTCAGTCGGTGCGGTCCGCCTCTGGCAGTCCAGAAACGCCTGCGGGGAGTCCCCGAGATGCCGATCCCGCGGGCAATGCAGGCGCGCAGCCAACACTTGCCCTGACCCTGGCTGTGCGTGGTGGTCCAGAAGGGGATTCGCCCGCCAGTGGGTCTCAGGACCTCCTGGCCGCGATGACTCCCCCACTCGAAGCCCCATCATCAACGCAGCCGTGGCGAGCAGCGCTCGATCAGCATGCGCTCCCGATGAAGAAGCCTGACCCTGCGGCCGCTGGCGCGAGCGACGCCATGGCAGATACCCACACGATGGAGGTTGAGCACGAGAACATCCTGAAGGAGGCCAGGGAGAAGGCAGCGCTTGCCAGGGCAAAGGGCAAGACAAAGAAAGCTCTCGTCGCAGACTTCCTCGCGAAGCTCGACTTCCACGACGAGAACTACGACGCCAAGGTCAACGCCTTCCTTGCGAAGCTGGAAGCGGCTGACACCGATGCCGCGAACAAGCGCAAGGCTGCGCCAGCCCATGCTGGCCCAAGGAAGAGGCCAGCGGCTGCTCCAGCAGTTCTTGCAGCCGTCCCTCACATGCCCAAGGTTGCGGGGACAGCGGTGGAGTTCATGGGCGGCAAGATCCTTCCAAGTGCATCCAAGGGCGGGTGGAGGGTCTGGCCAGACGTGTCCGCCGTGGGCAGGGAGAAAACCTTCAAGTTTGGGACAAATAGGAAGCAGTCCTTCGAGCAAGCAGTGGCTTTCATCAAGTCCTGCAACGCTCGGTGAGTTCGCTTGTCAGGAGCAATTTCATGATAATTCGTTATTGGGGTTTCGATGCTCGTTGCTAGATGGCTGCCTGCGGTTCGGTTTTAGCCAATTGGGGAAACGAGCTTGCATGACGCCCTTGTTAGGGCTCCTTCGTTCTGCACCGCCACGACTTCCGTGCAATATGACATGTCTCTAGTTGCAAGTTACCACAGAGAGAGCTTCGAAGCGCAGAGCTTCAGCGCAAGAAAAAATCATCCACCTCACCACCATCATCACCACCATCATCACCATCATCATTCGTCGCACCCCCCTCCTCTTTTGAAAAATACATCCGAATTCTAGTACTCTTCCTCCTCCTCCACCACCAACGAATTTTCTTCTTCCTCTTCACCATCATCATCACCACGATCATCACCACCATAGTAACAGCACCATAGTAACATCACCATCAACATCACCACGATCATCACCACCATAGTATCATCACCGTCAACATCACCACCATAGTAACATCACCATAGTAACATCACCAGCGCTATCATCAGCCACGTCATAGGCGCTCGTGTGGAGCTTCATTTGGATGAGGATCCGAAGAGAAGGAGGATTAGGAAGGAGAGTGCCTCTAGGAGTTTGACCTCTGGAGGGAGGATCGGGAGGGGAGCGATGGCCCCATCGAGTCTAGCCGAAACCTTGGACGGAAGATCCGACGTGAGAGTGGTACCAACGCATGCTCAATACCGATGCATTCATAATGTTGCCTCCTCTCATCGCCGTCCCCGTAGCCATTTGGGCTCAAGCATGGAGCCTCGAGAAGCCAAACCCCGAACACTTAACAGCGTGAGAAACTCGATACCTCATGTCACCCAGTCAGCATTGGCTTCCCTAGTATCTCACGCTCGTGACCTACCTGAGGCTTGCTCGACCAAGGATATACGTGATGCCCGAGACTTGGATGCAAACATTGTAACTCCATATGGTCCTCTTTCAACCCCCTCTCAGAAATATAAGATTATAAGATTGCTTGGCCCCCATCTCAACTACTTTCTCATCTCCTTGCTCGGTTTTTTTTGGGGGGGTCGATTCTCCTGGAGTAACTTGATGTTTCGAAAGCTCGGGTTTTTTGGAGTGGAGCCCCAGGGAGAAATTGAGTTTTTGAAACTGAAGAAGGGACCATCGTCCTCTCTCCTTTCCACTCCTTCCCCCCCCCTCCTCCCCCTCCTCCTCCGTGCAGGTTCTGCTGCGCAAGCGCACAGGGACCGAGGCAAGGCTGATGATGGCGAACCCGATTCCATTGATTTTCGAGGCTGCGAAGCGTGGCCGATTCAGTGCACTCCTGAAAGAGACCTTCGACCGACACCCGTGCAGCCCTGCGCCCCCTTGGAGTTTGATCTTGTACAATGACCAGGCAAAGCCAGGTAATAAAATGAAGCAGTGGAACAAGCGCGCATTAGAGTGCATATATATATATATAGCATTTCTGGAATATGGCGCCCCAGCGCTATCCAAGGAGGACTTTTGGCTGCCAATCTCGGCCGTCAAAGCCGCAGAGGTTTCGGATTGCGAAGCAGGGGTGGCGCAACTTGTCGGCGGTGTACTGAAAAAATGCTTCGACCCGTCAGGCCATGACTTACGCTACTCTGGAGTATCCTTTGAATTGGCTGATGGCAGCAGCATGAAGATATGGGCAAACCTCGCTATCGTGCTTGCTGACGAGGCGGCGCTGCACAGCATATGGTGCAATAAAGGCTCGAGCGGCGTCAAATGTTGCCCCGTCTGCCGTAACGTTTGCAGCAAAAACTGGCAAGGCTCGGAGTTCCTAGGCCCCGCTACGTTCCTGAAAGGCTATTCGTCCATCGTTAGCTTGGACCAATGCGTGCAACACACAAAAGACACCATCATGACCATCATTCGGTTGTTGGGCTTTTCCAAGCCTCCTCGTATGTCAAAGGGCGACTTCGAGGATCGCGAAAGACGACCTGGGTGGAACCATACGCCGTTCAATCTTTTTCACGACGCACATTTGGCAGACTTACTTGATCCAACTCAACAGAATATGTTCGATTGGGCCCATAACTTGCTTTCAGGTTGCTTTCAGATTACAATATTTTTGGCAATGAAAGATTTATGTCCAAGATTAGGTCCGTCCCACGTGTTTCGATGGCTGTCCAAGGTCACGTGGCCGCGACGAGTTGGCAGCAAGGGCGCGTGTGGAATCGACATGTTTTGTCCGAAGCGATCGGCTAGCAGCATGGAGGCAGAGAGCTGGAAATGCTCACAAAGCGAAGCACTTTCCATTCACATACCCCTGGCACATTGCTTCCGAGAGGTGATCAGACCTACGAATATGTATAACCGCACATGCGAAGCAGTGATCACTTTGTCAATTCTTATTCAGATGCTATGGTACGGACCAAAGCTAAAAGTACCAGGGGACGCTGTGAAGACAGCAACTGAAAATTACCTACGTGCATTCACAGCAGCATGGGGGCCATCGTATTTTCTTTGGAAGCACCATTCAATATTGCACCACTCCTCGTACGTGAACCGTTTTGGATACTCACCGAATACGCTTTGTCTCGAGCGCAAGCACAAGTCTGTGCTCAAATGGGCAGAAGACTGTAGCAAGGACTGCAGTGGTGTGATCAAAAGTGTTCTCAGTCAGACGTTGCATAATCTTGTAGACGCCCCTTGGCTCGACCTTCGCTGTGGACTCGTCGCCCCGAGGAAGCCGTCCAAAAAAATGCTGCAGTTCCTAGTGGAGTCTTTCGGTGAGGAAGACCACATGACGTCAGGGAAAGCTCGCT
>CAUYUJ010017033.1:2500-27500 GCA_963575745.1 Prorocentrum cordatum | reverse complement strand
ATTTTTTGGGGGGGGCGAAGCAAGGGCAATTTGCAGCTGCGGCTGTTATCATGCTGCATCGCATCTTGCCGCCCACGGGAGGAGGGGGAAGGGTGGAGAGAGAGGTTGGGAGGAGGAGGAGGAAGGAGGAGGAGAGGAGGAGGAGGAGGAGGAGGCGGAGGAGGAGAGGAGGACCAGGAGGAGGAGGAGGAGGAGAGGAGGAGGAGGAAGGAGAGGAGGGGGGAGAGAGAGGAGGAGGAGGAGGGAGGAGGGGAAGGAGGAGGTGGTGGTGGTGGTGGTGGTGGAGGGGGGGGGAGGAGGAAGGAGGGATGGCCCCAGGGGAGGCGGCCGGGCTGCCCGGCTCGAGGGCGTTCGGCGGACCAAGGGACGGACGGGCGGGGCGGGCCCCCTCCGGGCCGTTGTGCTCGGGGTCGCGACCAACGGGCCCTCCCAACCGCACCCCTAGCGGCGCCCCCTGCAGGGCGGCGCTGCGCGCGCCCGGGTGCCGAGGCCCGCCGCGTGGAGCTTTCGCCCGGGGGGCGTCGCGCGTCGGGTGGTGAATTCTTATGGGAGGGTGGTGAGGGTGTGGGTGGTTTTTCTGCTCTCCTCCTCCTACCCCTCTCCGCCTCCCTCCTTCCTCCTTCCCTCCTCCTCCCTTCCTACTCCTCCTCTCCTCCCCGTCCACCCTCCGTCCTCCTCCTCCTCCTCCTACCCTCCTCCTCCTCCTCCTCCTCCCTCCTGCCCTCCTCCTCCTCCACTCCTCCCTCCCCCCCCTCCATCCCCCCCCCTGATCCCTCCCTCCCCCTCAACACTCGAACCTCTCCACCTCCTCCTCCCCTCCTCACTCCTCCTCCTCCTCCTCTCCTCCTTTTCCTCCTCCTCCTGCCTCCTCCTCCTCCTCTCTCCTTCCTCCTCCACCTCCTCCTCTTCCCACAGATTCCTCCAAATATGAATACTTCTCTCCTCCTTCCCCTGATGACGGGTTGGGAGTGTTCGCCCCCCCCCCCCCCCGCGTATTGTTTTTTTACACAGGATTCCCCGGAGTTCGGTTTTCGCGTGCATTTTTTTCAAAATGTTGCTCTCGCCGAGGCGCCGACCTCATTTTCAGGCCCCGCTCGTTCCGAATCGTGCTCCCGCTGCAGCGCTGGCCTCATTTCCGCGCTTCCGCTCGTTCCGAATCGTGCTCCCGCTGCAGCGCTGGCGTCATTTCCCGTGCCATGCCACGGCATGCAATGCAATGCTAGGTTGCGTTCCGCTGCGCGATGCCATGCCTTCAGCTGAGCTGTGATATGCAGTGCTTAAGTGCCACGTCGTGCTATGCCATGCTACGCTTTGATCTTCAACGCCATGCTATGCAATGTTATGTTCGGGGCCGCTGTGCGATGCCATGCTTTGCGTTGCAAAGCTTTGTGATGCAATTCTTCACTACGCCACGCCACGCCATGCTGTGACATACTACGCTTTGCGGTGCTCTTCTACGCCATGCCATGCCGTGCTCTACAATGCATCGCGTACCCTTTCCGGATCATTGCCCTGCTCGACATCCGACTGTGCGAGTAGAGAGGGGATCTACGCCATGGTAAGAGATGGGATGGAGGGGTAGGATGTCAGATATGACGCGAGCGCACCTAGCTTGTCCTCCACCCCCTCCTCCTCCTCCCCCTCGGCAGCTCCACGGGCGGCTCCGGGAGGCCCTCCCCGCAGGGCTCCCCCCGTGGGGCCCATGGCGGGCGCTCCCAGGAAGCCCCACCGGAGGGGGCCCGGAAGCAGGGGTCGCCCGGCCCCTGTGGCCTCCAGGCGCGCCCCATGGTGTCCAGGGGCGGTCAGCCACGCGCAGAGGGGGGTGGGGGGAGGGGGGAGGGCTTCTTAGAAGCACCCCTGCTTCTTAGAAGGCGCGGGCCTTTATCTATAGATGTAAGGCCGGCGCCTTCTAAGAAGCAGGGGTGCTTCTAAGAAGCCCCTCCCCCCTCCCCCCACCCCCTTGTGCGCGCCGCCAAGGCGGCTCTCGGCCACGGACAATGGGCGCCACTCCGTCCACGCCGCAGCTGTGCAAAAACAGCCCGGCCGCTCTCGACGGGCCACGGACCGGCGCGGGTACTCCGCCCCCTCGCCACGGACGCCACGGGTCCATGGCCGTGCGGGGAGCCAGAGCTTGGCTGGCAGCACACGAGCCCAGCCGGCGGTCGCGAAGCAAGGCGTGCTATAACCTAACGGGGCGGCTCTCGCGTGCAGAATGCCCTCCCAGGAGGCTCCCCCAGTTCCCCTCGAGCCATGACGGCACCACGACGGGAGGCTTTCCGTCATTTTCCGCCTCCAGGGGCCTTCCCGGGCCTCGGGACCGTCCGAAAACGACTCAGGGGATGGAACGCCGGTCCGGGGGAATGGGTCGGAACCTCTGTGGGTGGACGTCATGAAGAGATCATGACGCTGTGGGGGGTCTGTGCCTCCCCCCCCCGTGGGTCCAGGCGCTCCCAGGAAGCCCCAGGAGGGCCCAGGCAGAATATATTCAGGAGGGGAAAAAACACATAGACACAATTAATCGTCGATTCCCCAGAAAATATGGGAAAATATGGGAAGTGGGGGGGAAGACAAAAACCCAGAAAATATGGGAACATATGGGGAACATGTTTATTTGTGTGTATTTATTTGTGTGTCCCAGGGCCCCTTCATATATGCGGAGCAGTGCACGCACGCCGCACTTCTGATCCATGGTGGGCTCCCACTTTCACCAGGCGGCCAGACGCGTGCCGGAGGTCGTGAGCCAGAGCATGAACTCTGCACGGCAAGACAAGCTGGAAGTGGATGCCACACCGCAGAGGAGGGCGGACGAAGAGGATGTGGATGTGGTGGTGTGGTGGAGGAGGTGGAGGATGATTTTAGTATGAGGGTTGAGGATAGGTAGTGGGAGGCAGGGGAGGAGGAAGATGAGGATAGCGCTTTCGATGCGAACGACCTTGCGCACTTGCGCCAGTTTGGCGATTCTGCGGCAAAGATGACTGCATCGCCGTGCACACGAGATGATTCTGCAATACAGGTGGGGCTGCTTTATTTCCCACCCGCCTGTGTTGGGTTATCGTTTTGACTAGAGCACTGCTCGCGCGTCTCCTCCTCCTCCTCCTCCTCCTCCTCCTCCTCCTCCTCCTCCTCCTCCTCCTCCTCCTCCTCCTCCTCCTCCTCCTCCTCCTCCTCCTCCTCCTCCTCCTCCTCCTCCTCCTCCTCCTCCTCTCCATCCTCCTCCTCCCTCTCCTCCTCCTCCCCTCCTCCTCCTCCTCCTCCTCCGCCCTCCTCCTCCTCCTCCTCCTCCTCCTCCTCCTCCTCCTCCTCCCTCCCTCCTCCTCCTCCTCCTCCTCCTCCTCCTCCTCCTCCTCCTCCTCCTCCTCCTTTCTATTGTCCCCCCTCCTCCTGCCTCCTGTCTCCCTGCCTCCCTGCCTCGCGAGCTGCGATGCCGCCGCCGCTCTCCGTGGGCTGCCCGAGGGGCCCAGCGGAGGCAGGCAGGCAGGCGAGGCTTCGCGGCTGCCCGGGAGGCTGCGACCTGCGCAGTCGTCGCCACCTTCGTTTATGTCGGGCGGGCCCCCCCTACAGGGGGATTTTCGACGAAAAAAGAAAAGAACAGCCCGAAAATACCCCCAGACTATTTTTGGACTATGTTTTGATCATGTTGGGGGTATTTTTCATTTTTCGTGGAAAATCCTCCTGTAGGGGGACAGGCCCGACTTCAACCTTCGTGCGTTCACGAGAGTCCAGCGGAGGCGGTCGGCGCGCCCCCCTGGCAGCGGCTGCGACCCGCGCAGCCGTCGCCTTCCTGCGTGCGGGTGCCCCGGAGGTCCAGCGGAGCAGCTCGTCCTCGTAGCTGGTGGTTCCTCTGGCTGCAGCATTCGTGCAAAGGGTCGCCTCGCGTGGAGAGGGGGTCGTGCTACGTCTCGGGTCAGTGCTCGACTTTCTCGGTCGGGGGTGGGTGGGGGGGTAGTGCTCGGATCCTCAACTGCCGCTCTTGTGAGTTGGAGCAGCAGTCGCGCACGTCGAGGGCCATTCCTTTCCCTCGACGGACCTCTCGCCCAGCACCTGGCTTGCTTCGGGTAAGCCTTCGAGCACTGTGCAGCGGCTGCCCCGACGCAGGGGGCGCTCCAACTCCGAGAGCAGGGCTGCCGCTCTGCACCGCTTCGGGCACTGCACATCCACCTCGTCGCTCGAAGGGGGGCGGAGGGCGGTCTCCTTCCACGGAGCTCCCGAGTGAGCTGCAGGCCCGCGGGGGCCTCGCTTTTCAAGGGGGGCGCTCCGTGTTCTGAAACAGGATGCTGGTAGGGACTTAAGGGGACGGGAGGGTGCACTGCAGCTTCGTTGGTGCATATCGGGTTGCGTCGTACTATTGGTTCCCAGTGTGTGGGTCAAGGTGGTGTTATTGGTTGCTGGAGCTTCTGCGCGTCGTGCTGCTGCTTCTCGCGGTGCTCGTCACAGTGGTGCTGCAGGTGGCCTCGCTGCTGGTGGCGCTGGTGTTGCTTGCGATGCTGCTGCTGGCGGCGTTGATGCTGCGCGTGGTGTTGCTGCTTCCGACAGGCCTTGGTGGAGTGGCACTGCAGGTGGGACTCTTGCTGCTGCCTTTGTCTTGCTACCCACAGTTGTGCTGCTGCTGGTGGCGCTTGTGCTGCTGCTGCTGCTGCTGGTGGCGATGCTGCTTCCTGTCGGGCTGGTGACAGTGGAACTGCTCGTTTCGCTCGTGTTGCTGGCCGACGCGCCGCGGGCCGTCGTGCGCATCGCCGCCAGGCCGCGTGGACTGCGGCGCCAGGGGCGAGCAGCCCGCTCCTGTGGGACAGGCTGTGGGCCGTGCCCTGGGACGCTCTCGGTGCCCAGCGCAGACTCGAACGACATGGGCCGTGACGCTCTGCGCCGGGGAGATCGCGCTTCCCCCCTCGCCGGCCTCGCCGGCGGAGGGACGGGGACGCTCGCGCAGTCCCGCGCGGATGGCCTGGTGCTGCTGCTGCCCGTCGTGCTCGTTCTGGTTGTGGAACTGCTGGTGGCGCTGGTGCTGCTTGCGCGTGTGGTGCTGATGGCTGGACACGGCGCCGGTCCTAGGCGTGGGAGCTGCTGTTCGGGCTGGGCGGCGGCAGGCGGTGTGCGCCGACGGCGGGCCCACGACGAGTCACTACCCCGTCCTCGCGCTCGCCCCGGCGCCCCTCGTGAGCGCTGCTGCTGTAGGCCCCAGCTGGCGGAACCCGTTCCCTTGGAGCGACCGCCGTTTGGGCTTGGGCCGAGTAGCAGTTGCTCTCGCGGTGTGGTTCGCAAGATTTCGCGCGGACTGATTCCGCATTTCTGCTCTGGGGCGCCCCTGTCCCCAGCGCAAAATTGAACGGTCTGGTTCTATGACGCTTTGCGCTGGAGTGAAGGCCCCCTCCCCCGCTGGCTGGCCTGCGGAGGGGACGGGGGGGAGCGCTCGCGCAGTCCAGCGCGAATCGCCTAGCGCTGCTAGTTGCCGTCGTGCTCGTTCTAGTGGAACTGCTGGTGGCGTTTGTGTTGCTGCGCGTGGTGTTGCTGCTTTTCGTCGTGCTGATTACAGTGGTGCTGTTGGTGGTGCTCGTATGGGCGCGTGTCGTGCTGCTGCATCCTGTCGTGCGCGTCACGGCGGTGCTGCTCCTTGCGCGTGCGCTGGTGCGTGTAGTGCTGCTGCTTCTCGTCATACTGGTCACACTTGTACTTCTGGTTGCGTTTAAGTTGCTTCGCGTGGCGTTGTTGCTCCCAGTCGAGTTCGTCACAGTGGCGCTGCAGGTGACGCTGGTGCTTCTGCGTTTGGCGTTTCTGTTTGTTGTCGTTGCCACAATGTTGCTGGTGGCGCTTGTGCTGTGTTGGGTGGTGCTGCTGCTCGTTGTGGTCGTCATGCTGGTGCTGCTAGTGTCGCTGGTGCTGGTGCGCGTGGTGGTGGTGCTGTTTGCTGTCGTGTTGGTCAGAGAGGTACTGCTGGAGTCGCTTGTGTGGCTTGCACTACTATTTCTGCTGTTGTTGGCTTTGGTGTTGCTGCTGCTGCGCAGGGTGCTGCTGTTTGTGGCGCTGCTCGTCTCAGTGGCGTTGCTGGTTGCTCTATTGTAGAGCCAATGCACGTGTTCAGTGGGACACCTCGCCCACGACTGCGACGGATGCGCTCGCCTCACCAGTGGCCACATCCATTATCGACTTTGTGTTGGCCTTAATCCAGGCCGCATCCATGGTTGGCAGCGCAGGCCACATCCATGATTGCGAACTTTGCTTTCGCATCTTCGCCGGCCACGTCAATGAATGCGAGCAACATTCTCGCCTCAGCGCCAGCCACATCCACGACTACAACGGCTGCTGTCGCCCCAGCGCCAGCCATATCCATGATTGCGAACGTTGCTCTTGTCTCAACGCTGGCCACACCCAAGCCACGTTCACGATTGCGAAAGTAGCTCTCGCCCTAGCGCTGGCCACATCCATGATTGAGACTCTTGCTCTCGCCGCAGCGCCAGCCACATCCATGATTGCGAAAGCTGCTCTCGCTCCAGCGCCGGCCAGATTCTTCATTGGAAACGAAGAGGGATTAGCGATACAGTTGGCACTTCTGCATTGCATGTTGCTGTGTCGCCCCATTCTGGTGCATCATTTGCTACAGCGCGCGCGTGACACTGGTGTGGCCGAGCCGTTGGCCACGTTAGCTTTAATGGGTCAGGTAAGCTTTGGCGCAGAGTCGACAGGGTCTCTCCTCGCCCTTCCTGCCTCGCTTCTCCTTCGCCCTCCTCCCTCCTCATCCTCCTCCTCCTCCTCCTCCTCCTCCTTCTCCTCCTCCTCCTCCTCCCCCCTTCGAAGTCGCCCATACCCGTCCGACGCTCTCCGAACCCCTCGGAAACACTCCGAAGCCCTCCAAAGACATCCGAACCCCCGAGGCCCCGCCTGAAACCCAGAGGAACCCCCGCAGACCCCGAAGCCCTTCGACGCTCTCTGGCGTCCTCCGACAGCCTCCCGAGGCTCTTCCGGAGCGCTCCGAGGTACCTCAGAGACCTGCCGACCTCCCCCTATAGAGACCCTGCGGGCTCCATGTCGATGCGATCGATACGATTCGATATCGATTCCGGCCGGCCCGATCCGATTCGTTCCTGCGGCCCGATGCTCGCACGGCGCTGTTGTGCATCCTGGCGCAGCCGATCCGATCCGATTTCGATGATGTGCCGCCGCGGCCTGCTTTGTTGCGCATGTCGATCCGATCGGATTTCCCGATCCGATTCTCGTCGATCCTGCCCTCCGAAAGACCCTGACACCCGTGCAAGAGGACCTGCACAGCGCCGCCATCCACGGTGCCCGCGACCTGGGGGCGTCTGCGCTGCGCTCTCGGGACCTGCGGCGGGGCGGGGGAAGGAGGAGGAGGAGGAGGAGGGAAGGAAGGAAGGAATGAAGGAAGGAAGTCAGGCTCAGGCCCAGGAGGAAGGGGAAGAGGTGGAGGAGGAAGGAATGAAGGAGAAGGAGGAGGAGGGAAGGAATGAAGGAGGGAGGAGGGAGGAGGGACGATGATACTGAGGATGGGAAGTAGCAGTCAATGAGAGATGTCAGTTAGTGATGATGAGGAATGCATCTGATGATGCTGCTGCTGCTGATGCTGATGCTGGTGATGATGCTGCTGCTGATGCTCATGATCATGATGCTGAGGATAATGCTGCTGATGATAATGCTGATGATGATTACTTGGATGAGGACTTTGTGTGATGATGCTGACGAGGATGATGGTGATGCTGCTGATGATGATGCTGATGATGCTGATGATGATGCTGATGATGATGCTGATGATAATGAGGATGCTGATGATGTTGATGACGATGATACTGATGATGGTGGTGATGGTGGTGATGGTGAGATGATGAGGATGGTCTGCTGACGATGATGACGATACTTCTGATGATGCTGATGCTGATGGTGCTGATGATGATGATGCTGCTGATTGTGACGAAGGTAGTGATGAATCTGTTTATTCTGAGGCTGATGCTGATGCTCATGGTGCTGCTGCTGCCGGTGCTGATGCTGATGATGATGATGCGGATCATGATGCTAATGCTGCTGATGCTGATTGCGATGCCGATGATGCTGCTGCTGCTGATGATGATGATGAAGATGATGATGATGGTGATGATGCTGATGCTAATGCGGATGCTGCTGCTGATGATGCTGTTGCTGCTGATGTTAATGATGCTGCTCAAGAGGATGAGGATCAGGATGAGGATTATGGTGATGATGATGTTGCTGATGATGATAAGGATGATGCTCCTGCTGCTGATGAAGATGACGACGACCATGATGATGCTGATGCTGATGCTGATGCTGATGATGCTGATGATGATGACGATGATGGCGCTGATGCTAATAATAATGATGATGCTGATGACGATGATGAGGATGGTGATGATGATGATGATGACGATGATGATGATGATGATGATGCTGATGCTGATGATGATGATGATGATGATGATGCTGATGATGATGATGATGATGATGCTGATGATGCTGATGATGCTGATGATGATGATGATGATGATGATGATTCTGATGATGGTGATGCTGCTGCTGCTGATGATGAGGGAGGAGGAGAGAGGAGGAAGAGGAGGAGGAGGAGGAGGAGGAGGAGGAGGAGGAGGAGGAGGAGGGGGGGGGGAGGGGAGGAGAACGAGGACGAGGACGAGCAGGAGGAGGAGGAGGAGGAGGAGGTTGAGGTGGAGGTGGAGGAGGATGAGGAGGAGGCTGAGGAAGAGGAGAAGGGACAGGCGTCAATGTAGCCAGTCCGAACAAGTCAGACGGCCTCGTCTACCCCCACCCTCTCTACCACGACGGATATTGGGGTTGGAACGCGCTCCCATCTCGCAAACTGAAGGCGCTCGCGCGCGGCCCCGCGTCCGACGACTAGGCGAAGCGAAGACTACGCTGCGCAGGGGCGGGGGCATCGAAACGTCGATGGGCGCGGCGAAGACGAAGCATGCACCGCGCTGGCATATCACGACAACTTCCACTCGCAACCTGCGCGGCTCTTGGGCGAGGTCGGCACTTCGCCCGCTCTCGCGCGGCCCCGCTGCTGCCGCTGCCGTTTTCATGCGCTTCGGCGGTCGAGCCATGCACCGCGCCTTCGCTGGAGCGCCACTTCGGAGCGAAAGGTGCACGGACCCTGGGCGAGGGCGACAAGCCGCGCATTCGCGCGGGCCCTCCACAATTGGCGGGCGAACTATAGGCGTCGCGTCGAGGCGAGAGCGCCACTTCCAGGCGAAATTTGCGCGGCGCCCCGCTGCGAGAGCGACATTGCTGCCCGCTCGCGCGTCGACGAACATGCGCGCGAAACGTGCGCGCCGCGCCTGCGCGGGAGCTGAACGCCAGAAAAATGATCGCGGCGCCGAGGCGAACACGCAATGTCGGCCTTCGCACGTGATGTGCGCCCAGTCCCATTATTGCCCCGCATGTCGAACACATTGGCGACGCACTGTCCATGTTGAGGTGAAACCGTTGATTTCGTCTTGTTTTTGGACAGGTCGGATGGGACCCGCCGAAGTGGGTTGCCATCGGCTGGCTAGGTGGCGTATTTGGGAGCATGTTCCAATGATGAATGTGGGGGGAGGGGGAGGAGGAGGAGGAGGAGGAGGAGGAGGAGAAGGATGATGAGGAGGAGGAGGAGGAGGAGGAGGAGGAGGAGGAGGAGAGGAAGGATGAGGAGGAGCAGAGGAGAAGGAGGAAGAGGAGGAGGAGGAGGCGTAGGAGTCTGAGGAGGAGGAGGAGAGGAGGAGGAGAAGGAAGAGGAGGGGGAGGAGGAGGACGAGGGGAAGGAGGAGGAGGAGGAGGAGGAGGAAAAGGAGGAGGAGGAAGAGGAGGAATAGAGGAGGAACAGGAGGAGGAGGAGGAGGAACAGAAGGAGGAGGAGCAGGAGGAGGAGGAGGAAGAGGAGGAATAGAGGAGGAACAGGAGGAGGAGGAGGAGGAGGAGGAGGAGGGGGAGGAGGAGGAGGAGGCGGAGGAGGAGGAGGAGAACGAGGGGGAGGAGGAGGAGGAGGAGGAGGGGGATGATGTGGATGAGGACGAGGATGAGGATGATGAGGATGATGAGTATAATGAGGATGATGAGGATACTGATGATGATGCTGATGATGCTAATGATGACGATGATGATGATGATGATGCTGATGATGATGATGATGATGATGATGATGCTGCTGCGAATGATGATGATGCTGATGATGTTGCTGATGATGATGCTGATGCTGATGATGATGCTGATGGTGATGCTGATGACGGTGATGACGATGCTGATGATGATGATGATGATGATGATGATGATGATGATGATGATGATGATGATGATGATGATTATGATGATAATGATGCTGCTGCTGATGAGGAGGGAGGAGGGGGGAGGGGGAGTTGGAGGAGGAAGAGGAGGAAGAGGATGATGATGTTGATTATGCTGATGTTGCTGCTGCTGATGATGGTGATGATGATGATGTTGTTGTTCATGATGATGATGATGATGATGATGATGATGATGATGATGATGATGATGATGATGATGATGATGATGATGATGATGATCATGATTTATGATGATCATGGTGATGCTGCTGCTGATGATGATGACGATGCTGATGTTGATGATGATGATGATGATGATGATGATGATGATGATGATGATGATGATGATGATGCTGATGCTGATTATGCTGATGATGAGTAGGAGAAGGAGGACCAGTGTAAACGCAAGGGTCATCAACGATGTTGGAGTAAACCGTCCCTCCAAGCTCGCTCTTCATAGGCCCGTACAACGGTTCATTCCCATTGAGGGATCTGCCTTGCTGGAAGACGCCCGTTTGAAGACCCTGAAGCATGCCAAAAAATTGTTCTCGGGATTCCAACGCCACGGATCAACCTGTCTGTTGCGTCTTGACGATCCTGCATCGTGCCAGGCCGCCATGCTTGGACTTCAGCACCGAGAATCAACGTAACTGTTGCGCCCGCATGATCCTTAATCCTTCCGGAACACCACTTCTGGTACGTTGATGATGGGATTCTGTGACATTCTTGAACATTTTGTCAACGAATGTGCGCGGCGCTAAGGCGAGAGCCACATTTTGAATAGGAGCCGCCCTCAATCCATGAAGCTCTTACATTTTCAAAACGAGTGTACGCCGCGCTGAAGGCTAGAGCCACACTTTGAAAGCGACCCGCCCTCAATCCGTGAAGCTCTTGCACATGTTTAAAACACATGTGCGCCGCGCTGAAGGCGAGAGCCACATTTTGAAAACGACCCGCTCGCAGTCCGTGAAACTCCCGCCATCTTTTTAAACGAATGTACGCCGCGCTGAAGGCTAGAGTCACATTTTGAAAACGACCCGCCCTCAATCCATGAAGCTCTTGCAGTTTAAGAAACGAATGTGCGCTGCGCTAAGGCGAGATCCACATTTTGAAAACCATCCGCCCTCCATCTGCATCCATGAGCTAGAGGATTTCCGGCGCAGGGTGGGGCAAGTGACTCGTAGAGCTTCCTCAAGAGCGAAGCAGCGAATCTTACAAGTGACTCGTAGAGCTTCCCTGAGAGCGAAGCGGCGAAACCTAAGAGAAATGACTCGTAGATCTTCCCGAAGAGCGAAGCGGCGAAGCTTAAGAGTAATTCGTCAGAGTCAAAAGTGGTGAGGAAGTCTCAGGCGAAACGCCCGGCCCGCCCTAAAAACTTGCCTCGGGTTGCGACAGGGATATATATATATATATATATATATTTATATGGAAAAGGAATGGATGATACTGATGTTCATGATGATGATGCTGCTGATTATGCTGATTATGCTGATTATGCTGATTATGCTGATGCTGATGCTGATGCTGATGCTGATGCTGATGATGATGCTGATGATGATGCTGATGATGATGCTGGTGATGGTGATGGTGATGGTGATGCTGATGCTGATGATGATGATGATGATGATGATGATGATGATGATGATGATGATGATGATGATGATCAGGAGGAGGAAGAGGAGGAGGAGGAGGAGGAGGAGGAGGAGGAGGAGGAGGAGGAGGAGGAGGGGCGAGCGGCAGGAGGAGGAGCGGCAGAAGGAGGAGGAGGAGGAGGAGGAGGGAGGGGGGAGGGGGGAGCGGAGGAGGATGGGAGGAGGAGGAGGAAGGAGGATGAGGGTGAGGATGAGGATGAGGGATGAGGATGAGGATGAGGAGATGTGATGCGATGATGATGATGGATGATGATGATGATGATGAGGATGAGGAGGAGGAGGAGGAGGGAGGAGGAGGAGGAGGAGGAGGGGGAGGAGGGACGAGAGGGAAGGAGGGGGAGGAGGGGAGGAGGAGGAGAGGAGGAGGAGAGGAGGCAGGGGGGGAGGGAGGGGAGGGGGAGCAGGAGGAGGATGAGGAGGAGGAGGAGGAGGAGGATGATGATGAGGATGAGGATGAGGATGAGGATGAGGATGATGATGAGATGATGATGATGATGATGATGATGATGATGATGGATGATGATGATGATGATGATGATGATTGAGACTGATGGATGATGATGATTGACGAGGAGGAGGAGGAGAGGAGGAGGAGGAGGAGGGAGGAGGAGGAGGGGAGGAGGGGGAGGAGGGGGAGGAGGAGGGAGGGGGCAGGAGGAGGAGGAGGAGGAGGAGGAGGAAGAGGAGGAGGAGGAGGAGGAGGAGGAGGAGAAGGAGGAGGAGAGGAGGAGGAGGAGCAGTAGAGTAGTAGTAGTAGTAGTAGTAGTAGTAGTAGTAGTAGTAGTAGTAGTAGTAGTAGTAGTAGTAGTAGTAGTAGTAGTAGTAGTAGTAGTAGTAATACCAATAATACGAATATAATAATATTATTATTATTAGTATTATTATTATTATCATTATTATTATTATTATTAGTATTATTATTATCATTATTATTATTATTAGTATTATTATTAATGATGATGATGATAATAATAGTAAAAATAATACTAAGAATATAAAGAGGAGTTGAAGGAGGACAATGATGTGGAGGAAGGGGAGGGGGAGGAGGAAGAAAGGATGTGTGTGGCTGGAGGAATGTGAAGGGGTGGGAGAGATGGAAGTGGGGGTAGAAAAAGGGGATAACTGCTTCGTCTGGCTCAATTCCCTGGCCCGCCTTGGGCCTTCTTGCCTGACTCTGCAGTGATCCGATGCGGAATTCCAAGGCTAGCCATGAATCTCCCAGGGGACCCTGGCACTTCTAAAGTCAAGACAAAGAGGAATGCTAGGGGTTTCAAGTTCTTGGACTTTTTCGTAAGTTCGCGTGAGTTTCCAGCCTCGGATGTTTTTTTGAGCAGCCGCGCCTCGCCGAGAGCGTGCTGAAGGGGGTGCCCGAAGCGTCCCGAGCAGCCGTTGGATATGCGAGTCACGACTCGAATGCCTCGGGCTTTCTCCTGGTGCACTTTCTCCTCGAAAACTGCGCCTCCTCCTCCTCCTCCTCCTCCTCCTCGGGCGGGCGGGCCCGAGCGGGCGGAGCCTCGGGCGGCTGACATCTTCCCCGAACGTATTCGGTGGTTGTCGCGTGTTTCCGTGGTCCTATGGTTTTCGATCGTCGGAGGGTACAGTCAACCCGCATAATAAGGATGGGCAACCTTCCAAAGGGTACCCTTGCATCCTTGCCCCTTCGGCCCATCCTCTGCCGCTTTCGCTGGCCGCGCCCCGTTCGCAAGGTGTCGGACGATGCGGGGTGACTGCGTGTCCGATGATCTCTGAACTGGTCCTGTGGGTGGGGGGTGCTGACGGTCCGGGTGTGGATGTGCAGGGCGAAGCCAACGCCCCTCCTGATCCCGATAGGCAGGCTCCTTGCCGCTACCATCAGGGGGGCTATGTTCGAGGGGGGTTAGGCCTAGAGGGGAGCGCATCGACTCCCAATCGCCCATCCATCGTCGATCCGGGGCCCGGCAACCCACTCCGCCCAGGGTCCTGCGGTGCCGCCATCGGGAGCCCCCCGCCGAGCCATCGGCGAGGCATCGCCGCTGCCGGGCCGAGGCTTCCTCCCCTGCGCCGGTCCCCGGGTGGCTTTCGGGTCACGGCTCGGGCCTCCAGCGGCCGTCGGGGACGATGCCGGAACCCCGGGAACGCCCTCGGCGAGGCGCAGTCGGTGGATCGGGGGCGGAAAAGAGGGGGGTGATGACTAGGGGGGGGTGGATATCATGGCGGGGGCCATGATATTTCCCCAGATTTCATGGCGCCTCTTCTTATTTCAGTACGTCCCTGGCCCACCCGCTGGGCCGCGCACATGCCGCCGGTCATGATTTGCACCCCCCCCTCGTGGGCATCCCCCTCTTGGCCGCTCCCGAGTGGAAGGCATCCCGAGGCTGGCAAGTCGCGCCGAGAACCAACGAGACCGCCTGGAAGCCATGAGCCTCGAAGCGCGGAGAAGGTAAAACGGCGTAGACATAAACTTTGGCGCGCAGCGCGGGTTGCTGGGACCTGCGCTGGGCCCCCCCGGCGGCGCCTCTGGCGCCGGCCCTGGCGCTCCGCGCGCCAGGAGGGGGGGTCCAGCGCAGATCCAAGAAATCCGCGCGGAGCGCCAACATTTTGTGCTTATGCCGTTTCTTCTTCTTCGTCTAGTGGGGCCTGTCACTCTACAGGAGGAACGTTCAACAAAAAGTCCAAACATAGTCAGGGGACAATTTTTTATTATCTTATGGCTCGTCCAAAATCCGCCCGTAGGGGGACATGCCCGACCTACTTCAGAAGCTTCGTTCCCGCTCGCTCTCGTCCCCCAGGCCGTTGCCCCCCTCGCGCCGCCGCCTCCCGCGCCCAGGCGGTTCCCTGGGGCCGTCTCGCGCGCGCGCAGGAGTTCCGCAGCCGGACCCTCGGGGCGGCGGCGGAGGTGGAGATGGAGGCGTGCCCGCCCGAGGGGGCTGCGAGTGGGGGCGGAGGGACGCTGTAAGTCGGGCATGTCCCTTTCAAGGAGGAATATCCAAGAATAGCTAAAAATGTCAGGGGACGTTTTTTTTGACCATGTGTGAGTAGTTGTGAGCATTGCTAGGCTATTTTCTTATTCAATCGCTTCGCTCATTCCGCCGGCCCATGTTGCATGATCGCTACTGCTTCGCCGTGGGCCCGGGGCCATTGTGGCGCCGCCGAGGAGGAAGAAGATGAGGATGGGGAAGGGGAGGGGAGGAGGAGGAGAGGATGAGAAGGAGATGAGGAGGATGAAGATAAGTAGGAGGAGGAGGAGGAGGAAGAGGAAGGGGCGGAGGAGGAAGCCTCTTGTTGGCATCTTGTGTTGCTCTTGGGGCCAAACAGGGTCGTCGTCAAGATGCTTCTCTGGGAGGCCTCTTGGGGTCTTTTCAGAAGCCGTTCGAGGGCGCCTGGGAGGCATTTTTGAAGTCTTCTGGGAGGCCTCCTGGGGGCCTCCTGGGACCTCTTGGGGGCCTCTTGGCGGCATCTTGGGGCCTCTTTGGGGCCTCTCGGGGCATCCAAGACGCCGACTTCTGTACTGCGTGGCCCCGATGACTCCTGCAACGTGCCGGCCCGACTAGTGCGACTATTTGCCAGAAGTACCTGAAGCAGTTCAACCAGTTCAGTTCCTTCGCGGGAACAGTTCAGCTACTGCAGTGAGTGCCCAGATCGGTTCGGTGTATGGTTGTATTAGTTGTTGTCTATTAGCTGTACTCGTCCCTGGCAATTTTGGCCACCCCTGGCAACTTCGAAATACTGGAGTTTGCACAATGTCTCAGTGTTTCCGCTCGCCCGATTTCTTTGTCGGCAACTCTGGAACACATCCAACTATTTTGCTGAGCTGATGGTTGACTGTCCGTACCCAACTGACCCAACTACGTAAAACAACAAATTCAACGTAGCTGTATCGTCAGTGTCCGCACTAGTTGAAGCACGAACTCGTCGTAACAGTTGAAATAGCAGTTTATTGAATCACCAGGGGTCATCGGGGGACACTCAGACCATACACCTCCTCTGGCCCCAGCCTGGCCAGGATCGCTTTAGGTGTATCGTCGGCGCTCTCCGATCGCCCAAACGGTCAATGTACAGAGAGTTCGAAGCAGAGTCAGTGGGCATGCGCAGTTTTCGGGGCCCACATACACAGTGCCGTTTTTAATCCATGCTCCGTGTGCGGGTCATGTATTAGACATGCAGGGATTTAGTATCAAAAACAACGATGAGTTCATGCATACATTTATTCATACATTAGTCATGTATTTCAAATCCCATAAAAAACAATGTATTGAAAACTGCCCTGTATGCACCACCACCGCCTCCTCGCCCCCCTCCCTCCTCCCAGGAAGGAGGCGAGAAAGAAGAGGGCAGAGGAGGGCGGGCCCGCACGGCTGTCCTCCTCCTCCGCAGGACTCGACCGAGCCCCTTGCTGGCTGCTCTGGGCGATGTGTGTGTGTGTGTGTCTGGATCACGGCTTTTCCTGTTTCTTGAACAAAGACACAGCATGTACATATATATATGTATATATGTATATGCATATGCTCTTATCTAACGGAGCGAAGCAAACATAACAACAGGAGGCTTACGCCGTTGCGCCGTCGTGTCTGCCGCTTCGGCGCCCTCTGCCTCCGTGCTCTTCTCGCGGGGCTGCTTTGGGGGGCCTCTTGCGAGGCCTGGCGGTGCTGCCTCTTGGATAAGGGGGCTTTGGAGGGGGACGAGGAGGAGTCCCGGAGGTTTCTTGTGTGGGATGGTCTCCGGGGTCCCTGCGAGTTCCCCCTCGGGGAGGCCTGTCTCCGGGCCCCCTCGTGATCCTTCTTGGTTGTCTTCGGAGCCGTCTCGGGGCCCTCTTGGGTCGTCTCCGGGCCCTCTTTGTGGCCGCCTCTTGGGCCGCCTTGGGCCGGACTGGGGGGCTTCTCGGGCCGCTTTCGATTGTCAGAAGGCACAACAAAACGAGACCGCTAAGATTCTTGAAGCGCATACATCACATTTTTGCTTTGGATTATTGAGGCCCTCTTCGGAGGTCCTCTTGGGGCTCTCTCGGGCCGCCTTGAGGCCGTCTTGCGGGGTGTTCTTGAGGCCTTTCGTGGTGTGCTGGAGCCCCCCTGGAGCCATGTTCGAAGGCACGTGGACCACCTCGGCGCCCGCGGAGGGTGGATTTGGAGGCTCTGGGGGCCCTGGAGGTGTGTCGAGGAGCTTGCCCCCCCACCGCCCCCCCCCGACCCCCCCCCCCCATGGGCCCCTCTCGCGCTCCCCCTCTCTCTATTCGCAGCATTGTGGACCCCAGGGGAGAGGGCAGAGGGGCAGGGGGGAACAGCCAAGTGCCTCACGCGCCTTCCCGCCCCTGGCCAGCGAGCGTCGGCGGCGGATTCCGAGCAGCCCCCTGTGCTTTTTGGCGCGGCGTGCTTGCAGCAAGAGCGTGGGAGGCCAGACGCAGTCGTTCGGTAGCAAATCATGGGAGCCTTATGTGCGCCCTCGTACTTCCGTTTTCAGAGTGCACCAGCGTCGACCAGCGTCTGGCAGTCCATGCTTTAGCGCCACCTTAGCGTCGACGGATTTTCGACCAGCGTCGATTCGCGTCGACTTGGCGTCGACTAGCGTCGACGAGCGTCGATTCGCAAGAGCCAGTTCCTCGCCGCCCACCAAGCCACCCCAACCCAACCCGAAGGCCCCGATCTGCCCTCCATTTCCAGTGGGGGGGGCGTCGGGGAGCATCGAGAAATCGCGTGTGGAACCTCTAATTACCCCCCCAACCCGACACTCGGATCTTCGGGTTGGTTTGGAGAGGCCAGACAATTTGCGTTTACTAAACGGCCCTGAACACCGAAGTCTAGGATCATCTCCCCCCTGTGGAGGCAACCCCCTGAGTTGGTGTTGGTGCCCATTTCCAGGCTTCCAACAGACCCCAAAGCAGGCGCTATCGTAAGTGCTCTGGTATTCGCGCAGGGAATATCTGGGGAGGAGAAGGTACCCACACCGCTACCCTTCGCCCGTTTTCCCCTTCTGGGCCTCCTGGGAGGCCCTCGTCGCCACCGCTGGATTCGCCTCGAGATCCTGGCCAGAACGCGCCCGGGGAGAGGCACAGGGAGTCGCGGTGTCGGTGCATTTTGGTTTCCCCAGGACAGCTGTATGTGTATATCTGGAAAGTCAGATCGCGGAGCAGACTCATCCGTGGAAGCCCGTCGAACGAAAAATGAATGAATTACCGAGGAGGAGGAGGAGGAGGAGGAGGAGGAGGAGGAGGAGGAGGAGGAGGAGGAGAGAGGAGGAGGAGGAGGAAATGCTTGGCCCGTGGCGGAGGCCCGCGCGGCAGGACGAGGACGAGTGCGGCGGCGGCGGCGACGACGACGACGACGACGACGACGACGACGACGACGACGACGACGACGACGGCTTGACTTTTGCTCGCCGAGGAGGAGGAGGATGAAGAGAGGAGGCGAAGGCCAGGCAGGAGGAGGGCAGGAAGGACGGGAGGCTGTACGGGAGCGACGGGGGGCGGTCGCCGTGGCGTCGTGCCGTGGTGGCCGTCATGACGGTGGTCGTCGAGCAGAACGGCAGTGGTCGTGGAGGGGGTGGTCTTGGTGGCGGTAGTGGTGGCTCCCCTCCCCTGCCTCCCCGCCATCGCCTCGGACCCCCTCCCCCCCCCCCCCCCCCTCGGCCGCCCCCCCACCCCCCCCCCCCCGACCCTTCCCCCCCCCCCCCCTCCCTCCCCCTCCCCGCCCTCCCCCTCCCTCACCCCACCGTCCCACCCCCTCCACCGTCCCCCCCCCTCCCCCCCTCACCCTCCCCACGCCTCGAGCGGCGCAGGCCCGCGTCAGCTCGAGCTCGTCGGCGGCGGCTGAGCCGCGCCGGCCCGCCGCCGCCGCCTCTGCGTAGTGCGGGTGCCCCGGCCTCGGAGCTCTGACGTCGCGAAAGGTACGCGCCAGCGTCAGAAATCACGACGGGGACTCGGAGGAGGAACAGGTATACACATACCACTACCCCTGCCTCGATGTCATCCTTTTGGACCTCCTGGGAGGCTCTCGTCGCCACCGCTGGATTCGCCTCGAAGTTCTGGTCAGAACACAGGCTGGGAGAGGTCCGTGGAGTAGCCGTGTCGGTACCTTTTGGTCTCCCAAGGGGCCCCGAGCCAGCCGACCTGCGAGGGCCCCGGGGCCCGACTCTTGGCGGGAACGCCAGGTGCGAACGACTCGCAGCGCCACGATCTCGAGGTTCACGCCCCCTGGGTGGCCGCTGACCCTGAGCTCTTGGCGCCGCGAAGCGGCGAGGGCGGGCGGGAGAGAGGCCCGCCTGCCTCCCCACGAGCTGCCGCAGAGGGGCGCGCGGGGAGGCCGCGCGCGCGCACGAAGCGGCGGGGCGCGGCCAACCCCGCAGGCCTCGGGCGCCGCCCTTGCGCGTGGCACGGCGAGGGGGGAGGACGAGGGGCGGGGAGCCCCTCCCCCCCGCCGCTCCCCCTCTGCCCACCCTTCGCCCCCGCCCTCCCCGTGCCCCCTGCACCGGCCCTTCGCCGCCCCCCCCCCCCCTGGGGCACCCTGCCAGCCTGCCGCTGCGCCCCGCTCTTCTCTCCCCGGCTCCCGGTCCCCGGGATTGCCTCGGGCCGCCTCCTGCTGCTCACGACGCGGGCCTCTCCTCGGGGCTCTCGCCTGGGGAGGCGAGCACGGGGACCAAGGCGCGCGGATCACGGTCGAGGGCTTTTGGATGGCGTGTCGCTCCGCCGGCTCTGGCCCAACGCGCGCCGGCGCGACACGCGGTCCACGTCCCAGCTCAACGCTCCGAGCCTTTCCCAGCCTCCCGCCCTGCGGAGCGGTGCGATGCGCCATCCAAGGCATAGTGCGTCGCCGGGGCCGCCGAGGCGAGACGCTACCCAAGAGTTCCCGACCGCAGCGGCGCGTCCGGCTTCCACGCAGAAGCGGCGCGCCGCGTCGCCACATCGGGAGGCGCTGGCCTCACGCTTCGGGGGGTGCCTCTCCCGACCCGACGATCTGGCGCCCACGCGCCAGATCCACGGATCCCTCGTCCATGTCGGCGCGTGCCCGACACTCTCGACCCCTGCTACCTGGGCACTGCTGCTCGCCGCGGGCAGTCTCCCGACGGCCGCGGCGCCCGGGGACGAGCGACTTCCCTGGGCCCCAGAATCAAGAAAAGCGTTCGTCGCGGTGTGCTCGCGCAGCCCAGAGGACGGCAACGGGGGGCGGGGTGGAGGGACGGCGGGCAGGTTCAACGTGGGGGGATCGAGAGAAGTGGCCCGAGAAGGAGCCCCGAAGGGCCCCGAGACTGCCCCTGTGGGCCAGATATGTGCACGAAAGGTGCGCCTTTCTTCGGCCTTCGTGCGCTGCTGCTCCCCCCCCCGTTGACGAAAACGCGCGAAGGTCCCGGGCCCCGGGGCGTCGTGCTCGAGGTCCCGGCGCGCGTCTTCGTGGAGCGTGGGCTTCGGGCTGGGCCTTTCCCGCCTGCATCGCTCGGCAGCGCATTCTGCACACTGCCCTCGCCGATGGTGGATCGGCGAGGGCAGTGTTCGGATGGTGCCACCTACTCGCGGGTCGGTTGCCGCCTCCGAGAGATGTCCCTGAGGCCACGGGGTCAGCGCTTCCAGCAGCGGCCGAGCAGTTGCCCGTGTCGGCCGTCTCATAGTGAAGCTGGTAGTTTGGCCGGTCCCTGGGCGGTTCGGTTGGTTGCTCCTCGCCGCCCTTCGTGAGCGGCGAGCGCATCCACCTCCACACCCTCGAAGGTCTGTTTTCCAGGGCGCGATCCCCTGGGTTCGCGGTCGGAACCGACAACGGGATTGGTGTTCGACTTGGATGCGACGTGTGTCGGGAGTCTCGCACAGGGTTGCTTACATTTCTCCAGGAAGGGGACGCTACGAGATGCAACGTGGGACGCCAGCCGAGACATGCATGGGAAGGGCAGGCTGCCCAGCAGGCCACGCTCGCGTTGGTCTGTCGACGGACGACATATGCTGATACCTCAACTGTATGGGTGGCCTCGATCAACTATTTCTCGCACCTCATGGGGAAGCCTCCAGCGGCGCCTTCACCCGGGGGGTCCCCATTAGCTATGGATGCCATTCTAGAAAACTAGCACGAAGTACTTCCTGAAGAAATGGTGGCATGCGCTCGAAGCCGGATTCTTGCGGATGCCGCGCGGATCGCTCTGTGCGCGGTGCGCACATCCCCTTATAGACGGGGCAGCTTTGCCGAAGTGGCTTCCAACCGTCCGTCCTGGCGCTGCCGTCGGCGCTCAAGGGGGGGGGGCAGTGTCCATGAGCTGATCAGCCACCTGATTTTGTGAGAGTTCGTCTTTGATCAGTAGCCACGTCTTGTCCCACACGAAGATTAGGACCAGCGGAACTCGATGATTGAGTCGCTTTGGCACTGTCATTCCTGCCTGCGGCTATGCCATGGGTCGCGCGTGATCTCTGCAAACTGGGCATGCCACAGATACCAGCGCGATCACTGCGCCGATGGCATTCGTGCAGCACTCAGTACTTTTTAGATAAACGATCATTTCGGGTACTGGCGCATGCCAGAACTTGGTGTGGAGTCCCAGGAATAACCGCAGGATCTCTCTTTTGTCGTTTACTACTTACTTTGGAGGCCACATTGCTGAGATCCAACTATGGCTTGATGTCATACCATTTCTTCATGTCCCACTTGGGCTCCTCCGTCAATTCTCGTTGCATGCCTGACCTGGGCCTGGGAACGCGAGGGTGTTCAGGAACTGGAGGTGGAGGAGCCGCTTCGGCACCAGAAGCTTCTGGAAGCGGCTGAGGAGCAGCGTCTGGATCGTCTTGTGGCAAAGCCTCCAGCGCGAGCGGCTTGATAGCTTGATCGTCATCGTCAAGGAGCCCTTGCTTGATGTCGTTGGCTTCTCCTGCCTCCTGCTCTGGCTCTGGTGCTTCGCTGCCCAGCTTGATTTTTTGACGCTCTATGCCGGGAGCCCTAATACGAGTTAGTCGAACTTGCTCGCCCCTCTGCTCTGCAGTACACCTTTCTAACCTCTGAACTGATACTACGCGTGATCTCAGCCGAGTCAATCCTATACGGAATTATCTCGCTCTCCTCTCCTCCCTTCTCCATCTGCTGCTCCCCCACTCACCTTGTCCCCCGCCCCCGCCAGTGCCAGCTCCTCCCCTCTCTTCCCACTCCGCATCTGGCTCTACGTCTTGGGTTCTTCGAGGCCTCGGCAACAGTTTGCCCATTTCGCGCACCTTGCCTTCTGTACACCGTGGATGACGTGTCCAGCACCGCAGGTGCTACCTGGGGATGAAGGTCCAGTTCGACACCCGACCCGGCGAATAGAACGGGTTTCAACGCAATTGGAAATGAATTACATAGTGGGAAGCCTAGAATGTCGGGTGTGGCGCGAGCGCACCTGGGTTGCCTCTCTGCTCTCGCCCTCGTCCTAAGAGTCGTCGTCGTCGTCGTCCTCCATTCGCCCCCTCCTCTCCCTCTCCTTCCCTCCCCCGCCCCCGCCCCCGCCTCTGCCACCTCTGCCCTGCTCGGTCCCCTCCTCCGCCTCCTTCTCAATCGCCGCTCCTCCTCCCAGGTCTCTCCTCCTCGTTCCTCGCCTTTGCTCTCCCCCTCTTCTGGCTGCTGCTCCTCCTCCCCTTCCTCCCCCGAGATCCGATGTCTTCTTTTTGTTGTCAATACGGGGTCCCGGGAAGTGGCCCCCAGAGGCCGAGAACGGTGAAACGTTTCCTTCTTGTTTCTTCTAAGCGTTGGAAGTCTGGGTCCTCCTCCTCCTCCTCCTCCGCCTCCTCCTCCTCTTCCTCCTCTTCCTCCTCCTCCTCCTCCTCCTGCTCCTCCTCCTGTTCCTCCTGCCCCTCCCCTCCGCCTCCTCCTCCTCCTCCTCCTCCTGCTCCTCCTCCTCCTCCTGCTCCTCCTCCTCCTCCTCCGCCTCCCACCGGTTCCCCCCCCCGGCCCGCGAGTACCACGTCCCGCTCGAGCAGTGGGCGGTGAACATGCCCGAGCTCGTGCGGCCCTCGGCCTCCTGGCTTCCCCCCCCGGGCCCGCCCGCGCCGGCGGGTGCGGTCGCGCCGCCGCGTCCCGGCCGCGTCCCGAGCCAGGATCGCCCCAGATCTCTGAGGATGGGTCCCAGACCTCCGACGTATTGAAAACATCGAGGCAGATGTTCTTCTCGATTTTCGGCCTCTGGCAGCCCTCGCCAGGCCCCGGGAGCGTCAAAAAACAACTCGGGATGAAAAGCAGGTCCTGGGGAATGGGTCGAGACTTCCAGGGACCCCGTATTGAAACAATCATGACATCGGATCTCCGGGGTTCGGCAGCACAGCGTGGGAGCTTGGTGTGCCCATCGATCGTTCAAAGCAGGTGCTCTCGGATTCCCAGATGCCAATCTGCTCCAAGCGCCCTGCTACGTCACAATGGTCGGGTGGCTTCACCTTTTCCGTCCTCCTTGGGGTGCGGACGGACACTCAGTCCACTTTCGACGCCTTCCTACTTCATGCTTCTGTTTACTTCTTCCGACCGATGTGTGCCCTCTGAATTCCGTCTGTCGCCGCGAGTCGCGTCGATTAGCGTTTGAGAGTTGATGAGGTAGCGCCGATTTAGCGTCGGTTAGCGTCGATCAGCGTCGATTTAGCGTCGATTTAGCGTCGATAGGCATCGATCAGCGTCGATTCGCAGGAGCCGACAAGATGATATGGGAGGCTCCCTTAAGTTGCCACCAGAGATCTGATTTCTGCAATCCGGGCGTTTCTGATTCGAGTTCCCGAGGTCCAAACCATGGCATAAACATACATTTTCAGATGTCCGCGCGGGTTTCTCGGATCGACGCCGGGGCGCGCCTGCGGCGCTGCCTTATGCGCGCTCCACGCGCCAGGGAGGAGGTCCAGCGCCGATCCAAGACACCAGCGCGAACCTCCGAAAGTTTGTACTTACCTGATTTTTAGTCCACCGGATTTCGGCCCGCCGATTGGTCTCCGCATGTTTTGCACGTGAGCCCAGCAGTGCGTGTGATGCCCGATGTGGTGCGGAGAGAGAGTGTGTGTGTGTGTGTGTGCGTGCGTGTGTGTGTGTGTGTGTGTGTGTGTGTGTGTGTGTGTGTGTGTGTGTGTGTGTTTGTGTTTGTGTTTGTGTTTGTGTTTGTGTTTGTGTTTGTGTTTGTGTTTGTGTTTGTTTGTTTGTTTGTTTGTTTGTTTGTTTGTTTGTTTGTGTGTGTATAAGTGCAGTGCGTGTTTGTGTGTGTATGTGTGTGTATGTGTGTAAGGTGTGTGTAAGTGTCTGTGTGCCTGTAAGTGTGTAAGTGTGTGGGATTGGGCCGTCGACTTTGGGTCGGCTGCCGAGGTGGTTGCGGTCGCCTGCTGCCCCCGCGTACCCCGCCGCCCCCCTCCCTCCCTAAGTTCGAGTTCTCGGAGAAGGATCGCCCCCCCGCGGGCGTCGCGCCTCGGGCCGCGCGGCCGCTGGGCTCCGCGGGGGTGGGTCGGGCGGGCCACCTGACGTCCAGAAGTCCCGGAGGAGGAGGCGGAGGAGGCGGCGGATGAGGAGGAGGAGAAGGAGGAGGAGGCGGAGGAGAAAGAGGAGGAGGAGGAGGGGGAGGAGGAGGAGGAGGAGGAGGAGGAGGAGGAGGAGGAGGAGGAGGAGGAGGAGGAGGAGGAGGAGGAGGAGGGAAGAGGAGGGGGGGGGAGGAGGAGGAGGAGGAGGAGAGGAGGGGAGGAGGAGGAGGAGGAGGAGGAGGAGGAGGAGGAGGAAGGAGGAGGAGGAGGCGGAAGAGGAGGAGGAGCAGGAGCAGCAGGAGGAGGAGGAGGAGGAGGAGGAGGAGGAGGAGGAGACGGAGGAGGAGGAGGCGGAGGAGGAGGGCGGAGGAGGAGGAGGAAGAGGAGGAGAAGGAGGAGGAGCAGGAGGCAGGAGGAGGCGGAGGGCGGCTACGCGCAGAGGGGGGTAGGAGGAGGGGGGAATGCTTCTGAGAAACACCCATGCTTCTCAGAAGGCGCGGGCCTAAAGCAGGCGCTTTCTAATATGCAGCCCCTAAGAAGCCTTTCCCCTCCACCTACCCCCTTCTGTGTGCCGCCAAGGAGGAGGCGCAGGAGGAGGAGGAGGAGGAGGAGGGGAGGGGGAGAATGAGGAGGAGGAGGCGGAGGAGAAGGAGGAGGAGGAG
>CAUYUJ010017032.1:248769-251340 GCA_963575745.1 Prorocentrum cordatum | reverse complement strand
CCTCCTATCTCCTCCCCGTCCTCCTCGTCATCCGACTCCTCAAGCCCCCTAGATGTCCGCCTCTAATGGCGACCATGGGGACAATCAAAACCTATCTTCCTAACCTCGTGTTCCTCCTCCTCCTCCTCCTCCGCCCCCTCACCCTCGCCCTCCTTCCCCCCGCCACTACCACCCCCTGCCAGCAAGGGGGTTGGCGCGCGCCGTCGGAAGAGGGCGCTGGAGGAGGAGGAGGAGGAGGAGGAGGAGGAGGGGGAGGAGGAGGAGGAGGAGGGGCGGGGGGAGGAGACTGAGGAGGAGGACAAAAAGGAGGAGGAGGAGGAGGAGGAGGAGGAGGAGGAGGAGGAGGATGCTGTGCCCCCGTCGGAATATCACTGCCACACCCCTCGATATCATCTTGCGGCCTCCCCCAGGCAGAAGAGTTGACCGTCAGTCTGCACAAATTCGCGTTCGCGAATGGCTGGTCCGAGTCAGAGTCGATCGAGAGGTTGGCGTTTTCATATCGGGTGATGATGTCGCACATCCGTGCAAAATATGATCAAGCTCAAACGTCGGAGGCCTGCCAGCTCAAGATCCCAGAGAACATTAACGAGATCTTCAAGGTTCTGCCCCCAATTTGAAACACCGCCACTCACATCACTTACTATCTCCCAGCCTCGCCGCCCTCCTCCTCCTCTTCCCCCCTCCCCCCCTCCTTCTCCTCCTCCTCCTCTTCCTCCTCCTCCTCCGTCTCCCCCATCCTCCTCCCCCTCCTCCTTCTCCCCGTCTCCCTCCTCCTCCTCCTCCTCCTCTTCCTCCTCCATCCCCCTTGCCCTCCTCAGCCTCCTCATTCGCCTAATCCTAATCGCCCTACCTGCGCGCAGCCCGAGGTTATCGACCGCCACCACCAGGCTGGCGGAGAACTCGGCGTATCAGGAGCATCACGGATGCAGAGGCTGAGGCGTGTGAAACAGATTACCTTCCTCTTCCTGCCCACCCTCCCTCCTCCTCCGCCCCCCCTCCCCCTCCCCCTCCTCCTCCTCTTCCTCCTCGTCCTCGTCCTCCTCATCATCCACGTCCCCCTTCTTATCATTCCTGCTTTTTCATCTCCCTGCTCCTCCGCCTCCCTTGATTATCCTGCACCGCCCCCTTCATTAGTTTGTCGGACGCCCCTCGAGGCTGCAACATAAGCCCAACCCGTTCTCCAGCTTCCGCGACGACACAGCCGATGCAACCACGGCTCCAGACGGCGACGAGGCGAGCTCAGACGAGGAGTACTGCTCGGTAGTTGCGCGCTGGTTCGATGGCCAGAAGGCCGTCACGCTGCTCAGCAACGGAAACCAGATGGAGGGGACCTCGATTGCTGGGGAGAGGGGCCTCATCGTTGCGTCTCACTTCGACGGAACCCTAGTTGAGACGGAGCTCCCGAGCGATTTCCTGCAGGACGGCGCCATAGTAAAGCCAGCAGATGATGACGGACCTGTTGCAAAGAAGCCAGCAGGTAAAAGTGTTGCAAAGAAGCCAGCGGGCGCGATGAAAAGGCCAGCAGCATCGCCTGGTGGCTCTGACAAGCGCAGCAAAGTAGATGATGACGACAAGGAGGACGGAGAAGATGATGAGCCAGAAGATGATGAGCCAGCGCATGATGAGCCAGCAGATGCCCCTCAGCTAGTGACCGCCAAGGGCCATACGTCGGACACGTTCGTCCTCTTCCTGAGAAAGATCGGGCGCTCTGCCAAGTTCCAAGTGCTCCAGGTCAAGCGGAGCGACGTCAAATTTGAAGGGGTGACGCTTGAGGACTGTCCATCCCCATCCCCCTGCTGCTCATCCTCCTCCTCTTCCTCCTCCTACTCCTCCTCCTCCTTCTCCTCCTCCTCATCATCCCATCTTCACGCCTCCCTCATCCTGACAGGATGCCATCGAGATCGTGAGGAAGGCCGTGCAGACCGAGCTCCTATCGACGCTGCTGACAGATGCCCAGCAGGCTCTCCCCGTGAAGGCGGGCCTCCTCCTCCTCCTCTTCCTCCTTGAACCTCCTCCTCCTCCTCCTCCTCCTCTTCCTCCTCCTCCTCCTCCTCCTCATGGTTCTCTCTCCTCCTTCTCCTTCTCCTCCTCCTCTCCCTATTTTCTCATCTTCTGCATCCCTCGTTTCCTGCTCCTCCTCATCCGAATGTCCTCTTCTCCACCTCATCTCCCTTCTCCTTTCCCTGGTCCTCGCTCTGCCAGCCCGATGGGCCGTCAGGATCTCGACAAGGAGGTGATCGAGAAACTTAGGAATGGGATCTTGCGAGGGTGACCGGCGAGGGAGTTGCGAGATGGGATCTTGGCCGCAGCGTGACCGCGCGTTAGAAAAAAACTCGCCCACGCGGCGGGGCGCTCAACCTTGGACGCCGCTTGTGGGCCACTTGTGGCCCAGATCAGGCGATCCGAAAGCCACATGTCATTCAAGATCGAAGGGTCGCGGTGTCGGAACCAACGTGCATGGAGAGTAGAGTAGAGGGGGGATGAACAAAAAGGAGGAGCAAGATGAGGACGAGAGGACGGAATAGGAGGACGAGAGAGGAGGGAGAAGGAGGGAGGGGGGGAGGGGAGGGA
>CAUYUJ010017032.1:196269-246269 GCA_963575745.1 Prorocentrum cordatum | reverse complement strand
TCTCTCTCCTCTCCCCCCGCCTCCTCCTCCTCTCCTCCCCCTCCTCCTCCTCCTCCTTCTCCTCCTCCTCTTCTCTCATCCCTCCTCCTCCTCCTCCTCCTCCTCCTCCTCCTGCTCCCAGTTCACTCCACCGCCTCCTCCTCCCCCTCCTCCTCCTCCGCCTCCTCCCCCTTCTCCTCCTCTACTCTTCCTTTCCATGCCCTCCTGGCCCCTCGCCCCACGTGTCCTCCATGTCCTCGTGGCCCCTGCATGCCCTCCTCCTCCTCCTCCTCGTCCTCGTCCTCCTCCTCTTCCTCATCATCCTCATCATTCCCGTCCCCCTCACCCTTCACCCTCCTCACCTAACCCCTCGCATTGAAAAACCGTCCGAAGGGCATTATGGCCGCCCTCAGCGAGAGGGAGTGGCAGATGCTCGAGGATGCGGAGGGGCAACCGAACAGGTTGCTCTTCCCCTCGGAGGAGCGTCTGCTTCGGCGCGCGGAGAAGGCTGCCAAGGCCGTCTCCCCACCAAACCTCCCCCGTCGTCTTCCCTGATCCCCGCTCCTCCCCAGAGGCGGACGCGTGGTCGGAGCTCGAAGACACGCCTCTCGACGCATACCTCGGGAACGACCGCTACATCACCCCGCGGAAGCGCAAACTGCGTTTCCGCTCCGAGGCCAGAGAGGGGTCTAATGCGTAGTCGGTCGGTCCCGTCCATAGCCCTCTTGGGTCGCGCCGTTTGGAAGGCACTCTAACAGGCGCTGGCCTTAGCTAGGCCTCCTCCTCCTCCTCCTCGCCCTCCTCCTCCTCCTCCTCCTCCTTCTCCTCCTCCTCCTCCCCCTCGTCCTCCCGCTCCCCCTCCTCCTCCTCCTCCTCCTCCTCCTCCTCCTCTTCCTCCTCCTCCTCCTCCTCCCCCCTCCCCCCCCCCCCCCCTCCTCCTCCCCCCGCGCAGGCCGACGGCGCCATCACCAACGACATCAAGAAGTGCATGCGCTCGGAGACTCCCATGAGGGCGAGGGGGGCGATGAGCTCGGAAGAGGAGGAGGAGGAGGGGGAGGAGGAGGGGGAGGAGGAGGAGGAGGAGGGCACGAGGAGGAGGAGCAGGAGGAGGAGGACACGAGGAGAAAGAAGGAGGGTCCTCTAAGGACTCCGAGGTCGGCATGCACGCGCGTGGTCGGGGCTTGGCGCCGCGCGGCTCCGTTGAGAGCCCTGTGTCGGAGCGCCCAGGGTTCATCAAAAAAACTCCTGGGGCTCCATCGGCGGCCCCGAACCCGTTCGAGCGTTTCAGGGGCAGCGGGTCCGACAGCGCGCGCAAGACCGACACGTGAGCTGGCCCCCAACGTATAGTTTCCTTCTCCCCCTCCTCCTCCCCCTCCTCCTCCCCCCCTCCCCCGTTTCCTTTTCCTCTTCCTCCTCCTCCTCCTCCTCCTCCTTCTCCTCCTCGTCCTCCTCCTCATCATCATCATCCTCCTTCTCTCCTGTCTCACTGCCCCCCCCTCCTCGAGCCCCCTCCTCCCCCCTCCTCCTCCTGCTCCTTTCCGCCTCTTCCCCTTTCTCCTCCTCCTCCTCGCTCCTCCTCCTCTTCCTCCTCCTCCTCCTCTTTCTCCTCCTCCACCTCCTCCTCGTCCACCTCCTCCTCCTCCTCCTTCTCCTCCTCGCCTCCTCCTCCTCCTCCTCCTCCTCCTTCTCCCTCTCCTCCTGCTCATCCTGATCCTCCTCTCCCCCTCGCCTCTCCTCCTCATCCTACTTTCTCGTCTTCTTCCTCTTCCTCCTCCCTCCCTTCCTCCTCATTCTCCTCCATCTGCCCCTCGCACCCTCATCGATCCCCCCTCCCCGACCCTCGGTCACTCCCAGTGCCCCATTCTGCCACCTCATCCTACGCCAGTTTGAACTAGGGGGTAGCGGCCGATCCTCGGCAGGGAGCGCCAGCGATTCGGAAAATGTGAATCGTTGTTCGGCGTCGGTGCCAGCCTGAGCGAGGAAGGGGTCTCCATGTGATTTTCAAGATCCTGGGTGGTCTTCCTGGGGCAGTCGTGGAGTCTCTGGAATTTTCCTGGAGCCCACCTGGACCTCCTGGGGGCTCCCAGGAACCCCATCGGTGTCGAAAAAAATCTGTCATTCGTCATTTTTTCAATCATTTTGTAAATGGCTGAAAAATGAGTTTATATGGATCTTTTACATGTGAAATGAAGATTTTGCTATTTTTTTCAGTCATTTTGTAAATGACTGAAAAATGAATTTCTATTGATTTTTTACATGTGAAATGAAGATTTAATAATTTTTTCTGTCATTTTTTCAGTCAGCTGAAAATGATTAAAACAAGTTTTAGCTGTGTTTTACAGTGTTTTTGATGGTGCTCGTATTTTTTCTGTTTTTTTCTGTCATTTTGGGCCGCTGCGTGCCGGCTACCGGGTCCTAGGGCCTCCTTCGGTGCCGGCTTACCGGGCCCTGGTGGCCCCTGGGGGCCGTGAAAGCTCTTGATGGGGCTGAGGAGAGCGAAATCTTCGGCTCTGGGGCCCATTGAAATCAAAGCAGTCGGCCGAAGGATATCCATCAGAGCTGTTGTGGGCTTCAAAGCTCTTCAGGGATCTCCGCAGCTTCACCGATCGGCGACCGAGATGGCTCCGAAGAAGGGCTCCAAGGCTGCTGCCAAGGCGGCGGCCTCCAGTGCTGCAGGCTAGATCCCCCTACTTATTCCTACGCCGTCCCCAGAACCCCGCTCTTAAACTCCTGGCGCGTCCTCGAAAGAGGCAGCGTCGCTCCGTCCCCAGCGACCCCGTGCTCCTCGAGTTCGGGCACCCCCTGCAAGATTCCGAAGGCTGCGCGGAGAGGAGGAGGACGACGGCAGGGGTGGAGGAGAGGGCGAGGCGGGTGAGGAGGAGGAAGTGGAGGAGTAGGAGGAGGAGGAGGAGGATGAGGAGGCGGAGGAGAAGAGGAGTAGGAGTAGGAGTAGGAGTAGGAGTAGGAGGAGGAGGAGGAGGAGGAGGAGGAGGAGGAGGAGGAGGGGTAGGATGAGGATACGGAGAGGAGGATGGAGGAGGAGGAGGAGGAGAAGAGGGGGAGGAGGAGGAGGAGGAGGAGGAGGAGGAGGAGGAGGAGAGTGGGAGGAAGATGATGATGATGATGATGATGAGGAGGAGGAGGAGGAGGAAGAGGCGAAGGAGGTTTTTTTTACATATATATATATAAAACCAGCCTCAGGCTGTCGAGAAGGCTCGCGACACCCTGAAAGAGAAGGGCATCAACCTGGAGAGCCTGACGCCCGACAACATCCAGCAGGTGTTGACCAGGAGCCAGCGTGCGTCCCTCTTCAGCGCCTTGCGGTACTCGCTGGAGGCGTCGGGCAAGAGCGAGCACAAGCTCCTCGAGTACAATGGCTTGAAGTCAGACGCGGAGCGCCGCGCATGGCTGCCACGATTCATCGTAGATCCTTCGAGTGGCGGTTGCACAGCAGAGGCATGCACAACAACAAAGAAGAAGGACGTGGACGACGCAACCATCCAGTGGCTGACTCAAGCCCAACTTGCTGGGCCGAGTTATCTGAACAGCCACGAACACGCCAAGCTGCTTTGCGAAGGCGGCGAGCTCGAGACGCGGGCAAATGAATGGAAGTCGTTGAGGAAGGCTGGCATTTATCAATACAAGTTCAGCTGGGAGATTCTGAAGCAGATCGAATCAGTCGAGGAAGTGGCCAAGGCGACAACGGTCGCCGACATGACCGCCGAGCAGTACTCGAAAGTTGCGGAGGCGATGGGGGGCAGCCTCAGGCCGAAGAATCTTGCCGACGGCCCGTCGAGCGGTGAGAGGCCTCCAAAGAAGCGCAAGACCTGCAAGAAGGCGACCGACCAACAGGACATTCCACCGCTCGGAGATGATCCAGAGGCGTCGGAGAAGAAGGCGAAGCAAGATCGGATCGCCTTCAAGGAGAAGGAGATTTCGGCCAAGCTGAACGTGTGCAACCGCGTGAGCAACGAACTGGATCAGGCCACGTACGTGAAGAAGGGCCTGAAGGACAGGGGCTTTCCAGACGCCATGCACTCGTTCATTGACAAATCGGTCCGCCTGGCCTTGAACCAAACTTGCTCGAGGGGCACTGGGAGGAGAGAGGCAGAGGAGGACGAGGAGGAGACGGAGGAGAGGGGGGAGGAGGAGGAGGAGGAGGAGGAGCAGCAGGAGGAGCAGGAGGTGGAGGAGAGAACGAGGAAGAGGAGGAGGAGGAGGAGCAGGATGAGGGGGAGGAGGAGGAGGAGGAGGAGGGGGCAGAAAGGACGATGAGAACGAGAGAGCTAGGAGAGAGCAGGACGAGCAGGAGGAGAGAGTAGGAGGAGGAGGGGGAGGGGGAGGATGAGGAGGAGGGGGCAGCTCCGTCTGAAGGTTAATCACCCCTCCCCCATAGGTAGATATGCAATCCACAGTGCCTCTCTAGGTGACCGAGCAGCGCAAGAGCCTCGAGACCTTCAAGGCCGCAGTCTGGGGGTGGAAGCAGAAGAAGTGCGAGTGGTCTCAGGAGGATGTGGACTCGTGCGTCCGCGAGCTGAACAACGCAAAGGCCAAGTTCGAGGGTCCGTACAACGAGTTCCTTGACCGACTACGAAAAAGGCGGTGGAGGAACATGAGGTAAACGAACTAGGAAGAGGAAGGAGGAGGAGGATGGTCGAGGATTGATTGGACACTTGGGCCCTTCTGGAAAAAAAAAAAAAAAAAAAAAAAAAAAAAAAAAAAAAAAAAAAAAAAAAAAAGAAAAAAAAAAAAAAAAAAAAAAAAAAAAAAAAAAAAAAAAAAAAAAAAAAAAAAAAAAAAAAAAAAAAAAAAAAAAAAAAAAAAAAAAAAAAAAAAAAAAAAAAAAAAATAAAAAAAAAAAAAAAAAAAAAAAAAAAAGCTCCCACGGAATCAGATTGAGCCGTGTCCCTAGAACGTGCAACACCCCCCCAACGAATGTTAGTTTTTCTTGGAGGGGAGGGCGCGCCCCCCCCCCCCTCAAAAAAAAATCAAAAACATCCAATGGGACATTATCCCCTGAGACCCGAGAGGTCTCTTCGGAACCGACGGAGGAGGAGGAAGAGGAGGGGGGTGAGAAGGCGGCGGAGGAGGAGGAGGAGGAGGAGGAGGAGGAGGCGGAGGACGAGGGAGGGAGGGAGGGAAGGGTGGATATAGGGAGGGAGGGAGAGGGTGGACGGGAGGGAGGGAGGGCGGGAAAGGGGAGCAGGAGGGGGAGAACGACGACGACGACGACGACGCCCGCCGAGGTTCCTCGAGAAGACGTGGAACGACGTGAAGAAGCTCTCGGGGATCACGAAGTGATTCGTGAGGCCTGCTCGAGGCCTGCTCTCTCGGAGGCTTCCTCGAGGCCCCGAACGGTTCGGAAGGCCTCTTGAGGCCGTGAGGCCTGCTCGACTCCTGCTCTAGAAGCCTGCTCGGGGCCTCGGTATGGTCGGAAGGCCTCTAGAGGCCGTGGGGTTTCGAGCTGTTTCGAACCGTTTGTGCACCCGTGCACGCTTGAGCTGCGACGGATGGGCGCGAACCGACTGCGGGTGCTGCGGTCGAGAGCCTGCTCACTCGAGTTAGCGGCGGCGTGCCGACAAGGTAGGAGAAGGGTGGGGGGCATCTTAGAAGCAAATGTTCTTCTCAGAAGCCGTCGGGATTAAGGTTCGAAGAACCCCCCCCCCCTGCTCCCACCTCCTCGGCGCCCCGCCGACTCCTCGCTCTCGCACTCGCCACCTCCACCATCCTACAGTGCTGACTCCACGCTCGCTGGCGTTTGCTCGAGCCATTGCTTGCAGATGGGCAAGAGGGGTAGCCTGCGCAAGCGACTTAATTTAGATGGCGATGCTGGCGGGGGCGCCAGCAAGAAGCCCAGGTGATGCGTGAATAGGTCAACTTCCCCACCCGCAACAGGGGTTTGAGCGTGTAAAAAAAAAAAAAAAACAAAAAAAAAAAAAAAAAAAAAAAAAAAAAAAAAAAAAAAAAAAACAAAAAAAAAAAAAATAAAAAAAAAAAAAAAAAAAAAAGAAAAAAAAGAAAAACAAAAAAAAAAAAAAAAAAAAAAAAAAAAAAAAAAAAAAAAAAAAAAAAAAAAAAAAAAAAAAAAAAAACAAAAAACAAAAAAAAAAAAAAAAAAAAACAACAAAAAAAAAAAAAAAAAAGCAAAGAAAAAAAAAAGGGGGTTGTTTCGCTCACCTCACACATGTTGTGTTTATGTTGCCCCGTTCCGGAAAAAAAAAAAAAAAAAAAACGTCGGCTTTGGGGGGATCTCCCAAGGCACGTGGACAGATTTTTGATTGACCTCTTCAACGCTGGCCAGCTCCCCGCCACCAAAGTCATCGCTGGCGCTCGTGCCTACGCGCGGGACAATCCAGATCAGACTACGGTGCTATTAGGTCGAGCTGTCAAGGCCGAGCTAGACAGAGCTGGTAACGAGCACAGGTCCTCTCCTCACCGTGCCTCCACCTCCCCCTCCTCCTCCTCCTCATCCTCCTCCTCTCCTCCTCCGCCTCCTCCTCCTCCTCGCCTGATGCCCCGCGAGCGTTGTCTAGCTCGACCGTGGCTCCAGGGATTTACGCCGACGGCTCGGCAAGACTACGAAGCGTCCGCCGACATACGAGGCTGATGCTGATTTTTGGTGTCCTCAGACTGGCCTGCCGTTCAAAGGCAAACTCGCCTTCATACTTCCCCATGAGCTCCTGGACTTCATCGCCCCAAAAGGCCTGGAGAAATCATTTTGCGAGATGCCCGAGGACAGATCGGGGATGTACGAGGTGATCCAAAATACTATACGGCGCCTGGGTTTGTTGGGAGACCCCCCTGTTGCAGGTATCGGGATCTGGGGCGACTCAGCACCGTATGCACAGCGAGATTCTGTTTATGTTATGCTCTGGAATCTCATCAGCGGGCCGATGAACGACAAGTGGTGGTTTTGCGCCTTTCCGAAGCGCTTCACGTGCCAATGCGGATGCTCCGGCCGCCACACTTTTAAGGTCTACCTTCCTCTCCTCTCCTCCTGGGAAATGAACGGGGACAAGGTGGGGTAAGGCAAGAAGGACGGACGGAAAGAAGGAATGAAGGACTGAAGGGATGAAAAACTTGGTGGTGGTAGTAGTAGTAGTCGTAATAGTAGTAGTAGTGGTAGTAGTAGTAGTAGTAGTAGTAGTAGTAGTAGTAGTAGTAGTCGTAGTAATAGTAGTAGAACTAGCAGTAGTAGTAGTAGCAGCAGTAGTAGTAGCACTAGTAGTAGTAGCATTAGTAGTAGAAGTCGTAGTAGTAGTAGTAGTAGTAGTAGTAGTAGTAGTAGTAGTAGTAATCGTAGTAGTAGTAGTAGTAGTAGTCGTAGTAGTAGTGGTAGTAGTAGTAATAGTAGTAGTAGTAGTTGTGGTAGTAGTAGTAGTAAGTGCCAGAAAGAGTAATAGTGGTGGTAGTACTAGCACTACTAGTAGTAGCAGTAGTAGTAGTAGTAGTCGTCGTAGTAGTAATAGTAGTAGTAGTGGCGGTAGTAGTAATGGTAGCAGCAGTAGTCGCAGTAGTAGTCGTAGTAGTAGTAGTAGTAGTCGTAGTAGTAGTAGTAGTAGTAGTAGTAGTAGTAGTAGTAGTAGTAGTAGTAGTCGTGGTAGTCGTGGAAGTCGTAGACGTAACCGCAGGTAGTCGTAATAGTAGTAGTTGTACCCGTAGTAGTAGTAGTAGTAATAGTAGTAGTAGTCGCAGCCGTAATAGTACAGTAGTAAACGTAGTAGTAGTAGTAGTAGTAGTAGTAGTAGTAGTGGTGGTAGTAGTAGTAGTAGTAGTAGTAGTAGCCGTAGTAGTAGTAGTAGTAGTAGTAGTAGTAGTAGCAGCAGCAGTAGTAGTAGTAGTAGTAGTAGTAGTAATAGTACGGGGTATTCTCTCTGACTTTCCTACTCCATAGGTTGTGTGGGACGTGCTCCGCTGGAGCGTGATGGCCTGGCTCAGCGGCAGGATGCCGACGGAGCGCCATGACGGAATACCTTTTAGTGAATCAAGACGTCCTGGTGATGTGAAACGGGCAGCACAAGCTGGCCACAAACTCAACATCAGGGCGGTTATTGTTCAGTGTCGGGGTGATTGGGCCTGGCTGAAGCAAGGCCTCGGCTTGACGGGCTGGCAACGTGGTGGGCCCAACGCGCGCATATGTTTCAAATGTAGGTGCGAAGTTTCAGAAATGATGCAGGTTGACTTGAATGCCGAATGGAGGCCCTCTTTAGAATCGCATTCCAGCTTCCTCCAGGACGTCTTGAACAATCGGAAGTACGTGTGTGGTTTGTTCACAATACCTGGCTTCACTATAGAAATGGTGACGGCTGATTTGATGCATTGCTCGCGTCTAGGGATCCTCCAGGTCCCCCTGGGAAATGTGATGTGGGAACTGTTTGTAGAGCTTGGGGGCACTTACAAAAAATGGGCCGACGCGTGTGGAAAGCTAAATGGCATGGCAAAGATGGTGAGCAAGCAGCTTTGCATCGAAGCCCCGATGAACCATTTGACGGTCGGCATGTTACGACCTTCGGAGACTGGCAAGCCAAAGATGAAGCTGACGGCGGACAGGGACACTGATGGGAATGATGAGGACGAAGAGGAGGAAGAAGAGGATAAGAAGGAGGTAACGGAGACGAGGAGAAGGAGGAGGAGGAGGAGGAGGAGGAGGGAGAAGGGAGGACGAGGGAGGAGGGAGAGAAGGCGGAGAGAGGGGGGTTCGCGAATCCCCGCCCCGCCCCGCCACCCCCATCATCCTTGTTACATCTTGCGCCCATTGGCAAAGCTCAGCAAACCGACCCGTCCTGACATGCCTCCTGCGTGGGGGAAGGGATCCAACTATGTCCTAGAAGGCAGGCGGATGCTGCACGTCGCACGCGCCATGTTGGTGCACCTGTTTTCCCCAGAAGCTGCGCACGAGCGCACTCGTTTTCACTGTGTCGACGCGTTGTGCAGGGTCTACGATGAGGCTAAGAACTGGGACAACAGGACGTCCCCCGCCATGATTGGCAGATACGCTCGCCAACACTGTGAATTGTACAGAGTCCTATCTCTACAGCATGGGAACGGCTATGAATCGAACACGTTTTGGCGGTGGTACCCCAAACATCATGTCTTTCTTCACTGCTGCGAGGACCAGGTGCTGCATCACGATAACCCCCGAAACTATTGGTGCTACGGTGATGAGGCAGAGATTGGGGCGGCGGCACAATTAGCGAAGGCATCGCACCCGAAAGTGATTAGCACTGTGTTGATGAAGCGTTATAGGCTGCGCACGCTTCTGTAAGGCCCGTTGCTTTCTGAGTTGCTCCACCTGGGAGCTAAGACTGTCCGTGGTGCCACCGCCATCCCTGGACTCGGCCAGCCATTGCCCTGGGGCCGAATTCGATAGACCCTGGAAGGAGGAGGAGGAAGAAGAGGAAGGGGGGGAAAGGGGGAGGAGGAGGGAGGAGGAGGAAGCGGAGGAGGAGGAGGAGGGAGGGAGGGAGGGAGGGTCCCCTGCTCCCCTGGTTTGTTTACCCTGGACGGCTTCGAACAAGGATGGTGGTAGCATGCATGTCCGAGTGTGCGGATCGAGTCTGGCATTCGGAGCGTGCTCAGGATGTGCTGGGACAAACGGGCGAATGGCGCGGCGCGAAGGAACTGGCAGCACGTCTCCATCATCCGATTCCTCCTCACCCCGTGCCCCTCCTCCTCCCTCGCCCCTCTTCCCCCTCACCCCTACTCTCCCTCTCACGCCCCCTCACCATCTCCATCCCTCCCCATCCCCTCGCCGACCTCCGCCTCATCCGATGATTGTCCGTGGCCTTCTCCTCGGTCATTCTGCCCGTGTCTCCGTTCTCATCGAGCTTCAACTCTTGTCTTAGTTTCTTCTCCTCCTCCTCCTCCTCAGCCTATTGCTCGTCCTCCTCCTCCTCCCCCTCATCATCATCATCACCATCAGCATCAGCATCATCATCATCATCATCGCCGCCACCACCACCATCATCATCATCCTAATATTCCTCCTCGGCGTCGTCCTCCTCCACCTCCTCCTCCTTCCCCCCCTCAGACTCGTGCGCCAGTTTTGGTCCAAGCACGTGTGGCTCAAGTGACTCGCGTCCGCTGTCCGCTCCTCCTTCCCCCCCGTCGCAATTTTGGCCCAAGCACGCGTGGCTGAACTGGCCCACGTCCGCTGTCCGCTCATGCTGCTCCTCCCTCCACTCTCCTCCACTCTCCTCCTCCTCCTCCTCCTCCTCCTCCTCCTCATCCTCCTACCCCTCCTCTTCCTCTTCCTCCCCCTCCTTATCCTTCCCACCTCCTCCTCCTTCTGCTCCTCTCCTCGTCCTCCTCCTCCTGTGGTTGGTCCTTTTTTCTTCTTCGACCCCGCCTTCCATATCCTTCTCCTCGTCCTTTTCCTTCCTCTCCTCTTCCTTTTTCTTCCGCCCATTCTCCTCCCTCAGGCCTCCTCGTCCTCGTCCTCCTCGCCCTCCTCCTCCTCCTCCTCGATCCTCCTCCTCCTCCTCCTCCTCCTCCTCCCCCTCCTCCCCCCCTCCTCTTGCCCCAAGCCGGCGCCCTGTTCTGGCAGCGGGGGCGGCTGCGTGGCGACGCAACTCTTTTCCAGGGCGCAGGCTTCTCCTCCCCCCCCTTCTCCTCCATTTGGCTCCTCCTTCCTCCTTTTCCTCCTCCTCTCTTCCTTCTCCTCCTCCTCCTCCTCCTCCCACCTCCGCCTCTCCCTCCCTTTCCTCCTCCCCCCCCTCCTCCTTCTTCTGCCCCTCGCCAGCGCTATGGCAGCGGGAGCGGCGGTGGCGACGCTATTTTCAGTGAGCAGCGTCGACCCAGACGGTCGAGGGACGACTGGCGACGACGTCGACGGAGCACGACGACCGAGAAAAAGACGACGACGAACCTACGACTGCGACGACGGACGACGCCAGACGCGACGGACCACGCCACCGCAACGCACCCCGCCATGTCGGCAGCCGTGCCTGGATAAACGCACGTGACCCGTGCGCGGGCGAATCGCTTGAGACATATTAAAGGGATGCGCCAACGTTTGACCCTTGCAATAAGTCGCATGTATACATTCGTACACGCGTGTCACGTACATACATACATACATACATACATACATACATACATACACGCATACATACATAAACACATATACATACATATACATACATATATACATACATGTACATATATATATATATATCAACATAAATGTCCCACATTGTTTCCGGCATTGTTCCGGCATGTTTCCGTTAATTTTCCGGCATTGTTCCATCATTTTTTGTCATTGTCCTGGTTGGGATTCATCTTCCCCTGGGTGAATTCATTCATTTGTTGTGGAATTTCTGTGCGGGACAAATGAATGAAAATGTTTCTTTTTTTAAGAAGCACGACAATAAATTAGGAAAACCGAAAGAAACAAGTCAGCTTCGACAATAAAACGCCGAAATTCATAAAATAAGTCGTACGACATTTTTTTTGGAGAACGGATGGTCTGGGAACATATCTCATATTGAATGCCCATTGCCGCGGCCTCGAACCACAGCCGTCCGGCGATAGCGGCCAAGTCTTTTGTCATTGAAAAACCCCTGACAATGCACGCTAAGGCTGCGGCGTTGCCCACGCAATGGATCACCCGGCAGCCTCGAAGGTGTTCCGGGCAGAAAGAAACTAAGGCTACCAGTCCTGTAAGCAACTTAAAATACGTTGGTCCGGCGCCCCAGCGATTGCCTCCTCACGATCGCAAGGGCGCGCCCCTGCAAGAAGATTGGTTGGTCGTGCCCAGTCACGGCCGCGGCCCCTACTCGGCCGGCGCCCTCTGCGTCGGAATGCAAAAGGGCGGCAGGCGCGGCGCGAGGTGGCGGGAGCGGAACCTCTCTGGAACTGCCCTGGTGGAGCACTTCCAGGAACCACTCCGCAGAATTCCGGAGACGATTCGCGAGGCGAAACGAACCCGACGATTGACGCTGCCTCCAAACCAATGGCCGCAGCAACGCTCTGCCCAGGCGATTGAAAACACGCGCGTTTAAAAATTACGCCACCGAGAAACCCCACATGCGGATTTTATGTCTTGTGTGAACCGCGCTACCACTACCAACGCCGCCATGCTCTCAGGCGCCCCCTGTGGTCGTTGAAAGGAGCGGGAGGACGTGTGGGGGGAGAGGAGGGTTGAGGAGTCATCTGCGACGGTCATATCCGGCGTCGCATGGCACTTGGATACGAGAGGGAATACGCATATTCCCTCCTGCCACGTCAACTGTCCGAGAGGAGGGAGGGCCGTTTTCTGGCGACGACCGTGAGCGCAGCCGCAGGCTCTCCGCCCGCGTCGAGGGTCACTCCAAGGCGCGGGGTTGGCACCCGAACGACCCTCCGACTGACGGAGGGGGCGGTGGGGTGCGGCTTCATTAAAACGAGATGCGGGGTGGGGGGGTGGAAAAAAGCACAGCTCTAAGCACAGAAGGCTGCGGAAGAGGGGGAAGGAAGGAGGAGGAGGAAGCCAGAGCACTACGGCCTAGGGGGGAATATAACCGTTTAGGCTTTGGCCAAACGAAACCATATTCCCTCCTGCCACGTTAACTGTCCGAGAGGAGGGAGGGCCGTTTTCTGGCGACGACCGTGGGCGCAGCCGCAGGCTCTCCGCCCACGCCCGTCCCGGGCCGCTCCCTCAAGTCCAAGCCACCGCCGACCTCCAGTGGGCAAACTGCTCACAGGCAGGGGGCGGGGTCCCACGAAACGATTAAAAAAAGGGGGCCGCGGGCCAACTCCGCCCGCGCAGGGGTCACCCTGCCCGCGTCCTGTGCAGCCACTTAACACGCTCATGACTCGGCGGCCGGCGCGCGTGCAGGGGGGCCCAAAAACTCGGGGCCACCCCTCCAGAGGGAGGGGGGTCCGTGATGAATTCATGGAGAGGGCCACCCGCCTCCGGGACGTCCGCGCAAGGCCAGGTCCGGCTCAATCCGTCTCTTCCAGCTGCAGTATCGCCCCCGCCGGGGGCTCCGGGGTCGCCTCCCGTGCACGGCTGGTAGGGCCCCCCCCCTTGCCCCGTGCGTCGGTCTCCCCGGCCTCGCGGGGGGAACGGGGTAGCCCGCCCCGGGCTGGTCTCGGGGCTTCTGCACTCCCTCCCGGTGGGCGGGTTGGTATTCGTCTGAACGCCTTCCCCGAACATGTCCTTCAGGAACTCCTCCGCGATCCGCCCGTTGGTCTGGCCCAATCCCGCCTGGGCCCTGCGGCTGAAGTCCCCCAGGTGGAACAGGCGCTCTCCCCCGGGGGAGGAGGAGGCCCCCGCCCTCTGCTCGTCGACGAGGATCTCCACCAGGACCTGCAGGACACTGCGGAAGCCGCCACCCATCGGGGCTTGTAGCCACGCGTCCGACCAGAATAGCTCCCGGGTCTCGAAGGTGTCCTCGGCCGGCGCCGCCGGCTCCGCCTCCTGGGGTCCCTGGCCCTCGGCCGGGGGTGCCGGCTCGGGCCCCGGGGGCCCTTCCTCCGGGAGCTGGAAGCGCGGGTGCCTGGGCTGGGCGCCCTCCGGGGGCTCGGGTGACTCGGCCGGTCCCTCCAGCCCAGACCCGTCCCCCGCCGCACCCTGAGCTGGGCTGGCGGCCCCGACAAGGTTGGCCTCGCCCTTCTGGTCCGCCCCCCCTCCCGGCTCCGCGCCCCCGCCTCCCCGCCCCTCCTCAGCGGGCGCGTCCTGAGGCGGTTCCGCGCCCTGATCTGGGAGGGGTCTCCCGCCCCCGCTCTCCGCGCCAGCGGGGTGCCCCCCCGCGGCCCCGTCCGCCTCCCCGCCGGCGACGGGCTCCGCGGTCTTCCGAAGCGGCGGGGGGGGGAGGCGTGCCGTTCGGAGCTTTTGCTCATCCCGGTGCGCCCTGAGGTGCTGGGGGACTGGGCCCTGGACCAGGTGCATCAGCCTGTAGACTCTAGACCTCCCGCGCCTCCACGAAGAACAGCAGCATGTGCTTCGGGTGGTAGTAGACCGTCTCCGTGCCTCCCTCCTCCAAGCGGAGCGGGAGGGTGCGGTGGGTGTCCAGGCTCTGCGGGCACCTATCCAACTGGGTCCATCCATCCCCCCCGACCCGAATGGTGGAGTCCAGCCACGCCGCCAGCTCCGGGGGGAAGTGGCCCATCTCCTGCAGGACCTCGGGCTTCCACAGCTCCACCCAGCTTGGGGGGATGGGCGCCCTGATAGTGTAGCCGCCCGTCGGCAGCATGGGGGTGCGCACCCAGTCCGCCGCCATCCCTTCCGGGATCCAGCTGGCCACCCAGTCGTAAGGGTCCTCGTCGGGGTCCTCCTCGTGCGCTCCTCTTGCGCTCCCGCCCGACTCCCCCGAATCGTCCTGGGCTTCTCCTTGCGCGGGTCCAGCAGGGCCGGGGACGACCGGCGCGCTCCCGAGGTCTGCGGGTGTCGGGGGTGGCTCCTCCGGGGGAGGCTCTTCTGCTTCCCACGCGGGGTCGAGGCCCCCCTCCGCCCGTCGCTGCACCGGGGCCACCCCGGGTCCCAGGGCCGCATGGAGGGCCCCCTCATGATCTCCTTCCTCGAGTAGCGTCTTTGCGGCCTCGGGCCTGCGGGTGAGATCCGGGGGCCCGACCCCGGAGGCGAACGCGAGGGCGCGCCGCGACTCCGTGAAGAACACCAGGTGAACCTCGGAGTACGACTCCTCCAGGGAGGCCACAAGGTCTTCGTGCGTGCAGCCCCGGGCTTCCCGGTCACCGGGCGCGTCGAGGACGCCCAAGAGGGTGATGAGGCGCGCCCGGAGGAGACGGTGACGCTCTTCGACGTGCTGGGGGCCCGCTACCCCCTGGAGCGTGATCCGGAGGCTGGGCCGGGCGGCGAATGGGTCGGCGCCTGCCGCTCCCCCCGCCGTCCCGGATGCAGGCGCGGCGCCCGCCGCTCCCTCCGGCGGGGGCTCCGGCTGGGCACGCGCCCGGACTCGCTCCACTTCCTCCGCCTGCTCCAGGGCCCTCCAGATATTGCGCTGGTCGCTGGCGGCGGGGAAGTGCAGCCTCCGGAAGTCATCCACCGAAACCAGGACGTACTCCCTGCCCGGCGTGTCCCTCCACTGCCGCAGGCTGCCTTGTACCGAATGGTAGTGGTAGTAGTAGGCTCTGTCCTGGGTGGAGTGGAGCCGCCGGGCGCAGGGGTGAGCAGCCCCAGGGGTCTCTTCCGCAGGGTGCTGTGGGCATTCCCAGACGTGGGGGACGGTGTCGCAGTTCGCGGACGGAAAGAGGGCGACCCCGAGTTGCTCGTCCAGGGCCCTCCAAGCGGTAACCACAGCCGACGCCTCCCCGCACCGCTCGATCCCGTGCACCAGGGAGTGGGACCCATCTGAGCGGCGTTCCACTAGGGCCAAGACTGAGGAAGGTGGGCCCCGCATGGTTGCGATCACGCATGCGGTCCGAAGTGGAGGGGGCTCCGCCGGGGGCGGGGGGGCGCCTTGGGGCCCGGCGCCCGCTGCGGGCGCCGTGCTCCTCCCTCCGCTGCCCGGCGCGGGAGCCCCGGCCGCCGGGAACGCTGGGGTGGCCTTGTGTGGCACAGCTGAGCTCCCCGCGCCCTGGGCTGGCGCGCCACCCCCTGCGGTCGCCCCGCGACCTCCCTCCTTCGGGGGTGGGGGTCCCGCCGGTTGGGGGGCGCCCTCGGGCCCACTGGGCGCCCCTCTCCCCGGAGCACTCGTTGCCGGTCCTCCCTCCCCCTTCCCTCCCCCGCCGGGGGCCTGGGATGGTGGGGGGGGGCTGTAGCGCACGCTGCAGCCTGGCACCGTCGTGCGCGCATCCGCTTCCGGGGGTCCCTCTTCGTGCGGCGGCGGCGCGGGGAGGTATATCCGCGCGATGTGGGCGTATGACTTGACGTCCAGGTCAGTTGCGCATCACTGGGGCCCGGCAGGCCGGAGCAACCCCTCCTCGACTGGCCGCGGCGGGGCTGCTGCAACTCGAGGCGCAGCCGCCAGCCCTGAAGGCCGCCGACACAGCATCTGCCGACGCGACCCCGTTGGCAGACGCACCCTCCCCGAGTGTGCAGACACTGCCGGCGGATCGACCGCCTGGCCTTGTCTCACCTATAGACGGGTCTGAGGTTCGGTGTGACAAGCTCCGTCCCAGGCGGACTCCCGAGCGTCGCGGGTGTCACCAGCCTCTTTGTCAACCAGGCAGCAACGCGGACGCGGGCCTGGTCCAGATCCCGGGGCAACCCGACCGACAGGGAGCCGTGGGTGCCGCCGGCGAGCCTGCTCGACAGAAGCCGCCCGCTCGACGGAAGCCCCCCGCGCGACGCAAGTCGCCCGGGAAGGGCGGGGGCCCCGGTCGCAGCGCATTCAAGCAAGCATTGGGAAGGAAATGTCAGTCTTTTCTTCCTCCCCCTCCCTTGTAGCGCGGCGCTGCCGCGGCGTCCTGCGCGGCGATTGCGTCTCCTTCCGTCTTCTCTGAGTTGCAGTCAGTTTTGCTCGCTGCAGCTACATGTTCTCAGGCAGGGCGCAGACAAGGACTGCCGCTGCATCCGTAGCCACCTTAGCTTAGAGACAGCGCCTTCACCGACCATGGCAAAACATGCATTGCCCTCATTAGATCTTGCAGTGTTCTCCAGATCAGAGTGTCGTTTGGAAAGCGCAGCGTCGGACAGCTGCCCCCAATCCGAATGGGTCGCGCAGTGCTCCGGCTGGGACTTTCGCGCGACGCGAGCAGACGGAGCATTCTCGATTCGAAATTTGCCCATCGTCTTGCGTCGCCTGGCAAGCGCCCTCAGGCAAAGGCCCCCGAACTTGAACTCCCGCGCGCGCGAAAAACGAGGGGCCCCGAACGTGGGGCGCGCGCATTCGAGCCGCGAGCTAACGTCACTGATCGACTGAAGGCTGAGCCAGCGAAGCACGGCGGACCCTGGCCCCTTGTCGACGCCCCGCGCTTCCTCGACGCATGTATAAAAAGCTGCGCCTCATGACCTCGTTCAGCGCCCCCTGCGCGGACTTCGCCATGCACTTGGTCGCGCGCTCGACGGCCGCGTGTTTTTGCCGGAGTAGTCGAGAAGTCCATGTTCGAGAGCATCGCCAGCATCGCGGCCAGGATGAAGTTGTTCTGGAAGTGGCGGCCAGCACAGCTCGCGGCGGCCCGGGTGGTCGGCGACCTCCTCCTCGCCGGGCGGAACGAGTTTGCGCGGGGGGCATTTCTTGCAAGACGGGCGCTTCATTGTGGGCTCTCATCGCCGACGCGCGCGCGGGCCTGCTCTTTCGCGGGCAGCCCCAAGGCGCAAGGTTTGCGGATAATGTTCGCCCACTCCGCCAGCGTTGCGACGCAGCGAAGTCTGGCTGGCCTTCGCTTGCCGCGCGCCCGAGCTGGCAGAGCCAGTGGGCGCGCGCCTCGTGAGAGATGCTCTCCGGCGACCGAAACTGCTTCTCACCCGCGGCCTCAAGTTCCTGACTCGCGCCGACGTCGCCCGCGAAGTCAGCGCTGGCAGAGCCTGGCGCCTTTGGTGCCCTGGCGCCCGGCCTCTGGCAACATGGCTTTCGCTGCGTTGCATTCGGTGTAGGCGCGGGCCGCGCTCGACCGGGCGACCTGCCGCCTCCGCTTGCAGGGCCGCGCTTCGGCCTGGCAGCGGCGCGTCGATCTCCGCGGCGCCAGACCCCCTGGGCCGCTCACGAGGCGCAAGTTCTCGTCGACGCGCGGGGCGCCGACCGCGAAGGCCATGCGCGCGCAGATGATGCGCCCGCGCCGTTCCAGTCGCAGGACGCGCGCCAGTCGTCGACCTGGCCAAAGTGGCGCATGTCCAGAATATCATTGCACGGAGATGTCGCCATCCATGCGCGGGCGCAGCGCCGCCTGGTTCTCCGCCCGCGCGCCGCCGTGCCTGAGCGCGCCGTCGGACAACGGCTGCTCCGTCAGCAAGGCTGCAACTAACGCGGTCGTCGTCTCCAGCTCGACCGCGCAGCGCCGCGCCGCCGCGCCGGGGCCCCGGGCGGCAAGTTAGCAGTGCGCGCGATTTGTTTTTCATCGCGGCCTCCCTGACAGGGCCCGGGGAGCGCGATTTCCGTTGCGCGCGGCCCCCCGGCATTCGGCGCTCGGCGCCTTCAGCGGCGTCTCGTGCAGCTGCGCCCACTTGCGCGCGCCGCGCGCGAGCGCGCAAAAGCCGGGCGGGATCTTGCCGGCGCCGCCTTTCGTTTCCAATTCCGCCGTCTCCGCCTCGACGCGGCGCGCTATCGCCCAGAGCTCTTTGCGCATCTTCCGCCTCGCTATCCCTAACAGCAGCAACGCGCTACCGACATGGCTCCTCGAACCTATGCCGAAGGAGGTCGAGGAGAGAAAAGGATGGTGACTCAGATGATGATGTTGGCGCTGCGTGCGCGCGCTCAGCGGGCTCTGCCGCCCGCGGCACTTCGACCGCGGGCCGAGAGCCTCACGAAGGCCAACGGGTGGGAGAGGCCTACAGGGCCCCCAGGCTGGGGGCGGGCCAGCTAGACCCAGAAAGATTAGAGCCCCAGGGGGGGAAGCGGGAGAGGAGCAGGCAGAGGCAGGGGCAAGGACAAGAGGAAACGGGCCCCCGCATTCCTGGGGTCAGGGAGAGCCTAGCGCTTGAACCAAACAACTAAGCTATCCCTAACAGCAGTAACGGACTACCGAAAAGGCTCCTCGAACCTATGCCGAAGGAGGTCGAGGAGAGAAAAGGATGGTGACTCAGATGATGATGTTGGCGCTGCGTGTGCGCGCGCTCCACGCCTTCCGCCACGCGTCAGCGGGCTCTGCCGCCACCTCCTGGGCGCGCCTGGCAGCGGTCGCTGCCGGCGCACCCCCTGCTGTGGCCCGGGGGCGCAGGGCAGCTTGCGGCGGCAGGCCGCCGGCGCTCCCGGGGGGTTCTTCGCGCGCCGGCGCCTACGCGGCACCCGCGCGGGTCGCGGCCAGGCGGCGTGCACTGCGTGTGCCGCCGGCCGCTCCTCGGCCTGCGCCGCCGCCCCCAATCGCGACGGCGCTGCCTTTGCGAATTCTGCGCCAGGCCTGCCGTGGGAAAGCCCACGGGCCAGGCCGGCTGGGGGCTCCAGCTCGGCGCCAGCTGCCCTCGGGCGCCCAGCCGCCGCCGCCCCAGCGCCCCGCCGCCCGCGAGCGCACCGCTGCCCGCGGGTGCTTGAAACGCCGCGCCCGGCGCCGAGCGCTGGCGTGGCTCCGCGCGCCAGGCCGAGGCCGGCGGCGGAGGCCCCTTTCCACCTCTCTCGCTCGCCAGGCCCTTGGCCGGCGGCGTCGCCGGTCAGCCGCGATGCGGCCTGGCCACCTCTCGCGTGACCTCATCTCCGCGCTGGAAACCCTGGTTCTTGTGGAGGTAGCGGGTGCCGTTGTAGTGCGCCGGCCCCTGGACTCCCGCGTCGCAGTAGATCATTTTGGGTTTCCTGGGCGGCCTCAGATTATCCTCCACCACTTCTTCCGGCATTCCGCGCGAGCCCCGGGGCCGGCGGCCCTGCCTCGGGCTGCACTAGCAGTGCCGGGCCATTGCCAAAGCCGTGGCCAGCACCACCACCAGGGAGACGATGAGCTTCACCATGACCTCCATGGGGATCGTGATGGTGACGTCCCCCCTCTCCTCAGCCTGCGCCCCTGGTCCTCCTTCGCCGTCGCCAACTCCTGGCCGGTAGCCGCCGCCTGCCCCAGCGCGGCCGCCGCCGCGGCTGCGGCTCCGAGAGCCAGAAAGCCTCTAGGGGAAGCTCGCCTGGCGCTACCGCCGGCGGCTCGCTGCTGAGGCTTCGTGGCGGGTGTCGTCAGCTTCGAGCGGTCGTTGGCCATGCGCCTAGCTACGTCGCTCTGCGGCTCGTGTGACTCCCAGAGATAGGCGTGGAACGAGTCCGACGCCCATCTCCCGCACCTCTGGACCTTGGAGAGATCGTCCGTAACATGGTACATCGCCGTGGCCCCCCCGATCCTCAGGGAGTGGGGGCCGATCTCCTCTCGCCTGAGGCCTGCCGCTAGGCCTGCCAGCGCGAGGAAAGGCTGCGCCTCCTCGCGCTTCACCCGGCCTCCCGAAGCCCGCCGGAAGAGGGGCAGCCGCGCCTCCGTGCCGTGGTCGAAGCGCTGCGGGTGCTGCGCCTGCATGGCCGCCAGGGCCTCGACAGGACACAGCGCTGAGTGGGTGGCGAACTGGTTGCGTACCATCCCCACGTTGTACTGGTCCGTCTTCGAGCCCTTGATGTGCAGGACGCACTCGTCTGCTCGGGCGAACTGGCCGGTGCGTTCGCCCTCGGACCTCGCCTCTGTGTCCTCGCTGTGGAGTACCCTTTCGACGGACCATGACTTGTCCGTCACCAGGTACTCCGACGCCCGCAGGAGGAAGAAGAAAGCGAGGAGGATCGCGGCGCACAGCGTGGCGGCGTCGGCTGGCCTGAGGCCCGCGTCTTGATGGATGTGCTGCTTTAGCCACAGCAGCATCCGCGGGGTGACCGGCCTCTTACGCTTGCTGCTGGTGCCCTGGAGCCTTTTCAGGCCGGCCAGGGTCGTCCACGGCCGCCCACGGTGCAGGGGCGGGTCGCCGCGCCCGACGATCAGGTGGGCGTACCTGGTGGCGAACAGCTCCTGCTTCACCGCCCCCTCGGTGCGCGACAGCACCACCGCCAGGATGACCACAAAGTCGATCAAGGCGTCCTCGTCGCTGGTCCGCTCGGCTCGGCCCTGGCCCTGGAGCCACGGCTCGCGCCCCTGTGCGGCGCGGCAGGCAGTCCATTGCCGCCGGCCGCCCTCGTACCCGCTGCGGGTGCCCTCGCTGAGCTTCTGGGGCATCACCTCGGCCCGTTGGTCGCGGATCCACTCTCCGTAGCGCTCTCCTCCCACCGTGGAGTGGGCGGGCGGCGGCGGCAGGTTCTCGCGCGCCTGCCCCAGGGCCAGAGGCTGGACCAGGTCGGACGCCGCCGCAGCCCGCCCCTTACGGGCCAACCTTGGGCGCGCGCCTCGGGGGGCGCGTGGGCGGGCCAGGGTCGCGTCCTGCTTGAGCTCGCCAGCGGCTGGTGGAGCGTCCGGGCCGAGGATGGTGTCCTCGCTGATCTGCTTGAACCGGATCACCTGGCTCTTGTGTCGCTTCTTGTGGATTTCCTCGGAGAGCACGCCCCTGGCCGCTTCCCTGTCCTGGCGCAGGACTTCCGCCGCCGGGTTGTCCGGGGCGATGGCATCGTCTGTGCGGACTCTGGTGGTAGGGCCCGCGCCGCCGCGCGACGCAGCTCCTCGTTGGCGGCCCCCTCGGCCAAGTGCTTGGCCCATGCTGCGTCGCTGCCGCCCTGGATGCGCCAGACCACCCGCGGCGCGAGCGCCCTCGCCCTCCCGTGCGCGCCGCCAGGGATATACAGCAGCGTAGCGCTGGGTCCTGTGGGCTCCCGACCTCGCCACCGGGGTGCGCTGGCAGGGCCGTCTGGGCTGTGCAGCAGGTGCTTGACCCCCTCGATAGTGATGTGCCCGGCCGGCTTCGGCAGCAGTGGACTGCCCGCGGTGCGGATCCTCGGGGTCGAGGAGGATCTCTCCCTGGTTGTCCAGCCAGTTCCCGCCTGAGTCCGACTCCAAAAAATGCTGGACTCCGCGGGCCACGCGGCGTGCCGGCGGCAATGTAATGCTCGCAAGGCAGCGCGCCAGAGGGCCACGGCAGGCGACCAGCATCCTCCTGGTTCTTGAGGTTGCGTCCCCGTGCTCGGTGCACAAGAGGTCGAACGAGGTCAGCGCGCAGCCGAGCTGCTTGAGGGAGCGCTCGAGCCTTTGGACCGGGAGTCCCACGGGTGCATCTGCGATGACCACGCTGGGGCTGTCCTGGCCCACGCGGACGAGGAGCGCCTCCGCCTCGAAGCCCCGCGGGTCCATCGTCAAGGACGTCAGCGCCCAAGCGCGCCCCCTGAGCATGACGAAGGCGCCCCGATATCCCTGGGGCAGCCCGCCCAGCTCGATGCTGACCTGGCCGGCCAGGGGGAGGCAGGCCTTCGGCGCAGCGGGCGTGCGAAAGGCGCGGCGCCGCAGGGCCGCCTCGGCCAGCGGCCCCGTCTCGCCGGGGACCCGCAGGAGTCTGTCCCGGGCGCCCGCGGCGATGGGGCCCCAAGCGGCGGGAGGCTCCAGGCGATGCCAGCCAGCCCTCGCGAGCTCGCCATGCACCTTCTTCACTTTCTCTCTCGTCAGCCAGTCCGCCACCTCGTTGTGGTACGTGCGCGCGTAAAAGGATGCAAGCATGAAGCCGTGCTCGGCCTCCTGTATCTCGACCACGCGCAGTAGATGATGGACCTGCGCGTTCTTGGGCCGACGCTTCGCCAGCCAGGACTGAACGTTCGCGTTGTCCGTGACGTAGAAGACGAGATCGCCCGTCCACAGTGACGCGGCCAACGCCACCAGCGCCAGCAGCTCCACGACGGAGATGATCCAGTCGTCCTCTGAACTCGGTCCGATCACTGCGTTTTAAAGCTGTTCCAGCAGTGGCGTCGCCTCCGTAGCCAAGTACGAAGGCGGGCCGGCGGCGAGACTTTCGCTCGCGCGGCCCCAGTCGACGGCTCCGATCGCGTCCAATGTCGCGTCTCCTCCTGTCCAGCGGGTCCGGCGTGCCATTCCAGGCAGCGCCATCAGTTCGCAAGGGGTCAGTGCTTGGCCAAAACCCGCTTGGAACGACGTGCTCCAGGCCTCCGGCGCGTCGAACATCACCCTGAAGAGCTCCAGCGCGCGGCCCCGCTCTTCCCACGCTGCTGCCGCGGCGTCGGGGTCACCCTTGGGGCCCGCCCATGGTGAGCCCTCGGCGACGTGCCCCAGGAGCTTGTCGAGCACTGGAAGCTCTGGGCGGATCGCGGGTTGTGCTGAACTCCAGTGCTGCGCGCATCCCCTCAGCTCCTGTACGAGCTTCGTGGGGGCGCGTCGCGATCCGTGGGCAAGCTCCGGCAGGGCGAGCAGGTACTGCGCCTTGATGCACTTCTGCTCGGGGAGGCGCGTCGTCGTCGTCTTCTTGTTGAATTTCACGTGCAATCCTCGCGCCAACTGCACGGGTGCGAACTCGCCCTCCTCGGCGAGCTTGTCGGCGTTGACCGCCCGAGGCCCCCAGACGCGCTGCATGGCCCGTTCAAGCTCATCCCCAGAAAACCAGGGTCGGAGGCCCACCAGGGGCTCGAGCACCACCCCGTCGTCCATGAGCCACTTGCTGGCGAAGCTGACCTCGTCGTTGATGGAGGGCAGGGGGGGCCGATGGCGCTCGTGCCCCTTCTTGGCGGCCCAGGAGAATTCCATGCACTCGCCTGGACTGCCCGACCAGCCGAACACCAGCACCGAGTGAATCATCACGACCTTTCCTTCGATGCCGACTGTATCCCCTGGCAGCGACGCCCCAAACTCGGGGGCGGCGGCTGGCTCGAGGCGGTGCCACTTGAAGGCCCGCGCGACATCCCGCTTCGCGCGCAACTGCGGCACCCCGGGGTGGCGGGCCTCCCGCCACAGCGACAGCCTGGCGAGTCCATGGTGAAGTGGCTGCTTCGCCGGCGGGCGCTGTTCATGGGGCTGTCCACGCTGGCGCACCTCATGTCGTGGATCGGCCGGCCCTCCGAAGAGATCGTCCTGTCCGGGTTCTGCTTGGGGGCGCGGCCAGAGGGCGACTCAATGACAGCGGAGGCCTCGAGCACGTCGTTGGCGGCGTCCGAGGCCCAGATCACGACGCCGAAGCGGGAGTCTTTCCAGCACTTCTCGAGCATCTCCCCGGCGTGGTCCACGGCCGAGGAGTGTGACTTGTGGACCTCGCGTGTCCGGGGGGCAACCCTCCTGGACGGCGCTCCTTTTTCAGCCATGGCCCGCAGGTGGCCCCCATGCTCGGGGCTCAGCGCGGCCTGGAGGTCGGCGGCCAGGACGCCCCCTAGAGGGTTCCCATGCTGCTCCTCGCGGGCCGCCCTCAGAAGCCTGGCTGCCTCCTCCGCGGGGCCCGCCGTGCGCAACAGGCGGTTCCCCCGCTCCACGGCCTCCTTCAGAAGCTCTGGCCGGCACTCGGGGTGCGAGGCGCACCAGGCGACATACTGGGTGGCCTCCGCCTGGCCGCGCGTGAGCGCGACGGCCGGCGCCTCGTCTAGCGGCGGACCTCCGCAGCAGCGGCCGTCCGCGTCCGGCGGCGGTGGGGCCTGCCGGCTGCCCGTAGGCCGTGCCTTTGCGTCGGCGGCGGCCGCTGTGGCGGCTGCATAGTGCTTGGGCGGGGTGCGCGGGGCAGCGCCTCGCCCTCGCTGCTGAGATGCACGCTCCGCGTGCCTTTGGCCCGCGGCTGCAGCTTCGGGCGCACTGGGGCGCTCCCGCTAGGTGCGCTGCCTGGAGAGGGCCGTCGCTTCCCCTGCTGAGGCGCGAGCTGTCGAGCTGCGGAGCTGGCGCCACCGGCGCACGGCGGGTCGAGCATCTCGCAGTCGTTGGGCTCCTCGTCGTCGTAGGATTCGTCGTAGGCGCTGGGCTGCGCTGGCGGCTCCTCCCAAGGGGGGGGGGGCCAAGCGATCGTCCTCCGGGGTGCCCGGGGCCGCTTCGAGCTTCGTCAGCATCGTCACGAACACGTTGCGGATCCGCACCTGCTCGTTGCGGGTCCAGCTGGCTCCTTGGGGGGGGCCCTCGTCCATCTTCGTGATCCCGAGCACTAGGAGTTCGCGCGCCGATGTCCTCAACTCGTTTGAGGGCGCACCTCCGGCCAACAGGCTCCTGGCGTAGTTGTTCAGCATGGTCTCCGCCCCATGGCAGTCATCCCCGCCCTCGAGGATGAGCGAAACCATTGGTTCGCTTGTCTCCCACGAGGGCGTCAGCTCTGCGTTGGCCCGCCCCGCCGCTCGCCCGGCTGCTCCAGCCTGCGGCGGCCGGGTCGAGCCCGCCGACGCGGCTCGCCTGACCCTCGCAGTGGCCGGCGGCCCCATCGGCCCCGGGCTGTCGACGCTCCGCGCACGGTGGCGTCGCGTCTCCTGCCCTGGCTCGGCGCGCTTTCATCTCGCTGAGCTTGATCTCGAGCATCTGCACGTCCTTGACCTCACGCCCCCTGTCGCCCTCATCCCGGGCGTGCGCTGCTTCCAAGTCGGACCTGATCTGGTTGAGCTCGGCGCTGTCCCCCGAACTGGAGGTCCCGGCGGCGGCCGGAGTGCTGACCTCGTCGGCCGCTGAGGCGACCGCTGCCGAGGCCGCGGCGCTGCTGAAGGTGGGCTTGGTCAAGAGGCTCCTGCTCATCGGGCGGGGCGCTGCGCGGTCCGCTATCCCGAGCGTGACGCGCCGCTGGGTGCCTCGATCTCCTTCCTCCGTCCAGGGTGCCAGGTTGCACAGAGGACTGTTGTCAGTCCTCCGCGGGCCCAATGCTGTGATTTCAACTGTTTCCCTCCCACCCATCTAGAAGTGTGGCGAATGAGCCAGAAATCCCTTATTATCTTCAGATTAAGGTTGAAGCTCAGCTGTGTTCGCCAATCATTCGACATTCCAATGCTGAGTGGTTGGCCAACGGCAGCCCTAAGACATTTTCACTGATAGCTACACACCAACCTTGATTGCCAAATTCGTAGATCACAACCTCAGCGCAATGTCTGATTATCCTAGGTCGTGCCAAGGGGAAGGCGCTTGTGTGTGAAAACAATGGTCCTTGGCACTTACCCATCATAGCTCCCAGAACTCTATGACAAGAACGGGGTGCAACATATTCTTGCGATTGTTTTAATCTCTCTGCCTCTGTCCTATTCGTATTTTGTCTCGTCTGCAGCATCAGATCCATCAGCGCTATCAGAAAACCCTCCAAACCCAATCCCCCTCAATTAATATATCCACGCTAGGCCAATCAGGCCCTGGGGGGGCATTGATCGTTGAGGGGGACAAAGCAGGCCGCAACATGATGACACCGACCTAACACCAACATAATAAACAAGCAGCGTTTGAACAGCAAAACAAACAAACAAGTATCATTATCTTGGGGATGTGCAAAAATGGAATCACCAAAACAATGCTTCGGCAATGGGGTCCCCGAAGGAACCACTAAGCGAGGCCCGCAGAGAAGCCATGTCTGATTCAAAGAGACTCCTCAGCCCTCAGCCCAAAAATAGAAGCCCACCCAGACAGAAAGCAGAAATGAACGGGAAACATTCTGCAGCCATTTGGTGCTTAATGTGTGATCAGGACCACATCATTTGTTATATTTCTTCATGTGGTGACAGTGTCAAGTTCGGTCGCACTCAGCACAGGACTCATGTCAGTCAGCTTTCTCGTACGCCAGTGGTTCAGTCAGCTCTGGACCAGTGCGATGGCGCCGGGTATATTTGCAATTGTGTGCATGCAGCTGGTGTCATCAAATATGCTGGGGAAGTCACACATATGACAATGATGGATGGGCCCATGAGAGAGCAGTATGACTTGTGGAAGGGCATTCGGCCATCAGTGCGACTTTTTCGATTCAAGGTGCTCGAGGTGTCTCAGTTGGACAGCTTGCAACCGCTTCAGCAGTTCAGCAACAGGAAGTATCGCGGACTGGTCACAGAGATGGAGATGGGTCAGCCCGAACGTCTGCTTCATAATATTGTTGGCGATTGGCCTCACGACACTCCAAGCCTCACCGTGAGATTACCAGCACCGTACGCAGTATTGATTTCAAAACAAGTGTGGAGGGACATGCTTTTGCCTCATGATGGCAACGGTGCAAGATGGTTGCGGATTCGATATGATCTCTTGGGATTGGAGCCGCCACAGCCTCCACCACCCATGCGACATCAGCAGCATGATGGGATTATTCAGTTCACTCCAGGAACGTTGCGAAAGATTTCGGATCAACTCAGGGCTGCTGCTAAACATCTTGACCGTTCTGATGACATGGATGCGGAAGAATACAATTCCCTCGAAGATTCGATCCTTCTCCTGGACGCCGTTGCGAAGCAGCTCAGCCCGGCAGAACTTCACAAGGAGATGGTGGACTGGAAGTGTGGCGACCGCGAGCCAGGTGGAGATGCTGCTCTGGGGAAAATGATGTTCATCATAAAGGCGTTCATGCTGAGCAATTTGCTTCGAGACTCTGGAAATATGCAGAAGTCGATCATGTATGCCATCAATCTTGCACTACCGCCAGCCTTGGTGAACATCATCAGGGAGTACGTGAAGAAGAGAACCACTCTCAAGATGAAGAAGTACACGATTTCTAGATGGAGGATGTTGTTGGATGGTATGTTGTTGCTGTATGGCAGGGACCTCGATGACAACTTTTCGGTCGGTGAAGGGTGCTTTCGTTTCTTCATGGCAGACTCTTCGATGCAACGTGGGAGAGATTTTCAATTGGTCCAGGTCGTGTCGCTTCCAAAATTCAAGGCGGCTGAGATGCTGACGATCGCCCAGATCATGATTTCGTTCCGGCGTCAACCGATCGACTTGATGGACATCAACGGCGATGACGATGGCAACAGCTCAGAAGCGAAGTGGATGGAGGACTTGAGCAACGCGTTTGTACACGAACATTGTCCACCAATTACTCTGGGCTCAGGCGGGACAACGCTATCCCACAAGTTTTTTGCAGTTGCCTATTCAATGTGGCTGATCTCTGGCAAGACGATGAACACGTTCAAGCGTTTCATGGATGATCTTTCAGTTGGAACTTCAGACTTCGGGGTCGAGTTCAGCTTATCAAAAGTCTTACCGATGAGAGCTGCGGATCTATTTCCGTGGATGTCCCCAGATGACAGCATCATGCAGGTCCCGGGCGATGACGACGATGATGACCAGCAGCAGCAACCTTCTCAAGATGTTCTTCTCGGCATGCAGAGGTCCATCAGTGCGCCTGGGCTTTTACACATCACGCACAATGTTGGGAATGATCTTTCAGCCTGCTGCCCTGAGCTTGACGAGGCTGTCAGTGGTCTCGCCGCGGTCGCCAGATGTCTACAGCAAGAGCACTCGCAGTCGAGGATCGTAGAGAGTTGCTTCTCTGGCATCGCATCCTCAGTTTTCAAGCATAACATCGAATCCTTTCAAGGTAAAGTCTACAAGGAACGCTGGGGGACAGTTGCATTTTGTTGCAAGCAGGTCTTGGATATTGAGCAGGCGCTTCGATCGTGCTGGAATCTGCGGCGCTTCATGGAGATAGCTGAGCGAGGAGATCGAAAGGACAAGCCGAAGGAGAGCAAAGATATTGCTGAGCTAGACAAGTGCATCAACTCTGCAGAGTGGTGGGGCAAAGTCCTTGTTCTCGATCACCTCTACGAGCTGATCCGCGACTCACTAATCTGGGCGGAGGGCTGCCCGTGCCACAGCCACTTGTTGCGAAGGCTTTCAAAGACAGAGGACTTGGACTTGGTAGACAAGCATATACTAGATCGTTGGAAGAAGTGCCCACTGAGAGGGATGCGCCTTTGTGAGCTAGCAGCTGGCGGCTTCTTCAATAACTTGAAAGACCTCAGCCAGAAGTCATCCACTACTCTACTTCGAGAGCTACCTCGAGATTTGGATGCAAGTGCCAAGGGGGTGCTACTGCGGTGTTTCGAGAGAGGCAGGGCTTTCTTAGCGTTCCAATTTTCTCTCAAGCTGTGTTCATACGCGGAGCCGCCATGCCTTCTATTTGCTTGCGCCCACCATGACATTGTTGTCCAGCGCAGGGCTTTGAGGCAATGCTTAGCTTCATCATGTACGCATCCACGCATCCTTGAACTGAAGACTGAGCCTCTGCGCAGTGAAGCTGATCAGTTCATTGCTGGCGCTGACCTGACGCAGCTCATGAAGCTGCCGTTGTGCTTCGCGTCGTTGAAGTTCGGGCACTGCTCCGAGCGCAAGATTGAAGGCGGCCACGCGCAGATAAATATCAAGACGGCAGGGAAACGATACCGCACTGAAGCATTTGACAGCCTAGCTCTTCGGTGGAATAAGTACGAGGCCATGCTGAACAACAGCGACGGGGATGCAGTCTTGAAGGACATGTCACTTTACCTGCAGAAGGGCAGCAACCCGAAAATGATGCTGGGAGCACTTGGGCTGCGCTTACATCCTGGGACGAGGGTTGCTAAGCAGAACTGGGACCCGATATATCGCAAGATTCTATATCGTTCTGATCCTTGGTCGAAGTATCGGCAATGCGTGAGTGTGCAGACCCAACATGACGGACCAGATGACCCTGGAGAGTTACCGCGTGCTTTGGAAGGTGGCAGTGGAGAGAGGGGTCCCGGCGACGATCTACCTGCAGCAGGTGGTGGCGGCGGTGCAGCTGAGGGCGGAGACGCTCACGGACATCCAGGACCTTCTGGAGGAGGCGACGGCGATGACGGAGGACGGACTCGACCTGACACCCACCAACGCTGACCATTATCATCCAGATCAGCTCGAGAAGAGTTCCGATGTCCTTGACATCATGTGTGAACTCTTCTTGGTCTGATCTGGTTGATGCGGTCAACGTTGATGGGTCGTTGGCCGAATCCATTCAGGAGGCAGCGGTGGTGGTGGAGGCGCGCTGGCAGTCGCTCCTGGCCATGCTCTGCTTCCTCACATGGACTCTACACTTCAGGCTCGGAGTCTCTAGATAAAGGTTCTTCATGGGGTTGGGGATCGAGATGGACCCGCCATTGCCATTGCATGTGTAACAACCCTTTAGCAGGAAGCCCCGGAATCAGTTCCAGGGAGTGGCATGTTTCGATTTCGATCCCCACCTCGGCAAGGCCTTTGCTAGCGTGTCCACAAGGGCATCATGCACACAGCTGCAGTTTCGCACTTTCTCGTGTACCTTCGTGGGATGTCTGACGTGGATCTATCACGCACTTATTTTTCAGTGAATGCTCCAGTGGGATGCGTCAAGACATTGATGAGCATCCTCGCCCCCACGCACGTCATGATGGAGCCGGTGCCGGACGTCTGGGACACAGATGTTGTGGAAGGTGCAGTCAATACTGACGAGGGCGTGGACAGATTCTTGCAAGGCGATGAAGCATGCTCTCTTGTTTTCAGCGTCATCTCGAAGTACCCTGTCTGTGCAAAGAGAGCTGTCCCGGGGGAGCTTACTCGATCTGATGTTGGCATTGCGGTGCATCGATTGGTCAGCGGTACCACAGAGCCCAAAGATGAGGACACTACTTTGATGATATCATCTGCCCCAGCACAAATCATGACCTCCATGCAGACGGAGTCTGATTTCACAATACCATCCCAACCGCTGGCGCTACAACCTGACATGCTGCCACTCGCGTCTGGCCAGGAAGCGTTGGCTTGGAGTCCGCATGATGATCAGATCAGCTATCGCTGGGGCCGTAGATCTTTTCCTGATGGCAATTCTATGCGAACCCGCAAGTTCACTGAATGCATGTGGTCTCACCTTGAATATCTTGTAGGTGGAGATGAAGAGCGCGAGCTCGAGGCGGACAACGATGAGCTGAAGATCTGCATGAACGAAGGTCTTCTTGCAAGACGCGTTGCAGGGGATAGAGTATTTATTCTACAGACTGACTGATGCTGGAGAGCAAGCTGTCATGCCATGTACGTATCTATGCAAGCCGATTCGGTTCATGTCTAACATCAATGAGGACGTGATGCTCCGCGACCTCTGGGAGCTTCTTGTCTCCATGGAGAGCGATGGATGGGATTGTCAAGTTCTTGCTACCAAAGGCGCTGTCAAACGTGCCAAGGCGAATCCTTACAAAGTTGGTGAGGCGAAAACCTGGTACCTCATCAAGGGCGACGCTGCTGCTGACGTGAAGAAACCGTACTTGCATGCCCTTCTTCTGGCATCTCCAGACACGTGTATTCCACACCTTGCTTCAGTTGCGACGTACAAGCAGATTTTGGACCCAGAGTGGAAGCCTCGAGCACATAAGAGGAAGGCTATCACAATGGAAGAAGGAGCTGATGATTGGGGACTTGCTGAAGATCTGGAGGTGATCAAGAAGCCGAAGCGCCGGCGGCGTAAGCGCGCTCTCGCTGATGGCCTCCCCTGGAGCGATGAGTCAGTCGGCCTGTTGCCTGTTGAAGACCAGGGCGAGGATGGGGAAGATCGACCAGAGCCAGACGCTGGTTCGCAGGACCTTGACTTGGGTCGCGGAGAAGATCTACCAGAGTCAGACGCTGGATCGAACGGCGAGCCTTCAGCACGGAGTTCTTCGAGCAGCGGCGAGAGCAGCAGTAGCAGCAGTAGCAGCAGTAGCAGCAGCGACAGCGACGACGAAGCTGAATCTGCTGTTCCAGCCCCTGCAGATCCAGCTCCACATGCAGATGGGGCTCCCGCACTTTTGCCATTCCCGAAAGACATGAATGGGAAAGCTCCTTGGGGCCCTGGCTTCTTCACTCCGCGGAAGCGCGGTGCTGAAATCATTGGCTGGCAGTGCACATGTCGCCATCCTGACCATAAGAGCCTACGGCCTTGCACCAAGGAGATCAGACACACTGTATCGGGCAGCAGTGATGCGTCGCTACATATGCTGAAGTACTGGTCGATGCTATCCACTGAGGCGGCTGACAAAGACTCTCATTATGCACTTTGGTTTTCTCACGTTGTCCCTGCTAGGGAAGGTGACGTGCTGCCTGCGCTACCACTGCTCGAAGCCATGATGCAGGCCAGTGTTGCGACAGATCACGCTGCGCCGCTGGAGGCGCCTGCTGCGCCGCCTGCCGTTGTTGACTTGCTGGGCGAGCCTGATGACATACTGGGCGGAGTGGTTCCTGGCTCTGGTGTTCCAGCTGAAGTCCATGCCGCTATGATTAATCTGGCTGCGGATGGCGTCATACCAATAACGACACAGGAGCAGAGAAGACGAAACAGCTTGTCCAAGCACAGCGAGTACAGCACCCCAGCATTTTTGACACCAGCTCTGAGGTGGGGCTACATCCATCCGAATCTCAAGGCACCTCAAGGCTTCAAGTGGAGCAGCAAAGGAGCAGGCAAATGGGTGCTTTCAATCAAGGGTGATTAGCCCCGCCAGCAGAAGATATTGGCACAGTAACGCCAGATATGTTGCCAGAGTGACTCGATCTTTCAGTATTATTGCAGAATGCTTCGATATTTCAGCACTGTTGCCAATTCATTCGCTGAGTTCAACTCGACTTCTCATGCAAGTCGAACAAAACACAAAACAACATCATCGGCCTGAGAGTCCCTCGGTGGTCTCGTTACTCTTTGGGGGTCTCGTGAGGGTCTCTTGAGGGTATCTTGAGGGTAGCTTGAGGGCATCTTGAGGAAATTATCGCTTCTTGAGGGTATCTTGAGGGTATCTTGAGGGTATATTAGCATCTTTAGGGTCTCTTGAGGGTCTCGTGAGGGCCTCTTGGCTTCTGAAGGGTGTCTTGAGGGTCTCTTTCACTTCTTGAGGGTCTCTTGAGGGTCTCCTCAGGGTGTCTTCAGGGAATGCTTGGGGGTCTTGAGGGCGTCTTGAGGGACTCTTGGGGACCTATAAGGTTTGAGGGCAGCTTGAGGGCGTCTTGAGGGCGTCTTGAGGGTCTATATTTCTTGAGGGCTTCTTGAGGGTTTCTTCAAGGTCTACTTGGCCGTCTTGGGAGCCCGTCGGAAGTCTCGCGGCGCTCTTTGAACTTAAGGTCTGTGCGCTGCAATCCGCGAAGCGTGATGTGAACGCATCAATCACGATAGCACGCACGTGGTGTACTTCGCATGCGTGGTGATAAATTGCGTACGTCTGAAGACGCATTGCACACGTTGATATACCATGCGCGGCTCAACGTGCCTGGCATCACACGCACGCGCGCATACTATCTAATGATCCCTGAGTGCTGCACGCGCTAGTGACCAATATGTGTTGCACCTCATGTCATGAGAGCGTTATCACAACCATATCAGACGTATCGTGGGGTCCATGTGACAAGTCATTCCAGGCATCGTACAATTCACATCCAACACTATCTAGTACCATTCATGCTTCGATATGCGACACAGCACGCTGCTCAAATAGGCTGCACATGACTATCTTATGAACGCAACAAAACGCATGATGCGAATATGCGTGCTATGTGACATGTGCAACGCACTTCGACACAATGCACATGCACGCGCACTGCCACTTCGCACCCTCGTATCACGCTGCACATATTCATGTCATATGATACTACCTTCCTCGTCCTCCCCCTCTTCCTCGTCTTCCTCATCCTTCTCCTTCTCGTCCTCGTCCTCCTCATCCTCCTCCTCCTCCTCCTCATCTGCCTCCCCTTCCCCCTCTTGTCTGCCTCCCCCCCTGCTGCGCGCGGCAGGTCCTGCTCGCTAAGAGCTGGGGTGCCATGCAGGCGCTGCGCCGCGAGTCCAAGACGCAAGGCGGCGATTACTTCCACTACCTCACTACCGAGACAGAGGGCAGCCTGAAGGGGGCGTTGGGGGGCACCAAATCAGGGGTGATCATTGTTACATGGGTATTGGAAATTGGAAGATGAAGAGAATCAAGGATCAGCGATCTCGCGTGATCCTCAATGCCCAAGGGGATGGATGACTTAACTAAGGCATGTAGCCCCAACCCCCTCTGGTATGAGGCCCTGGCCTGAAAGCTGCAGATGATGCCCCGCCCTTGGAAACTTGCTGATGCAAGCTGTCTCCTGGCGCTGACACAGGCGAAAGCCCGGGGCTCCGGGCGAGCCCCGGGCATCAGGAGGAATCAATCGATTTCCATAAATTTCTAATGCTTTTGTATGGTTTTCTATGTTATTGTTGAATTTTGTATTATTTCTATACTTTTCAACGGGAAATGATACAATTTCATGTAAATGGCATGGTTTCCTTAGGATCTGGGCAATTCCAGCTGAAGCGCGGGAGAGCCGAAAACGTCTCCAGGAGGGTGGATCCCCCCCGGGGCAGAATCCTCCCAATCAGTCAGGATTCTGCGTCAAAACCATGTTTTTGGATGCGAAAACTGCACTTTGCGGAAGCGAATTTGGTGTTTTTTAAGGCCCCGACGTACGATCTGAGCCCAGCGGGACTTCAATTTCCCCGGGGGGAGGGATCCGCCCGAAGTTCCCCGAAGTTCCCCGAAGTTCGCCCCCCACCAGATCTTAGGAATTTTGGGTTTTGAGCTTTTTTCTAATTTCAAGGGTGGAATGTATCAAATCCTGCATAATTCTGGCAAAATCAGAGAGGAAACATTTATTCTTATTGATTCTCTATGTTTTCTATGAAATTTATATAAAAATGTAAAAAATGAATGGTTATGTAGTGTTTTCATGCGTTCCATGGCAAAACTTACATTTTCGAAGCAAATTCAGCTGGCATGAGGCATCCACGGAACTTTGGCTTCCGGGCGCCCCGGAGGCTGCCAGGGCCAGCTGAGCGCTTAAGTGCAAGTAGCTGGATCGCTGCTGAGCCGCTGTAGCTCAGGGCTTCACATGATGCTGTTAGCATCTCCTGCGCTGCGCTTGGCTAGCGTGGCAGCTTGACCATCTTGTCCACGGGCAAGATGCAATCATGCTGCGTGGTTGCTGGACGCGACAGCCACCTGCATTACCTTCAGCGTCTCAAGTGTCCGCCAATCACAGGCGCAGGCCCGCGTTTGCGGAAGAAGCTGAGCTGAGCGAAGGCTTGCGCTGCGAGGCTGGAAAGCCATGGGCCATGGGCCATTGGTTCAGGCATGCGATCTGGAGCCAGCCTTTGGCCTAGCGCCTGCACATAGAGCTCGCAGCCCAGCGACAAAGCTTGTGCTTGACATCGCAGGTCATAGGAATGAGGTAGTATATACAGTGAAGTCTCCAGAGTGGAGATGCTGTGCCCCATGGGCCTTGGAACGCAGGACTCAGGGTCAGGGTTGATCGTCTGGACAATACATACGGCCCATGTTCTAGACTGCGCTTTAAGACTATGGCTCAGCCCCAGTGAACATAACATATGGTCAGCCAGCGCCAGAAGCTGGGGCTTATGGAGCTGCGGCCAGATGGCCCCATGGCCATGGCCCATGGCCCATGTGGCCTATGGGCCCGCAGCCTATGGCTGCGCGAAGCGGCGTGGCAAGTGTTTGAACACTAAGCCATCCAGCCTATCCCTAACGCTGCGGCTGAAAGGCTAGGGCGCGGCTAGGCCAATGCCCAATGTCCCATCACCCAGTGCCTCAAGCGCCCAGCTGAAGCGTCCAGCTGAAGGCCAAAGGGGGGAGGGGGGGGGGAGTTTGAAATCTTGGCGGCCCCAGGTCCAAGGTAACTGTTGCAACGGCAACTTGGCATTTGGGGCCATGGCGCATCGCCGCGTGGCTGGCCCATGCGGGCGGCTGGAGCGTGTGAGCTTGAGACCTGAGCAGTGGCTGGCAGGGAACCCTGACACCGCTCGAGCAGGACAGGCGCGCCCACTTTCGGACTTGGGCACGCGGCCGCAAGGCCAAGGTCAGGGCCTGGTGTTATGGCCAATGGTTCACGTTAGGGCCCGCCGCATTGTGCGACTCGTAGAGGACTTCCACTGTGAAAAAAAAAAAAGCGCTCGCACGCGCGTGCGCACGCGCGCACTTGCACGCGCGCGCGATGCATACGCGCATGACACGCGCATGCATACGTTCGCGCTTGTGTTCGCACCCGCATGCGCATGCACGCGCACACGCGCGCTAGTACGCATGCGCGGGCACGCAAGCGCACCCAAACGCCACCACCATCACGCACGCACACACACGCACACACGCACGCACGCAGACACGCACACATACACGCACACCTTGATTCATTCTCATTTTCGCAGACACACGTTCGCAGCCATGTTGTCAGTCGTTATCGCATTGGGTTTCATGACAGCACATCCAGCCATGTTCATCACGCATCCATGGCAATTCTGCACTTGGATGCAATGCGTACTACACGTGTGTTGTTCTTGCTTACGTATCTCACCATGAATGCACGCTTGGCGTTCTCCTCTGACGAAGCACACATGAGACCATCAGCACCCGCACCACCGCCACAGCAGATTGCAATGCCATCATGAGTTTTGGCCCCAGTTGTATTCTCAGATGGCCTAGTAACCTACATCAGTGTTGGTGTTCTCAGCTTCGCTTCCACTTAGACCATCGCTCTCAGTGTGTCAATGGCAGACTCTTCTACGATCGACATTGCATTTCCAATCGATGTCTTGGATTGGCCGAACCACGTCCTATCTGCCCTCTCAGCTGAAGAGCGAGATCCCTCGTTTGGAACATGGGCCAGTGCGGCCTGGCAGTTTGCACGGACTTCAGCGGGATTGATGCGCCCCGTGAAGCGATGGACCAGACGGTTGTCGCCATTCAGAAGTACTTCGAGGAGAACGAGCCCGGCACGAGCTTCACGCCGAACATAGAGTGGTTCAGATCTTGTGATGTTGGGGTTGTGCAAAGCCAGGTGCTATCACGTGCCGCTCAACGTGAGGGAAGCACCTCATGCCATTTTCTTGACATCTTGGATCGTATTCCATCCTGGGCGAAGAACGTCGTGGTGGAAGGGTCCAAGTTCGAGGACACTGACTCCTACGAGGACAAGTCAGCAAAGTTGAATGATGTGAAAACGTTCGTTGAGCAGAACCGCAAGTTGCTGTTCAACAGCGTGCTTACGTGCCACTGTGAAGTACATCAGCGCGAGTGTCCAGTATACCCTCTTGTCCATGGCAAGCCGCCGATGGACTCAGCTGAGCTGAAAGCCAAGCTTCGCAAGAAGATCCACGAGCACACGGCCAAGAGGCGGAAAAGATCGAGCAGCGAGTCTGATGGCGATGAGCTGGATGACAATCCGATCCGTACTAACATCGCTGGGGTACCATGCATCGCTTTCACGCCGATCGGAAGCAATGACAGAGATCTCGACCCCAGCGAAATTTATCACCACGTGTGGCTAACAGAACGTCGGACTCTGGCCGAGCAGAATCGGGAAGACCTTTGGATGGGCGAGTGCGTGACCCAGTACCCAGTGGAATCCAGGATAGTGCCGCACGTCAATCATGTGCAGACGGTTATCTATATACACGACGGCCCCACCCAGCGCGGGCTGGGGGTGCGCCGGTACAGAATGATGGACGCTGGAGTCAGCAGGGAGACGATGCGTTGGGTAGGCCCTTCACCCGAAGACGTGCAGAATGACTACATGGCCAAGTTCATGGCAACGAGATCGAGAAAGCACATCACGGGTAAGGTGTACTTCTTTTGTTCTGATAAGGAGCGCATGGTCGAGTACCAGCGTCGCGCGCGCAAGCGAGGGTTCCACCTGTCCTTGGAGGACTTGGCTGCCATGAGCCCCGACGATCTCCTCAACGTGGTCTTCACGCCTGGCCTCATCGATCGATTTGCAGCGTGGAAGCAGAAGTATAGCGCTAGCGACTACATCGTTGCGGACATCGACCACTGGCCAGGACATGGCCCCCGAGCTGGCGAGGACTTTCCGTGCCTTCTGACTCGCGGAACCGCGGTCTGCATCGAGGGCGACAAGTGGAAGCTCGCCTTGGGCATCGAGCACTTGTTCGCCCAGGGCTTCAACGTTTGGCCAGGAATGCATCCGACGTTCCCGACAGCTCGGGTCCTGCCAGAGTTGACCGAGCTGAAGGAGCACCAAGCAAGGACTGTCGGTGGTAACTGCATGCACTTGGCAATCCAAGCGTCATGGATGCTGTATGTCTTGGCGAACGTCAGGAAGGTCAAGACATTCATTCCCAAGGCCATCCTGCCGACCAATGCCGAGAGCTCAGGTGATGAAAAGGGTGATGCTCCTGATGACACTTCTGCTCATGCTGCTTCTTCCCACGGCACGTTGTCAGCTGATACTTTTGAGTTTGGCACTGTGGGGCCAATGAGCCGTGGACCCTCGCCATCGTAAGAACCCTATCAGTGTTGAGCCTGAGACGTTGAGACATCCACAGGTGCTAGCAACATGAGCCGAACACTACTGTTTGATGCATGTGCGGATTGATCTTATGTATCTTCCATTGCTTAGTTGTCCTGTCCTCCTTGCTTTGCAAATGCCCGCACCCTCCTGGCCGCTTTCATGGACCGTGTATTGTGTTCACTGCTCTGAGCTCCGGGCTCCAGCGATGAAAATCTTGTCTCTTCATGCCAGCCGAGGTTGACCGATCGGTGGAGGTATGAGTCTGCTTGATCGCAGGTAGTGGCAGTCAGTCTGTTCTCTGCTCACACACTTGTGTTCACACGCCTGCGATGGTGGTCGGAGTCAGGAGTCAGGAGAGCGGCGAGCCGCCTCAAGACGGCCGAGATGCCCCGAGACGATGACGTTGCAAGACGGCCCAAGAAGCACCCCAGACGGCCCAAGACTTGGCCCAAGATGCGCCCAAGACATTCCATGACGGCGGTCAACGCGGACCTAAAGTCCGATCCTTCCGTTCCAAGAAGCTCCTAGGAGGCCCCATGAGGCACCTAAGGCCCCAATAAGCCACCAAGCCACCCCAAAGGAACCATGAAGATGCCTCGAGGGCAGAGGCCCCGAAAGGGCCGACAAGAGGTTTCAATCTGTCCTGCAATGGGACCCCGTGAGGCGTGAGGCCTCCCCACGTTGCCCTCGGCATCCCAATGCATTTCCAAAAGGCCTCATGCAAACAACCCGGGCGCGATTGCGGGGAGGACCGAAGGCCGAAGGCCACTACATTCATTGCATCACAGCGTCACAAGATATGACATAACAGTACACGCCACATCCCACAACACAACACGATAACACAACATTTGTTGGTCCAAAGAGTCTGGAGCGACTCAACTTCGATTTTTGAGTGGCCGAGTTCCTAGTGTGCAGTGCCTTCGGCCTTCACTGAGCTTCACTCCACACCATGGATTGGGAAGATGAGGCTGCTGGCATGGAGGACGCCTTCGGCTACGAGGAGGAGGTTCAGCCTCCACCGGCAGGAGGCGCTTCCCGCGGTCGCGGGTCACGCGGCCGCGGCGGCAGGGGCCGTGGCAGCCGTGGCCGTGGGAGTTCCAGCAGGGGCCGTGGCGCTGCCACCATCGAGTGCTTTGCGCAACAGTGCACCGAGAAGAAGAAGTGTCACAGCAAGTTCTGCGCCAAGCACCACAAGGCAGCGGAGAACATCAAGAACCAAGCTGACAAAGATGGCGAACTACAGACCTACACTGACATCTTCAATGACCCAGTCAAGTGCAACCAAGCTTTCGAACAATACGAGAAGGACAACTGCGATGGGCGCTTCCGCAAGAAGCTCATCGACTGGGGCCAGTGGAAGCGGGCCTTCGGCGTGAAGATCAGCACCAAAGAACGCGGCATTGAGGAGTGGCTGGACGTGACAGAATACGTTACTATGAAAACCAAGAACATGCAAGAGGGCCCCGACAAGGAGCAGCTGAAGATTGCGAAGACCAAGGAGTTCGAGGAGATGTGCAAGGCGCCTGGCATCGAGAAGGAGGGCGAGTGGCCCAACACGCGCATCTGGGTCTTCGTGAAGAAGCAACGGATTGGAGATGTCGAGAGGTACATTGACACCAGCTTCGAGGAAGGGTCGAAACAGATGAAGGATATGACGAAGGAAGATAAAGACCAGTTGAAGCAGTACACCCTGACCTCAACTCCTTCGAGCAGCAACGCTTTCTTGGCGGGGACGCTCGGGAAGGGCACTGGTGGGTGGGGCGACGACGGCGACCGCGACAGCGCGGCGCAGAAGGCGAAGCCAAGTGATGAGCAACAAGAAGGGCCACCTCAAAAGAGACTCAAGCACGTTGATGTGGCCAACGTGGCGCCCAAGTTGACAGAGAAGCTCACGATCAAGGTCGACAAAGCGGAGAGGAGCGCCACTGCCCAGATGGCGTTGATGGAGCAGGCACTTCGCGATGCCACACCTTTCGGCAACACCGACCAGTCCATGACTAACTACAAGCAGACCGTCACCGTTCGCATGCACGCGTTGCGCCTTTGGATGGGTCCTACTGTCGTGGACGCGCAGCAGCCGCCAACGCCAGTGGCACTGCAGACCCCAGTGAAGCAACAGACGTCCGCCGAGCAGCTGGAACCCACGGAAGGCACGAAGGACGAGCAGGATGACAACCAGCAGAATAACGATGACGACAAGAAAGACGCCTCAAGCCAGAAGGCCGTGGAGGGCACTCCTGAAGCCGCAGCCCCAGCTAGCCCCAAGGAGGAGTTGGCACCACCTGGAGGCGGAGGCGAACTGTCCTCGGCCTCAGTGGGCCCAGCAACGCCCACGACCGACACGAAGAAGGCTGCCCCCCAATCTGTGAAATCCGCCGGTAGCACGAGCGTAGTACAGAAGCAGAGCAGGACCTTGAGAACCTACTTAGCTGATCAAGGAGTTCGTGGCCAAGTCTGTAATGACATCTCAAAGTTGATCTCATTGCCTGAGTTGCGGCATCACGTTGAGAAGATCCCCAGCGCGGTATCATCGGATGAGCTCACTGCCATCGAGGAGGCCATCAATGTGGGCTGCGAGTACTTCACCCAGTTCATCACATCGCTGAGGCAGTCTACGGGATCTCTCACTGGCCACATCAGGAACCAGAAGAGCAAGGCCGACAGGGACGAGAGGAAGAAGGCATTGGATGAGGCCAACAAACAAATAAGAGCCTCAAAAGAGGAGACGAAGCGCCTGCAGGAGAAATTGAAAGCGACAGCCAAGATGGCGCCACCACTCTTCAAGCTGCAGTCCGAGGAGCTGTTGAGCCACAACCTGATCATGAATGTCAAGGCCGCTGATGCGGGCAAGGGGCTAGAAAATGATACCATCTTGGCACCTCTCGTCATCAAATCCCCGCCTGAGTGGAAGCTGGCAACTGAGCAGCCCGTTCTTGCAGTTCAGCTTGGCAAGTTTGGCGCGAGCTACAAAAATACTCCAGAAGCTAAGCAATCAGGTCGGGTCCAAGAGCCTCTCTACACTGGTGAGGGGAAAGAGGTTGCTGACCTATTCCTGGAGAAGCTCATGAAGAACGTGGATGAGTCTCTCCAGATCCATCGAGGCATTGAGGGTGTAGATACGTTCAAGAGCGTCGTCGAGAGCACGTGGATGTGGGGCTACAGAATCCCAAACCACCACGTCGCTCAGAGCCCGAACGGCCTCGGGATGATCAAAACAGTTGTGTACGGCTCAGTGAACGTGATGCTTTTTGATGCTCAGCAAGTGGTCCCAGCATATCGACAGATCCTCGGGAAGGACGGCATCACGCTTCAAGATGTGATACATAATATCGAGATGTCAGGCTCTGAAGAGATCAAGACATTGAAAGAGAAGGGCACGATCATTCAGTATGTCTCTCTCGCCGCTGGTGACTCGATCTACGTGCCCAGTGGCTGGATTCTATCAGAAAGCGTGTCGAGTGGTGCGATGGTGTACGGCCTTCGCAAGACGACTCTGTTCAGGACCGCTGGATCCGAGTCGTACGCAGAGATGCTGGGGTTGACGGCTGGCAAGAAGCATCCCAAGCAAGAGGCTGTCTTGAAGTTTCTCACGGGCACGGCTGATGAGGACGCCGAAGCCTAGGAACGACGTTTCTACATGTAGTTGGCAGATGCGTGGATTCAGTTTCCTTCTCAATGAAGCGAGTTGTTACCTCTAAGTCCACACTTGAGCCACATGCACTCATGAAACATCAAGCCGATGAGAACACATCAGCGAACATAGATCATATCACACATATCCTGTCCACGCACCACACACCACACAAGGACCGAACATCCGCATCCCATATCCTTGAGTGCACCTCTCCTTCTCATTCTGCCTACTCCGTTCCATCCCAACCACTCGGACAAGACAATGCCATGCAATATTCTCTGACCTCTCTCACCTCATCCACATCTGCTATGCTACTTTTTGTTGGGTTGGCGGTGCGGCCAAGCCCGGGCGGCCACGAGCTAACGCACTGGACGGCAGTGGTGGCGCGTCGACGTTGAGATTGCCAGGGGAGATAAAGATAAACGCCATGCAATCCAGAAGGCTTTCGCCGCCCCATGCCCCAAAGATCCGAGAAGTTCCGAACTTGTCCTTGAGAGGGGCCCAAGCAGGGGGGCCGTAAGCCGAACATCCTAGCTCCACGCTCCAAGAGGGCCCAAGGAGGTCCTCGAGACCCCGTAGGGCATCACAGATGCCCCCAGGAACCCTCGAGAAAACGCAAAGAGAATCCCTACATAGCAATGTATAGCCTACGAGAGCCCAAGATGCCCTTCAAGAGACCTTTACTTTGGTTTTCAGAAGCCTCCCCCTTGAGAAGCGTAGAACCCAACGATAATCAAAGAGATCTCGCGACCCAGGTACAGTGTACAGTGGCGGGATGAACATAAAGCAGGTATATACTGATGTCTGGATGTTTACGCGTGTGGGGCTTCAGGGTTGTATTAAAAAGTGTAAAAAAGTTGGCTTAGGGAGCGACGCTGGAAAATACAATAAAATGAGATATGTGTGAAATGCGAAGTACTTTTTCTGAGAACGTATGAAAAAGCCACTTATAGGATTGTTCCAACCAGGTCGCGCGATTTCCTTGCACGGAGCCCAAATAAGCCCTGGGAAGAGGCTTCCGTGCAACCTAGCAGTCCAGGGGGCCTGAGGGTTCGCCTGGTCGCGGGTCCAGCGCGGCGCCCAGCTCGCGAAGTTCTCGGGGTCCTCCGCGCCGATCCAGAGGACGAGGGCGTCGGCGGCCAGCACTCGGGTTTCGTCCTCCAAAGGGGGCCCGTCAGCGCCCGCGGTATCCTCGTCCTCGGTGTAGAAGAAGATGTGCATCCTGACGTCGCGAATGAGGTCGTCCCTCAACGGGCGCGAGGTCATCAGCATCATCTTGATATCGATCACCGTCGTCGGACCCGTCGGGATGTCCATCCAGCGGTCGCCCCTTCTGCGGGAGGAGGATGCGGGCCGGCGACGAGGCGCTACCTTCCTGTTCTTCGTCCCGAGACTTCTTGGGGCGCGTCGGCTCTTCCTCCTCTTCGTGCTCGTCCTCGTCCTCTTCGTCACTGATGCTGTCGTCGCCTGGCTGGCCTCCTGGCCCTGGGGTGAGTCTGACCTTGCTGCGCCCTGCTTGACCTCCCTCAGCTTCTCTCTTCGAGGCCTCGTTGCGCTTCCAGCCCCCCCCTCTTGCGGCCGCGCTTGCCCCCGCGCTTGCCGCCCTGGGCATCGCCTTTGGCTGCGCCCACTTTCTCGCCGCTGGCCTCTCCGATCTGCATGCGCCCCCCCCCCCACCTTCGCGTCCTCGCCCGCGCCTTGTTGAGTGCGGGTCCACAAGGTCCCCCCCCGCCTCCGCGTCCTCGATCGCGCCCTTTAAGCGCGGGCCCGCCCTGCCCTTTGAGCTGGGCCCAGGCTGCTGCTGCGGGAAGTGGTCGAATAACATCGAAGAAAAAGGGGGGGTCTGGCAGCGCTCGATGGCGTCGTCGCGCTGCTGTCCTGCGGGGCGCGGTGCATCGTCCGCCAGGCTTTCGCCCGCCCTCGACGTGCAATGCCTTGGCATGCCAAGCATTGCACGCCGCCTGGCTGTCCGTCCGTCCGTCTGTCTGTCTGTCTTGCGCTTTGAGCTTCTTAGCTCGGGGACGCGTCGGCCACCGCCGCCCTCTCCCGTGTCGGTGGCCCTGACGAGGTTGGGGGAGAGGGTGCCGAAACGCGCCCAGAGCCCAGCAAGGCACGAGGGTGCAAACCCGACTTGTCTGGCTGATGCTCTGGAGGGACCCGTGCTCAGGGGAGGCTGCAGCACCGCTCGACGATGTGCTGTTTAACCGAACCTGCAGGGTGGGCCCTTTCCCAAATCCGTGCTTCGGTGCGGATCGTAAGCGCGCCTCGTCTCCGTCGTCGTCGTTGTCGGCGTCGTCGTGGTCGTGGTGCGTGTTGCTCTGCTCGGGATTCTGTTTCCCTTATGCAGTGACCACCCACTTGGCTTGCCAGGCATTGCACGCCGCCTGGCTGTCCGTCCGTCAGTCTGTCTGTCTGTCTTCCCAGCTCTCTGAGCCGCGGCGCTTTGAGCTTCTTAGCTCGGGGACACGTCGGCCACCGCCGCCCTCTCCCTTGTCGGTGGCCCTGACGAGGTCGGGGGAGCGGGTGCCGAAACGCGCCCAGAGCCCAGCAAGGCATGAGGGTGCAAACCCGACTTGTCTGGCTGATGCTCTGGGGGGACCTGTGCTCAGGGGAGGCTGCAGCACCGCTCAACGATGTGCTGTTTAACCAAACCTGCAGGGTGGGCCCTTTCCCAAATCCGTGCTTCGGTGCGGATCGTAAGCGCGCCTCGTCTCCGTCGTCGTCGTCGTCGGCGTCGTCGTGGTCGTGGTGCGCGTTGCTCTGCTCGGGATTCTGTTTCCCCTATGCAGTGACCACCCACTTGGCTTGCCAGGCATTGCATGCCGCCTGGCTGTCCGTCCGTCCGTCTGTCTGTCTGTCTTCCCGGCTCTCTGAGCCGCGGCGCTTTGAGCTTCTTAGCTCGGGGGCGCGTCGGCCACCGCCGCCCTCTCCCTTGTCGGTGGCCCTGACGAGGTTGGGGGAGAGGGTGCCGAAACGCGCCCAGAGTCCGGCAAGGCATGAGGGTGCAAACCCGACTTGTCTGGCTGATGCTCTGGGGGGACCTGTGCTCAGGGGAGGCTGCAGCACCGCTCAACGATGCGCTGTTTAACCGAACCTGCAGGGTGGGCCCTTTCCCAGTGGCAGGGTCCGCATGGCGGCCCCGCATTTTGGCGCACCCCTCACACGGTTCGTGGCCCCATAAGGAGCTCCACCGAAGGCCCAGTGGCAGGGTCCGCATGGCGGCCCCGCAGTGGGGCGCACCCCTCACACGGTTCGTGGCCCCATAGGGAGCTCCACCGAAAGCACCAGTGGCAGGGTCCGCATGGCGGCCCCGCAGTGGGGCGCACCCCTCACACGGTTCGTGGCCCCATAGGGAGCTCCACCGAAGGCCCCAGTGGCAGGGTCCGCATGGCGGCCCCGCATTTTGACGCACCCCTCACACGGTTCGTGGCCCCATAGGGAGCTCCACCGAAGGCCCCAGTGGCAGGGTCCGCATGGCGGCCCAGCCGCATTTTGGCGCACCCCTCACACGGCTCGTGGCCCCATAGGGAGCTATGGCGGCCCCGCCCGCCCCATTTTGGCGCACCCCTCGCACGGTTCGTGGCCCCATAGGGAGCTCCGCCGAAGATGATGCCCACAATTGCGGCATTAACAATTGCTTATGGTTGGGTCTTTCGCCAGGCTAATTCTGGAGGGGCCTCCACATATTGACTCCTTATGTGGAGGGGTCACATTATTGGTCCCATGCGCGGGGGCAGAAGGCTCCTGGCTTCCTGGGGGGGGGGGGGGGGGGGGGGGGGGGGGGGGCTGATGATTGCGCGTTCACATTGCGCCCGCGCTGTCTCTGTATTGCGGGGGGAGGCATGGGGGGGGGGGGGGGATCGTTGCTCTGTGCCCAGTGTGCTTATGTTGCGCTTTTTTAATTGCGCACTGCATTCCGATTGCACTCTCGCTGGACGAGGAGGAAAGGATGGGGGGGCAACCCTTGATGTAGAACGATCGCGGTCGCATTGCACGCCAAGCGCACGCGCATTGGGGAAGGAAGGGAAAGGGGGGCGGGCATCTTATTGCATCCGCGTCGCACTCATGCCGCGATCGCGCCGTCTTCCGATCGGAGGAGAAAGGTAGGAAAGAAGGACGTGATAGTTTATTATTGCGCTCCTTTTGCGACCCGAACGCACGACTACGCGATGGCGAGGGGGGGGGGGGGGCTTCGCATTGCATTGCCATGGCATTCGCAATGTAATCCTACGCGGGCCCCGGCTGGAGGAGGATGAAAGGAAGGGGCGAGGGCGTTTGATCGGGTGGTACGCGCGTGCCGCTCGGAGGAGGAGGAAGGGGGAGGGATTCGCATTGAATTCTGATTGCGCTCGCATTGCAGCATTGCATGCCTGCCGGCTTCCGATTGAAAGGAGAAGGGAGCGAGCGGAGACGGCATTCAAATTGCATGTGTATTATATGATTGGTCATTTCTCTGTTGTTGCGTCTGTCTCCTCCGCCCCTATTAAAGGGGAGGAAGGGATGGGGGGCGCCCCCCCCCCTCCCCCCTCGCCCCCCGCATGCTCGCAACGCATTCAAACTGCGCGCTTTCTTGCGCCCCGATTGGAAGGGCGAGGGGGTGTTCGGACAAGAGCGGATATCACTGCGCGCCTGTCACACCCCCCATTGCGTTTTTGCATTGCGCTCCTACGTCCGGGGGGAGGGCGGGAGGGGAGAGGAAATTATTGTTGCGTTCTTGCTGGAATCAGATTGCGCCCCCGTTGCATTCGATGGGGGGGGGGGGGGGGGGGGGGGGGGGGGGGGCGGGGGGGGGGATCCCCCCCCTCCTCCGCACCCCCCTCCCCCCCCCCCCCTTCCCCCCCCCCCGCCCCCGCGCCCCCCCCCCCCCCCGTTCCTCCTGCGAGCTGCGAGCGGGCGCCAAGACAGAGCACAAGAGGGGGGGATGAGGAATGCGGCGCTCGAAATGTGGAAATGAAAAGCAAGGGGGGGCGAGGGGGGGGGGCGACGTGGAGGCGACTGTCAACCGATGGGCTTTCAATCGTTTGGGTTGCGATCGATTGGAGCGCAATCGATTTGATTGCAATCGATTGGCTTTCAGTCCATTGGCTTGCGATCGATTGGATTGCAAGCGATTGGATGGCAACCGGTCGGGCTGCAATCGATTGGATTGCAACTGACTGAACTGCTACTGTCTGAATGGCAGGAGGAGGAGAAAGAGCAGGGGGAGGAAGATAATGACGATGCGGAGGATGCCCTCCCATTCAATCGTCTGGGCGCGCTCGGGTGGAGGGGGGGGGGGGGGCGCGGCCGCGCCTCCCCCCCCCCCTCCGTGGAGTTGATAAAACCGTGTGTGCGTGCCACCTCGTTCTGCTGCGTTGCATCGCCATCGCCAGCATCATCATCCTTGTAATCAATTTGTAATCCGCCACAAAAGAAATCCATTTCAAATCCGCCACAAAAGGAATCAATTTGAAACAATCCGCCACACAAGAAAACCTTCTGTAGGGAGGGGGTGTAAATGGTGGGTCAATCGCTACTAGGATTCTATGAGAGGTGGGTCCATCTCTCATCGGATTCTATTAGAGGTGGAAATATCTGGAATGGGATGATCTTAGAGGTGGATCCATCGCTAATAGGACCCCACTAGAGGTGGACCCATCTCATATAGGATTCCTTTACAGGCGAATCCATGTATAATCGGATCCCATTATAGGTGGACCCATCTCTAATAACATTCAAGTAGAGGTGGATCCATCTGTAATAGGATTTTGTTAGAAGTGAATCCATGTGTAGCAGGATTCTATTAGAAAGGTGTACCCATCTCTGTTGGGATTCCATTTGTAGCGGATCGATATGTAATAGACTTTCAGTTGAGATGGGCCCATCTCTCATCGGATTCCATCAATAGTGGATCCAGCTGTAGTCGGATTCCATTAGAAATGGATCCATCTGTACCAGGATTCTAATAGATGTGGATCCATATGTAATAGGATTCCATCAGAGGTGGACCCATCTGTATCAGGATTCTGGTAGGATTGAATTGGGGGTGGACCCGTTTGTATTACGATCCTATTAGAGGTAGATCCATACGTACTAGAATTCTATTAGAGGTGGACTCATGTCATGTAGGACCCCATCAGAGGTAGGTGGACCCATCCCTAATAGGATTCTCTCAGAGGTGGACCCATATGTAGTAGGAATATATTAGAGGTGGGTCCATCTGTCATAGGGTTCTGTTAGAGATGGATCCATCCGCACTAGGATTCCATTAGATCCATCTCTAATCAGATACTACTAGGTGGGTCCATCCTTAATAGGATCCCATTCGAGGTGGATCCATTTGTCACAGGATTCTGTTAGAGGTGGACCAAATCTCTGATAGCATGCCATTGGGGATGGAACCATCTTATTAGGATTCTATTAGAGGTGGATCCATATGTAATTGGAGTCCATTAGAGGTGTATCCATGTCTAACTTGATTTTATCAGATGTGGATCCATCGCTAATAGATTATATGCGAGGTGGACGCATATGTAATGGGGTTCTATCAGACGTGGGTTCATTTGTAAAAGGATTATATTAGATGTGGGTCCATCCGTACCAGGATTCCATTCGAGGTGGATCCATCTCTGATGTGATGCCATTAGTTGTGGACCCATCGCTAATGGGATTCTATTAGAGGCGGATCCATATGTCATAAGATTATATTTAAAGTGGTTTCATATGTAGTGGGATCTTATCAGGGGTGGATCCATTCCTAATCGGATTATATGGAAGGTGGATCCACATGTAATAGGGTTCTCTCGGCAGTGGATCCATCTGTAGTGCGATTGTATGAGAGGCGGGCGTCTTTTGTGATGACGATGCTGATGATGATGACGAGCATGTGTTTCAAGCTGCTTCTGACGATGATGATGATGACGAGCATGTGTTTCAAGATGTTGCTGATGATGATGGTGATGACGAGCATGTGTTTCAATGCGCTGCTGATGGCGATGGCGATGACGAGCATGTGTTTCACGATGTTGCTGATGACGATGGTGTTGACGAGCATGTGTTTCAAGATGCTGCTGATGACGATGGTGATGACCAGCATGTGTTTCAAGATGCTGCTGATGACGATGATGATGATGAGTATGCGTTTCAAGATTCTGCTGACGACGGCGGTGATGACGAGCATGCGTTTCAAGATGTTGCTGATGATGATGGTGATGGCGAGATGCGTTGGGAGCAATGCGTTGTCATAATGAGTTCCGCAAAGCATAATCGAGTGGGAAGCACAGCCCACCAGACTAATGTTATCCTCTCTTTACCCTTCTTCCTCCTCCTCCTCCTCCTCCGCCTCCACCTCCGTCTCTTCCTCCTCACCCCTCTTACTTCCAGTGGGTGAGCGCCGAAGCGCGTTCCAGAGAGACTAATGGGCCTTAATATCTCGATTCTCCGGCCTCCGGAGGCCCGAGACAAAAAAAATAGCGGATTACACATTGATTTCTTTTGTTGTTGAATTACAAAAGGGAATCCTTTTGTGGTGAATTACACATTGTTTTATATTGTGGTAGATTACAAAAGGATTCCTTTTGTGGAGAATTACAAAAGGATCTCTTTTGTGGAGGATCACATGATGATTCTTTTTTGTGGCGGATTACAAAAGGATTCCTTTTGTGGAGGATTACGAAAGGATTCCTTTTGTGGAGGATTACAAAGGGATTCCCCTTGGTGGAGGAATACAATGGGATTCCTTTTGTGGAGGATTACAAATTGATTTCCTTTGAGGGCTCTCCTGGAAGTGAACCAGAGGACAAAAGAAAAAATCAGAAAATCATTGAAAATTGCAAAAATTGCATGTTTTCAATGTATTTCCAATGTTTTGAAGCAAAAACAAATAAAAAAACACATCATTTCCCAGGTTTTGAAGCCGAAACCATATGAAAACACAGCATTTGTGCATTCGGATTGTGAAAATGTAATGTTTTTATATGTTTTTGCTTCAAAACTTTGGAAAATCATTGAAAACCTGCAATTTTCATCATTTTCCATGATTTTATGTTTTTTTTCTTTTGTCCCCTGGTTCACTTCCAGGAGAGCCCTCAAAGGAAATCAATTTGTAATCCTCCACAAAAGGAATCCCATTGTATTCCTCCACCAAGGGGAATCCCTTTGTAATCCTCCACATAAGGAATCCTTTTGTAATCCTCCACAAAAGGAATCCTTTTGTAATCCGCCACAGAAGGAATCCTTTTGTAATCCTCCACACAAGGAATCCTTTTGTAATCCGCCACAAAAAGGAACAATTTGCAATTCACCATGAACAAAATTCCCTTTTAATTCACCACAAAAGAACTCAAATTCAAATCTGCTACAACAGGAATCGCCCTGCATTCCACTACTTTGAGCAATCCCTTTAAAGATGACGAAAAGCATTATCAACAGGAAAGCAAGCAAATGAGAAGTAATAGACAAAAAAAACCGAGGTGGTACACACACACACACACACACGGTTTTATCAACCTTGCCCCCCCCCCCCCCCCCCCCCCCCCCCGACCGAAACCGCAAAAAAACAGCGCCTTCATTGTTCGTTCGCCCGTCGTCGTCATCCTCTTCTTCCTCCTCCTCCCCCTCTCCCCCCCCCCATCTTCCCCCTCTTCCTCCCCCTCGCACCCCTCGTCTTTTCCATCTCGTCGATCTCCTTCAAAACCAACGAAAACACGAAAACCATGGGATAAAAAAAACAAACAAACAGAAAACAACGAATGCGATGAGCGAGGGTGGATGGGGGGGAGGGGCGGAGGGG
>CAUYUJ010017032.1:133769-193769 GCA_963575745.1 Prorocentrum cordatum | reverse complement strand
CGCGGGCGTCATTCACTGTCTCGATTCGCACCAACCCTCTGACCCGGGAGCCGTTCTGGTCTTTCGTTATTCGCGGGGCGGGCGCGCCAGTCTCTGACGGCGCGACTGTTTCCTGTTCGAAGGGCGTAGATGAGCGCGACTGGCACTTTTCCCGGGATTGTTCGGGCGAGCGGGGGCGAAGCGGTGCTGCCCCCGATCCAGGGGCAGCGCGGCGCTGAAGCCGGTCGCCGACATCGTCGTCGCCCATCCAGCGGGCAGGCTTGCGCTGGCGTCCACGGGCGCCCAGCGGCAAAACGCGCGCGCGCGCCTGGGTTCTTCTGGCGCAGCGCAACCGCGGCGAGCATTGCAGAGGCGCGTCTCGGGGCGCCGAGGAGTTGGTCGCGTTCTCCGACGACTCTGCGGCCAAGTTCAAGGAACGGTTTGCAGTCGCCGCTCCAGCAGGGCGCCTCGGCGCGCGCCCTGCGCCAAGCCCGCCCGGCATCGCGAAGGCGCGGCGCTCGGGGCTGGCGAGGCGGAGGCGGGCGGAAAAGGAGAAGCACTCGACCGCCCGGGCGGCGCTGGCCATCGCCCTGGCGAAATACATATATTCGCAACACGATCTGGAGGTGGAAAGCGCAGGACACCGCGGCGGCGCCACGCCAGGTGGCGGCGACCGAGGCGCGGCGCAAAGCAGAGCTCCGGCCAGCCCCTGACAGCGCGGAGGCGCGAGGCGAGGCGGCAGCGCTGGAAGAAGAGAAAGCGACGGGATTCGGGGGGCCATGGCATCCTATATCTGGAAAGACTTGAACGCAGACGCACAGAAAGCTCCACGACGCGCTCTTCGCTGCAGGGGTCGCGGCGCCACCTGCGCCATCGGCGCGCAATCGCACCTCCGCCCTGCGCGCGCCGCGCGGCGGCGCCGACGCCCCCCCCCCCCCCCCCTGCAGCCTTTCCACAGCAAAGCGAAGCCCGAGCGAGCTGCAGAACCCCCCTCCCCGGCATGCTCAGCCGCGCGGGCTCGCGGCTCGGCGGGGGGATCTCCGCCGGGAAGGGCGCCCTTGGAGAGCGCCTGGCGCGCCGGCTCAGCGGGGCCCCGGCAGCCGGCCGCAAGGCCCCTGGGGGTGCGCTCGGCGGCGAGGACGGCGGCGCCGACGACCTCGACGAACGTCCGCGCCCGCAGAGGCCGCTCCTGACAAAACGCGCAGCGCGATTGGGGGAGATCCCGAGGGATGCTCGCGCGACACCAGAGCAAGCAGAGGCAGCCCCAGGCAGAGCGTTGACCGCGAAGATGCACGCCGACAGCGCAGACGCCGTCGACGCAGACACGAAATGAACAGACGATGCTGTCGCGGGTCACAAGGCCAGCCCAGGCGGCTTCGACTACGCTTGTATCTCGCGGCAGCCGCGCGCGCGAGACTCTGTCGGCGTCGGCGCGGCGGGGCGGGGGTCGATTCGCCCTGCTCGCCAGTTGGCGCGTTCTGATGTCAACTGCTCGATCGAGAAGATTTGCGCAGGGTTGCAAGGTGCTGGGCCGAACGTCGCAGCCGCCTTCCGCTGCGAGATGGCATCGTCGCCGCCCAAGCTCAGCGACGCCGCGCAAACGCTGGCGCCGACGCAGATACTTCTGGTGGAAGCGCTCGCGGGGCGAGCGGAGCAGCGAGCGTCGCGGCGCCGGGCTCTGCCAGCATTTGTGGGGCGTCAAGCTCTGCCGACGTCCGCGGGGGGCGCGAATGCCGGGCCGCCGCCTCGACGCGACGTTCTGGGCGCGGATGGCACCGGGATGGCGCGCGCCGCCAAGATCGCCATCGACGAAGTCCGCAAAAGGTTCAAATCCCTCGACGGCGTCGCCACCGCGGCGCTCGCTGGCTTCGCTGTGCAATGAGCGAAATATTCCGCGCCAATCGCGCGTCTGCAGCCAAAGATCTTGTCGGGGATAATATGGATGAGCTCGTCTACCTCCTCGAGGCCGCGAAGCTGCCTGCGGCGGGCGACGCGTCCACCTGCGGCCGCCGCGCGCAGCAGGTGGCGCGTGATCTGCGGCGCAGGCAGTTCTGCAGTTAATTCAACGGGACATGCCTCCTGTTAGGTGACTGCGGGGTCGGCGTTGTTCCTGCGGGTGACTTTGCACGACTGCCGCCCGTGATCGCGACGGGGTCGCTCGCGGGCATGCCTCCGCTCGAGGGGTGGGCTGCCGCCGGGGCACTTGCCCCGGCGGGGCGGCAGACGCCCGCCAAGATCGAAGATGTGATGCGTTAGCGCCGCATGCATCGCCAGAAGGCGTCGGCGCTTTCAGAGAGTCGACGACGAAACTCCGAGATGCGGCGATCGCAAGGGAAAGCTACGACCCGCGGACGACTGACCGGCTCGACGCGCTCCAGGCGCCGGGGCCGAGCCCCGCCAGCCGCTGCTTCGCGCGGCAGCAGCGCTCGCCCCGGATAACGCCCCCGCCGGGGAGGTCCGCGGCAAGCAGCTGGCACCCAGGGCGCCCGCGCACGGCTCGGCTGCGCCGAGCGCCGCAAAGGGAATTGTCGCGAGGATCGCATCGCGACGCAACGACCCCCCTGGCTCGAACAGACCAGCCGATGACTTTCGCCCGGAGCGCCTGGCATTGCGCCACTGCGTCGGGGCTACGGGGCCAGGGTGATGCTGGCGCAGAGTCGCACCCGGGGCGCGCCCACTGCCCCTCTCGGGCTCATGAGTGGCACTCGGGGCGCGGTTGTGGTCGCCCTCGATGCCTCCGCGGATGGGGGGCGAACTTGTCAAGGCCCAGTAGTGCGACTGGCGTGCTGACCCCCCCCCCTTCGCGACAAAGGGTGCGTCGCGCATTCTTCGCCCGTGCGCCGCCCGTGCGTCGGCCGCCGAAAAGGCCAGCCGCCCCCTCGAACGTGCGCGTCGCCCTCGCAAGGGGGCAATTCGGCGGGCGCGTCGCCAACGCGGCGGGCGCCCGCGGGGCGGGTCGCACGCGCGTCGCCCGCTCCGCGGCCGCCGAACAGGCCGGTCGCCCTCGGGAGAGAAAAAGTCGCCCACGCTGCGGCCCTCTCGGCGAGAAGGCGGCCGCTGGGCTACCTCGGCAGGTCAGCAAATACCTCTAATATTACAACTGCCGCGATGCTGCTGAACGCACTCTGGCGCTAAGCCAGCAGGTCCCCGCAGCCGCCGCCACGGCCGCCGCGGCCGCCGCCGGCGCCAGGACTGCCGCCGCCACGATCGCCACAAACGGACGCGACCGCAACCGCGTCCACTGCGACGATTACGACCGCCACCATTCACCGCCACCGCCGCCACGACCACCACGCTTCTCGCGACCGCCACAACGACCGACACCAGCACGATCACCGACGTGACCACTACCAGCCCGCCCACCACCAGCAGCACCACCACCGCCAGCGCGACCAAGGCGACAAGCGCGACCACGACCGTGATCGCCAACATGACCATTACAGAAGCACCCGCCCGCTCCGCCCCCCCCCCCCCCCCCATTCCGCTGCCGGGCCGCCCTTGCCGCCGCGCCCGCCTCACGCCCCTGCCCCCCCCCCCCTCTGAATCCCGAGGAGCCTCTGGAAGTGCTCAATCACGCTGGTGATGGATCCTGGCTCCTCAAACTCTCTCTCTCTCTCTCTCTCTCGAAACGTATCTCCTTGATCTTCTGGATCAAGTCACTCGAAGGATATCAGAACACCTTTTGTTCTCTGCTAGGTCGACCAGGCTCCCAGCTGCCTGATCTTGCCACTGAACTCAGTGGTCTGGATGAAAAGACCCCGCCCGCCCTCGACCTCTCGGGCCAGAGGTGGGCGGCGGAAACGCGGACACGGCAGAGGCAGCATCGCATGACCCGAAATGGATCTGGAACAACATATACTGCTGCGATGCATTCAGACAAGCGGAAAAAAAGCTGCCGTGCCCGCCGGGCCGGGCGGGCCCTGCTGCTGGAAGGTCATATTCGGACCGTCCGTGCTGTCGTCGTGCTGTGCCTCACTGTTGATCTGGCGGCGCTCCTGACGGCGCCTCTCGAACACCTCCCCAGCGGCTTGCGGGTCCTCTGGTGTTGTCTTGTCGAAGATGCCTCGGCCGAGTGCCGCGCGCTTCCGCGCACTCACGAAGTTCTCGTCGCAGATCAACCTCCACTCCTGCTTCTCCAGGAACAGCTTCAGCACCCCGAACGCATGCCAGTTGCCCTTGGTGAGCCCGTCCGCGATCTGCGCGTGCGAATGGACCCGCCGCGCCAGCGTCTTGCCCTCGTCGAGGGCGCTCCGTAGCGCCAGCGCCTCGATCGCGGTCCGCCGCTCCTCGAGGCCCAGTCCCGCCGACTGAGACCGCACCACCCCGTCGTAGAAGGCCTTGCAGTCGGTCACGAGCACCGCTGGCACGTGGTGGAGCATGTCCACGCGCTCCCGCACTGGCGACTTGTCCAGGAGGATCTCCGCCAGCACCATGCGCACCATGCACTGTTCTCCCTCGGCGTCTCCAGCTTCCTGCACCTCCGCTGCAAGGCTCGACCGAGCCACGCGGCGCAACTTCTTGGAGCCCCAGTCGAGCACCGTGAACTCTGCCTTCTCGCCGTGCATCGCCTTGGTGGCCGCGACCGCGGTGAGGTGGCCTCCCTGGGAATGACCGTCGGGACGGCTGGCCCAGGCGGCGTCGCACCAGGTGAAGACGGCCAAGTCGTCCATGTTGTGGCGATGTATCTGGAGCCCCATGTGCTGGTTTTGCTTGATCAACTTCACAATGTTGCTGGCCGCGGTGAAGAGACTGCGCGTGCCGTTAAGGATCTTGGACTGAAGCTCGGCGACCCACGCCAGCATGAAGGGCATCGTGTTCACCCCCAGCCAGTAGACCTCTCCGCAGAACGCCCTGAGGATGGTCTGATCCTTCTCGCGCAACGTGTCGGAAGGACGATGGCGCCCGTTGTCTGCTGGACGCACTTCTTGAATTTTGTCGGCGTAGGCCCTCTGGTGTAGGAAGAAGCCCTTCTCGTTCCCCACGACAGCGACCCCGCACTGCTCCAGGCTGTCAATACCATCGTTCACGTCCTCCTAGGTGCCCCCATTTATAGAGCTTGCGGATCTGCTGAATGGTGGTGATCCACTCCTCGTGGTCGGTGTCGCCCGCCATGATGAAGTCGTCCACGCGCGCCATGGCCAGTCCGATGAGACGGCCCGTCCGGGAGCACCGCAGCTTCCACATGCAAGGTTCCAGTTCGCACGCGCGAAGTCCCAGCTTTTTGAAGTCGACCTTGACGGTCTCCCACCAGTGACGTGGCGCTTCGCCGATTCCACAGCCAGGCTTGATCACCTGGAGGAGCTCACCGTCCTTCACGTTGAATGCCCTCTTGAGCACGTTGTCGGGTTCGATGAAGAGGTCCTTCTCAAGCTCGTTGGCCTGGAGGAGCGCCGAGGCGACGTCGCCCTTAATCAGCTTCCAGTGATTCGCGGCGGCGATGGTGAGCATCACATTGCGCGCCCTTCGGGATGCCGTCGGGCTCGCGGTCGGTTCCTTGCCAAGGTCCTTGGTCTGGTAGCCAAGAAAGACGAGACGGGCCTTTGCACGACCGTCGGCCTTGCGGGTGAAAAGCCAGCGCGCCCTGATGATGTCCGCGGTGTCCCTCACCCGTGATGCGGGCACTGGTCGTAGCCCCTGGTGTTGCACCCAGTTGTTCGTCTCCTTGTCGACAGCCTCCTCGAACTCCTTGCGCTCGATCGCATTCATTTTGGACCAGGTGAGCTCCACCTTGTCCTTGCGGCGTTGGTTGGCAATGAAGCTGTTGAGGATATGGGATGTCAGATCCCTGCCAGCTGTCTCCCCCCTGGTGTCGTCTCCCATGCACTCGAAGTAGACGGTCTGGTGCTCGTCGGCCCCCAGGGTGATGTCCAGGTCGTCGTGAAGCAGGTTGACCAAGAGTTCCTTGTCGTCCGTCCCGTCGTTGCCCTTCTGTCGTTTCTCAAGAGGTCGGTAGAGGTCGATCTCTGGTCCACGGTGTGTCATCCGGTAACGAGGCCGTGCTGGGACTGTTGACGACGATGAGCTTCCTCATGGTGGCGATCCTGCGGCGGTTTCCGGCTCCTCGGCAGGGCGGGCAGGTTTAGGTGGAGCTGGTTTTGCTGGGTTGCTGGAGCCGTCCGAGACTCCGTGGCCAGGTAGAGGAGGACCTTCGGGCAGTTCACCTGGCTCAGTCTCGGGCTGGGCAACAGAGCGCGGTGTTGTTGCCAGGGGCTCCTGTGCAGGTGGCTCCTCCTCCATGGCTTCGTCGGGGGGTTCTTCAGGTACTTGCTCTGCAGGTCCAGGGTCTGGAGCCTGTTGCGGTTCGTATGCTCGAAGGTCTGGAGGCCGTTGCTGTATGAGGTCCTCGTAGGTGCCAGACTTGGCGGTCTCGAGAATCTCGGTCATGGTCTTCCCGAGGTTGGCCTGCTGCTGCAGTTCGGTGATCATCTTCTCGGCCTCCGAAGCTGGTCGGAGTTGCTCTGGCGCACATCTGAGGAGCGTGTTCCCGTGAGCGATCCAGACGACTGACGTAGTCCGGGTGCGGCCGTCGATGTGCCTCTTCTCCTGGATGAGCACCCTCGCAGGGCCATGCCAGCCTCCTTCCTTGCCGGGCCTATTTTCGCGGCCCTTCCCCTCTCGCCAGAAGTACGCAAGGTCGCCGGCCTCCCATGTCTGGTGCACGCGGTTCCGGGCTTGTTCAGCATCCCGACGTCGCTCAGCGTATTCGCACTCCAGGTAGCTCTTGCGGGCAAGCAGTCGCCGCTGCTCCTGCGTCTCCCCCGCGTCGCCGTCGATGATGGCAAAGGGGTTGTTCGAGGCGGGCATGCCCGTCACGCCCAGGACGTGCTCGAACGGCGAGTGGTTGCCGACCTTGTCCATGGAATTAATCGCGCTGACGGCCCAGGTGACGAGCTGCTGAATCTCGCAATCGGGGTCGAGGGTGGCCAGTTTCGTCATAAGCCTCTTGAAGAGCTGGATGCGGCGCTCGACCTTGCCCATCAGCCAGTGAGCTCCTCCCGGAGCGATCCAGATCTCGATGCCGTGGTCCGATGCCCACTTGGCGACGGCCTGAGAGCAATGGCAGCCCTCTGGATCCATACGAATTAGTGAGGTCGTCGGTAATGACTGCAGGAAGACTCCCACGTAGAGATGACCTCTGTGGCCGTACGGTTGCTGCTGCGCTCGCCCCTCTGCCCGTGGTACGTCACGCTGGTGAGGCCCGAGCCCTCGTCCAGAATCAGCGTCATGAAGTGGGACGTCTGCTGAGGTGAGAGCCATTCGAGACCATCGGTCGCAAGTACTTCAAGGACGCCCGGTACCTCCACACCTGAGGCCACTCTGACTGCCTTCGGCAACTCCCCGACATGGCATCCATGGCATTGATATTGGAGCGCCAGACGAAGGACATGAATGGAGGACCCTGATGCCTTCAGGATCCTGTAGAGCGTCTCATTGCTGGGATGTCCGAGATTCCGATGTAGCCGTGACATGCGCTGCTCGATCTCCTTCTTGTTCAGCTCAGTCTTGACCCCCATGCCCATGATGGAGGTCTCCACGGTCTCCATCTCGATGTCCTCGTCCTTGGATGACTCCTCCACATCATCGGCATGTCGACGTCGTCCTCCTCGGGAATATGCTCCAGACCTGCGAAGATCTCTTTGCCGTAATTCACCGTGGCGCTCTTCTTCATGATGTGTTTGGCCCAGAACTTGCACATGGCGGGAGGATAGTAGGCGGTTTGCGCCACCAAGTGCCCATCCTCGATTATTCAATGAAGATGGTTGTCTCCTCGTCCGGGGCGGTTGGAGCACACGCGGCCCACCTTCATGCCGAACTCGGGGTCCGTCGAGCAGACGCGCCAGGCCTTCTTGATGAGTAGACCAGTCCGTTCGTCTCGAAGTCCATAAGCACAGCCATGGATGATGGTCTCGTTCATCTCGGATCGCACCTGGACCAACTCCGGCTGTTCCAGGGCTGCTCGAGCTCCGCGTGACAATCCGCTAGCTTCTTGGCCTCTTCGTAGAGCGCGAGGCACCCTCGCTGAATCCTTCGTGCCTGGCGGATCTTGTTGGAGAGCTGTTTCCTCTGCGACTCGGTCTTTGATTCAGGTTCTGAATGGGGCAATCTGCCGTGCAGGGCGGACTGAGGACCAGGCGCCGCGGTCGCGCCAGTCGGAGCAGATGCATCGCTCGGCGCACACCTGTGGCTGTTCCCATGTCGAAGCCGTTGAGAAGCCCGCAGCGTACAACTCGGCCTCCTTGAGCTTCGATGGCTTGTCCGAGAGACGAATCCTTCGGGCAGCAGATCTCCGTCAGTTCGGCCCTGGACGTTTTTGACAGGATGGTGGTGTCCTCCCCGATCTCGGCGTAGATCTTCTCCATCACCTTCTCCTGAGCCTGGTAAAACATTTGCAGGTCGGTGCTGTCCGGCGGCTTCACCGGCCCCGCTTCTTCTGCATCTCGGCCAGCTCCGAGTCGTCCAGCATGGTATCGTCTGGCTTCGGCAGGAAATCCCAGGGCCCCTCCAGATCCCGCTTCGCTTACTTCGCCGCGAGCCGTCGCAACCTCATAGCAACTGTCTGGCTGCGTATGTCCCCGAGCGCCTCGCTGGTGGGCTCGGTCGGCTGTTGTTTGAGGCACTGGTGACTCTTCCCTCCGCGGCAACTGCATCCCGTGATTGCGCGGTTCGGCGCCTCGCAGCACGAACACTTCGAACGGATCACGGGGGCCTGAGGCACAGGTGGCGGCGGCACCAGGGGACTTGGTGTCGGTGCTGATGGTGTTCCCCTGGCCGGTGCTGCTGCTTGTGGTGCTGGATATGTCGGGTGGCCCATCTCGTAGAACGCTTCCGGTGGCACCATGGGTGCCGCTGCCGGTGGCCAAGCTGGATGTGCTCCGCACTGAGCCTGTAGGTGAATACAGTAGTGCGATCGGCCCCCGCTGCAGCTGCATCCTCTCTTGGTCCGTCCCAATGCTCCGCAGCATCCGCATCGCCCTGGGGGATTGTACCTCACTGGTGACCCCGTCGGGCTGTTGAAGGGTATTGGGATCGGTGGCGATGGTGGCATCGATCCTGGTTTCGCTGGTGACTGCTGAGCTCGCTGTTGGCGGTCCAGAACGTGTCCGAGGATGGGCCCACTCGGGCCGTCCCGCAGCTGGCGGCTGCGAAGAAGAGTCTCCACATGGCATCCGCCGAGCTGGAATATGCAAGATATGGAAGAGCTGAAGCACTGGGGTCCGCGAGGATTCCTCCACATTGATCTTGAGCCGTACGGGGCCGAGGTCAAGTTCTTGATCCCAGACATTCTCTTGAAGGCTTCCCCTGGCGAACATCTTCGGAGGTGGCTTGCTTGTGATCTTGAGGGGCCTCCCCAGATGTGTCCTAGACGACGCCCCTCCTGAGCTTGCTCGTGTCCCTAGAGTTCTGGAAGCCTCTGAAGTCCTCGACGCGGGCCCCGAAGCGGAAGGTGTCGGCATCGTAGATTTCAGATTCAGCGGACTGCTCGAACGCATCGCGGTCGGCAGCCTTCTCTCGGGTGATTGTCGTGTTGAACTCGCTCTTCTCGGAATCGGTGTGCTGTTCGGTCTGCGTCGGGATTGGTCCGCTCGCGGCCTCTGGATGTCTCTGGGTACCTCTGGTAAGATCACTCGCGTCGGACTGGACTTGGGATTCTGGATCTCCCCTCTGATGTGGCCCCCCCGGTGATGGCGGCAGCGGTTGCGATGACGTCTCGCTCGCTCGCACCACCAGGGGGTGTTGTCCCTAGTGCATGGCGCCGCAGCCAGCGCAGCCCACGCAGGGCCCCTCTGACTCCTCGATCAGTACGTTGGAGTCCTGCTCTCCCATGTTGGCCTGGCAGCGCTCCAAAGACAAGGGTGCAGGCACTTCACGCCACCACTGCGGCGTCGACAGGTTGATCGCCAGGTGCTTGCTGGAGAGCCGCTCGCAATAGTAGACCTTGTTGCCCAGTGTCGGTAGGCCAAGCCAGTTGCGGCCACAGTCCACCACCACCTTCAGGTCGTCCGTCAGGATGTCCATGCCCAGGAGGATCGGAACGCGGTTCGCCATCACCGAGAAGCTGATCTCCCGCAACTGAGGTCCCAGGAAGGCCTGGCCCGCGACCGTCCCCATGGAGCTCTTCTGGAGGCCGTCCCCGAAGGTGAAGGAGCAGGTGTCGCTGTGGGCCTCGAACTCCACCTTGTGGTTCACCAGCATCTCGTACATCAGGTTCTCCACGCTCTCGACACCGCCCAGGCTGCGCGTCGCCCCGATGTCCAGCACGGCCCAGATCCCCTCGCGCTCCAGCAAGTAGACGTACTCGTCCAGCGCCGACAGGATGAAACCGTTGTGCGTCGTCCCCGTGCCAGCAGGAGCGCTATTCCCGACCTTGCCACGGTCGGGGCAGTCTCGAGCACGATGTCCGAGCTGCCTGCAGATGATGCGCTTCATCTTGGAGGGGTCGCGTGTCCCCTGGAAACGTACTCGTCGATCATGTCCACGTCCTCGACCTCCGCCAGGCCCCCGAAGTCGTCCTTCTGGATGTGGTCGGGGAGGTGGCGCCACGCGCTTGTCGTCGTCCCTTGGCACCGCGACCGGGTAGTAGTCCCGCGCCACACGTGCCTGTCGAAGCAGATCACGAGCACCCTTGAAGCTCCGCCCCGCCTGGCGGAACTGCGCGAACACCTCGTTGTCCGCCTCCAGATCGACAGCCTCTTCGTCGTCGTCGTCGTCGTCTTCGTCGGCGAAGTTGATCAGCTGCTCGGCCATCTCGTACATTTCGTCAACTTCCCCGCCAGTCTCGTGCTCGTCGTCGTCGGCGTCGTTCTCGTACAGGGCCCGCTCCCTCTTGGTCTTGCCGTCCAGCTCCGCCAAGGCCTCCGCCGGGAAACGCGTCATCAGGGTCTTGTAGGTCGTAGCAAAGTTGAAGTCCCCCCCGGCGGTCGCCGCCACCTCACCCCGCAGCGCGGGCGCGAGCCTGGACTTCCTCAAGAACCACCATGTACGGAGCGGTCTGGCAATCACCTTCTTGACGTCTGGGTCGATCGCTTGTAGCTGCGTCAGCAGCTCTCTCTCTCTCTCTCTCTCTCTCTCTCTCTCTCTCCTTCTTCTCGAACCTAGCGGCCCAGTCCTGGAAGGTCTCGCCTGAGTTGCGCGCGATCTTCAGGAGGAACTCCTCTGCCAATATGCCTGTGTCGTTCAGGCTGGTGTAGTCCAAATTGTCCAACGCGTAGTTGGACACCTTCTCCCAGCCGATCAGTCCTCCGCCCTCGTCCACACGGTCCACGGCGTCGATGGCCGGGCAGCTCTCCACGGCGTTCCGAACCCGCGGCCCAAGCGCCCGAACCAACTGCGGACCACAGACGTAGCGGTCGCTCAGCCTGATGCTTTTCACGAACATGACCACCTCGAAGCGGTAGCTAGACAGCTTCTCTGCCTCCCCGTTCCAAGATGGCACCTCCACTCTGGCCGGCGTCGAAGGGCCCGATGTGGTCGCCATCGTGGCGAGATTGGCGGGGGCCCGCGGTGGTGTCTCCACGAGCTCCGCTACCAGTCTGAATCCCGAGGAGCCTCTGGAAGTACTCAATCACGCTGGCGATGGATCCTGGCTCCTCAAACACCCCCTCGAAACGTGTCTCCTTGATCTTCTGGATCAAGCCATTCGAAGAATATCAGAACACATTTTGTTCTCTACCAGGTCGACCAGGCTCCCAGCTGCCTGGTCTTGCCTCTGAACTCAGTGGCCTGGATGAAAAGACCCCGCCCGCCCTCAACCTCTCGGGCCAGAGTGGGCGGCGGAAACACGGACGCGGCAGAGGCAGCATCTCGCGACCCGAAATGGATCTGGAACAACATATACTGCTGCGATGCATTTGGACCCCCCATGTTCTCCTCGCAATCTTCCTCTTCCACCGCCAGCGGCGGGGCCATTCGCGGAAGGCGGCGACGCCGCTCGCGGCGACGCGCCGCGGCCGCGAAAGGGGGGCCGAAGGAGAAGAAAGACCATGAGAGGGGCGCGGGGCGGCAAGGGGGGCTAGAAAACAGCAAAGACGGGAGAGGAGGAAGGAGGGACAGACAGAGGGAGGCCGGGAGAAAGGAGGAGGAGAAGGGGAGGATGGGGGGGAGACGAGGCAGGAGGGAGGACGAAGGAGGAGGAATGACGAAGGACGAGGAAGGAAAAGGGAAGGAACAGGGGCGAAGCACCGCCCTTCCTGGCGCAATGGGGGGCGCAGCCGCCGCCACCTGTGAACAGCGCAAGCACGGCGGGCCGTCGGCCGTTGCGCATTGCTCTTTGGGGAAATGTTAGGGGCGGGCAAGGTTGCGACTGCGTCGCGCATGCGTCGCCCGCGCGTCGCGCGTGCGTCGCGCGTGCGTCGCGCTTGCTTCGCGCGCGTGGCGCGTTCGTCGTGCGTGCGTCGCGCGTGCGCGTCGCGCGGGTCGCTGGTGCGTCGCGCGCCAGCGGGGGTGCGTCGCGCGCGGGTCAGGGTGCGTCGCGCGCGCGTCGCGCGCGCGTCGCTCGGGTCGTTCGTGCGTCGCGCGCAGGTCGCGCGCGAATCGCTCGAAGGGCGCTGTAGACTTCTGACGGCGCGTGAACTGCACGGCCCGCCGACGAAACGACCCAGGGCTGCGCGCGACAATCGCAAACGTGGCGAGACACGCACGTGAGAACTACGAACGCGAAGAGACCTATGGGCGACATGGAGATGCAGCGCGCGCGGAGCGATCAATTTCGAGCGCGCGCCCCGTCCGTGGCGACGTCTCGCCCGCCGATGCATTGTTGGGAACAAAGGGAAGGAAGTGAGGCGAGGGAAGGGCGGGCGGAAAAAGGGGGCGGACGGGCGAGGAAGGGGCGCGCGGGGGCGGCGCAGCGGCGGCGGGAGCGACGGGGGGCAACCGAAGAGGGGCGGCGGGGGCGAGGAGGGCGAGAGGGAAGTTCCAGGAGCGCGGAAGGACAGCGGGGGGCGAGTAGGGAGGGGGTCAGGGCGGCAGCCTGATGGAGCAGAACTGAATGCAATTTTCGCAAACGAGACACAACAAAAAACGCGCAGCGCGTTGGGCGAGGGAAGAGGCAGGAAGAGGGGGGGGGCAGGAGGATTGGCGCGAAACGGCATGGGGGCGCGGGGCGCGACGCGGCGGGGCGAAGTGGCGCCGCGTCGCGCGACGCGACGACGCCCCCACCGTGGCGCGACGCGCGCAGCCCCCAATCAACGCGAGGCGTCTTCGTCCTGAGTAACGGTTGGCGCCCCCCGAAAATGCGCACCAGCGAATCCTCTTGCGCCGAATGGGAAACAGAACGCGTTAGTTGACCGTCGAACTAGAGTGCGCCACGACCGTCAAAAGGGCCGCTGGTGCACTGGCGTCGTACACATGTCGCCTGCGAAATTCCAAATTCGCGCCGCGTGTCGCCCACGCACTCCAGGAGGCAGGGGTTCGGGACAGAGACGCAGAGACGCAAGCCAGGGCCGGCGCGCGGGCGACGCACGGGCGACGCACTGAACGAAACTTAAACGGGGGGGTCGCACTACTGGGCCTCAACAGGCGGACTGATGGTGCCGCCCTCGCAGGCGCTGGGCGCCCGAGTTCAAATCTCGCGGCGCGCCCCCGGGGGGGGGGCGCCTCCCCCCTGCGCCTGATTTCGCGGGCGCGCGCTGCCTGCGCCACGAGATCGTTTCAACGACCTGCCCAAGACTTGGGCCCCAATTCCCTGCGCCGAGGTGCAGCGCGAAACCGCGCGACCCGTGGCTCGGGCGAGCTAGCCGCCGCGATTGGCTCGGGCCCCTGCCGCCCACCAGTCGCGAGGCATCGCGACGCGTGGGGAGGGCGTCGTCTCGTCGACGGGCGCAGCGGGCGCAAGCTGGCGGCGAAGCTCGGGCTCGCTTTTGCGGCGCGGGCGCGGGCCGCGAACAGGGGGCGCGCGGCGTTTCATGGGCTGCCCCAGTTTGCAAATGTTTTCGCGGCGCGCCTGACCATTGAGTTCTCTGCGAGAGCTGGGCTCGAGCGGCAGACGAACGCCGCGTTCCTCGCGCTGCCGGAGCGGCGCGGCGCATCGCATGAGGCGCTCCTGGCAGAGCGCGAGGGGCGCCTGAAAGCGCGGACCCCGGCGCGAGAGAGCCGGGCCCCGGCGGGCGCGGAGATCGCCGGCGCGCGCGCGACGCCGATGGCGGCGGCCGCGGCGCTGGTCCGCAGAGCTTCGCGGCGTCGTTTCGCGCGGGGAAGACGCGCGTCCGCCAAAAAGGCCCGCCGCTGCGCCGGGCCGAAAGCCGCTGGCGCGGCGCCCGCCGATGAGAACGCGCGGCGCAGACCATGATCGGCACGGGCTTCACGCGCGCGGACATCGATCGTCAAAGCCCTCGAGCAGACGCCCCCCCACTTCGGCCGCGCGCTCCGGCGGCCGCTGTTCGGGCAGGGCGCCGACCGCGGCAGCGAGCGGTTCCGCCGCCGCGTTCGCCAGAAGGTCACGGGCACGGACGTCGAGTTGCCGGGGGGGGCGAAGTGGCGGCCCAGCATTCGCGGCGCGCGCAGAGCGAGTTCAACTGCGCCCCGGGCGCGCGGGATCTGGGGCAGGGCGCGGGGGGGGGCTGCAAATGTGCGCTTCTGGTTGTGCCCGGCATCTGGTCCGGCCGAGCGCGCTCCGCTCGTCTTGGCCCGGGCCCTGCTAGGCCTCTGCGCGGCGCGGAAGTTCGCGAGCGAACTCGCGGCTCAAGGCGCGCGAGAATCGGCCGATGCCGGCGCGCGCCGCGCCCCGCTGGGCCGCGTCGCGGAAGCCCCTCGGGCGCGGTTCCGCGGCGCCGACTCTGCGGCGCCGCGGCGGGCCGACATAAAGGCCGGAAAGAAAACATCACATGGCTTTTGCCGACGCGGCCGACGCCGGCCCCGCGCGCGCCGAAGGCGCGCGCGACGGGTGGGTCCAGAAGTTGGCCGCCAAAGAATGCGCCGGCGAGTTGGTCGTCTCGTGCGTCGCCATGGAATTGGGCATCCGCGTTGCGACCCCCTCTGCACTCCCGCGACTCGCTCGTGATGGAATTGGGCATCCGCGTTGCGACCCCCTCTGCACTCCCGCGACTGCGCTCGGAACGCGGGCCGTTGCGTCGAGAGGGCCCCAGCGCGCGCGCCGCGCGATCCACGCGGGCAACAATGCTGTCCACAACGTCCACTTGTCACGCGAAGCGCGACTACTGCGCCAGGATCTGCCAGCGCAGGCGGTCTGCGAGCACCTCGGCGACGCAGGCCCACGCCATTTGCGGCCAGGGCGGGGCCGCTGGCTGGCCGCGCCAGGCCCTGCAGGCAAGATGCTTCTCAGATGGCCCGTTTCCGTGGCTCCGTGGCTCTCGCGGCGGCGGCGCGAGGGCGCTCGCAGCGCCAAGTCCCGCCCTTACGGCCCTTCCGCGGGTGCCGCCGCCGGCCCGCGCCACCGGCGCGGTATCCGCTTGGGGGCGTTGGCGCGAGCGCAGAAAAATCATCGCGCGGCCGTCAGCTCTCCGCCACGGCACTTTGCAATCAGCCATCACAGCACAGTGGTCGCGTCTTATGTTTGGCCTGATGCTGTTCGGATTGTGCCCCGATCGTACCCAGCGCCAGTCAGTGAGAGATCGATAGCGGGGTCGGTAGTGTGATCGATCGATTGAAATTGAGATCAAGAGTGATCTGATCGATGGTGAGGTCAATCGAATGGGCTCGACTGTCAGATCGTATCGCGACGCAGCATCGTCACGTCGCCATCGCAGCGCAGTGGTGGTGGCGTTTCTTTGGCCAGATGGTGTTCCGATGGTGTTCCGATCGTGCTCAGCACCGCCGCCGTTGCTGTCGCCGACGCACTCAATGCCACTGCGACCATAAACTTACCCTCGACACCAACCATCACAGCACAATACTGGTGGCGTTTATTTGGCCTCGTGGTGCCCTGGTGGTGTCTAGATGGTGCCAAGGTGGGGTCTCGGTGGTGTCCCAATGGTGTTCGGCCTTTCGATGTTTGGGCTATCGGTTGGATGTGGTGGGGTGTTTGGGTTTTCGGTGTCCGCCGCTGCCATTTCAGGTCGATTTCAGGTTGTCTGTGCGCATCTGCTCGGTCCGCTCTTTGGGGGGGCTGCTCATGTCCAGCGCTGCGGTGCTACTCTAGCGGCCACGGACCGCCAGGGTCTGCCATCGACCAGCAGGGCGCCAGGCTCTGCCAGAGACCGCGCATGCAAGGCGTACTGGACGTGGGCGACTCCGAATTGGCACACGGACGTCGTTTGGAGCCGAGTCGAACTGGGCGCCTGCTACAAGAGCTTGCGTGGCCATCCAGCTCTGCCAGCGCTGCTCCGTCGGCCAAAGCCCCCGCCGGAAAAAGGCCGCGTCACTAGCTGGGGATGGCGATTCACCCGTCCAAGGGCCCGTGTGTTTCGGTGGCTGCAGTGGCCAGGGCCTGTCCTTAAAAAACTCCTGGCAGCAAACGTTCGCTACCATGTACCGCAGCTGCCGTTCTGCAGCCTGGCGGTCGCGCGCTCCGCGGAGTCATGTGCGCATGAAAACTCGAACGTGGGCCTCACTGCGGTGATCGCGATGGGGCGCTTCACTGGTCAGCCTGTGGACGTACGATTTCGCCGCCGATCATATTAAAACACATTCCGTCAAAGGTCAGCCTTTCTTGCTTATAGCGAGGGAGCCGCGCGGCACATGTGTTTCCCGGACAGAACGTGGGCCCAAGGTTTTTTTCTAGGCGTTCACCCCGGAATCGCCTTGAGTAAGGCCGCGGAATTATTTGCAATAAATGACGAGGTCGCGTAGATGGTTGAGGATGTCCCGAGCGAAACGCTATTGTCTGCAATTTCCGATGGGTAAAACAAGTGGTAGCATAAACGTGTTCGTTCGTTTGTCGCGGATGTCTAAAGCGAAACGTTAATTCTATGTTATATATTGTTACTCTCCTGGTGACCAGACATCAGGGGATGTCTCTGGTGAAATTATTGTTTTCACGTGCCCAGGTCTTGAGCATGTCTCGAGCGAGACGCTTGGTTTCACGAGTCCAGGCTGCCCCGGCGGATGTCTAGCCTCAGGATTTGTCGAGGATGTCTCTGGCGAGACGCTTGTTCACGCGTCCAGGTCGCACAGGCAGATGTCTAGCATGAGGATCACGCGTCCAGGTCGCACAGGCAGATGTCTAGCATGAGAAGGTGTCGAGATAGTCTCGAGCGAAACACTTGTTTTCACGCGTCCAGGTTGCCCAGACGAATGCGTGACTTGAAGATGTTCTGAGGATGTCTCGCGAATCGCTTGTCGACACGTGTCCAGGTCGCCCAGGCGGATGTCCAGCATGAGGAGGTGACGAAAACGTCTCGAGCGAGACGCTTGGTTTCACGTGTCCAGGTCGCCCAGGCGGATGTCTAACTAAAGGATTTGGGCAGGATGTCTCGAGCGAAAGGATGTCTCGAGCGAAACGCTTGTTTTCACGCGTCCATGTTGTCCAAGCAGATGTCTAGCATGAGGAAGTGATGAGAAAGTCTCGAGCGAGACGCTTGGTTTTCACGTGCCCAGGTCGCCCAGGCGGATGTCTTACATGACGATGTGTTGAAGATGTCTCGACCGAGACGCTTGTTTTCACGTCTCCAAGTCGCCCAGGCGGATGTCTATGTGTTGAGGATGTCTCGAGCAAAACGCTTGTCGCAGCAGAGCGCGTCGCAGTCCAACCCCGCCCGTCCGTGGGGCGTCCCCTGGCGCGCTGGCGTGTCCCCTTGCGCGTCCCTTGCGACGTTCTGGCGTGACGTGCCCTGGCCCTTCCTCTGTCGCGTTTCCTGGCACGTCCCCAAGCGTTTCTCCTGCCCGTTCCGTGGCGCGCCCCTTGCAACGTTCCTTGGCATGACGTCCTCTGGCCGTCCCATGGCACGCGCCTTGGCACGTCCCATGGCAGGTCCCTGACACGTTCAGGGCACGCCCCCTGACACGTCCCCTGACACGCCCCCTGGCGCATCCCCTATTGCGCCCCTAGCACATCCTGTGGCGCGACCGTGAGCCTGTGCCCCGTGTCGTGTCGTGCCTTTTCAAAGCGGAGCCCCGCACGTTTCTACTTCAACTAACTCTGGGGCCGCTACTATGTGCTCAGGCAGCTTGAGCTAAAGATCCAGATCTGTTCGGTCAGAACTCGGATGCAACGGAGGACTCGATCCACAACGCTATCGAGCACAATCGCAGCATGGCACATCGTAATTCAGCACGGTGCAGCACAACACAACCTTTGGCACCGCACATCAAGATCGACACACTCAACATTGCAAATGCCCGTCGCCCAAACGATCGACACACTCAACATTGCAAATGCCCGTCGCCCAAACAAATGTCTTGAAAACGCTGCCATGCCTCACATGTCTATATGACTTTCTGGGTTCGTGGGTCGATCATGTTTTCGAGGGGGCCCGCGCTTTACAGTGACCGCGTGCGTGCACGCAAGCGCGCACGAGGTCAGTGCAGACGTTGCCGGGCAATTTTGTAAACTCTGGTTCTGGTGGCCCGCCGCTGGCCCAGCCCAGGCTCTGCCAGGCGAGGCGTCGGGAGCGAAGCCGAAACGCTTGCGCACGGCGCGCGCGGCATGGCGGTGCTACTGCCGCCGTGGCACAGGGCAGAGGTGCGTGTTCCAGCCTGGCCGCGCGCGTGGTGAGCATCGGGTTTCAGTGTAGGTCTGCCTCTGATGCGGGCGCAATGGAAAAAGTGCGCACTCCAACAGCAGCGAGCGCGGATGAGCAGCGGGGGAGCTTAATTAGGCCCACGTTCTGCCAAGCTCGGTGGCTCAAACTGTGCAAAACTCTGTCGGGTTCTGAGCCGTGTTGGCACCGATTCGTTCACCGAGTCCGCCAGCTCGGGCTACCGACGCGCAGTTCACTTGAGGGTGGTGGCGCGAGCGTCATCAGCTGTCACCCACGACGCTCAGCAAGCAACCATCACAGCTAATGCCCCATGGTGTTCCGATCGTATCCAACGCCACTCATTGTGAGATCGATCGTGGGATCGATTGTTGGATACATCGACCGTGGGATTGGCCGTGAGGTCGATAGTGAAATCGATCGATGGTGAGGTCGATCGAGTGGGGTCGATAGTGTGGTCACATCGCGAGGCAGCATCGTCACCACGCATCGTCGCCAACTCGAGGGCGGACCACCAGCATCGTCATCATCGCAGCCATCGCGGTTGTCGTCAGTTGGTTCTTCCCCCAGAGCCCTCCTCATCACCAGAAGGGTGGTCGTATAGGTGCGTGGCGAACTGGCAAAGAAAACGCGAACCCTTCCATGTCAAGTGCCAGGAGCAAGTAACGGACACGACGGTAAATCGGACGGGCTGAATGGCGTTAGTGTTCATTGCTTTTGGTGGGGGGTAAGGAAATGTGAAGGACCGCCCACCACCGTTCTCGGAATCACAAATGCCTAGACGTAACGCAACATGACCCATAGCCACAACAATTGTAAGCATGTGTTTTCCCATCGCAACAACCACTAACAGTGCTCTACCCTGCGCAACTGAGAGGACGAATCCACACCTTGGCTTACTCGATCTACCTTCGCACCAGGCCAGCCATCCAGAAGCAAATGACTGGAACGAGGACCCTGGCGATGACTACGCGCAGGAGCCACGTGGGTCTATACAACATTTGAGAAATATTGCAATGCGCTGGATTCGCGCACCCTAGCACGTGACACAAAGCGCGGTGGAGCAAGAGCCGCATGGAGGGAGTAAGCTGTTGAGGGGTGGAGCAGAAGAGGTAGCCGCCGATGGGCCAGCGACATACTGGACACGCTACTGCAACGTAGAACGTAGGAAATCGTCCAATCTGGCAACGCGCTGCAAAACGTGTCGCATAATCTGCTGGCCCAACGGAGAAACGGCGTGACAGACCTGGGCCGACCACGGAAGCGGAAGAGCGCTCTAGGCACTGGCACGTGAGGGCACCCACCACTGTTCGTACTGAGAGAATTGTCTCTTCTTTCACGCCTTTTGGATATTTTGGGAGCCGTGACGTCAAAGCTGTGTCCGTCACTGGGCCGTATTTGGGTTTTTTCTGGGGACCCTCCAGAGCCTTTTTGAAAAAAACTTAGAAGCCTCTTGGGAGCGTTTTGCAACAGTCTTGGGGGCCTCTGAAACCGTCTTGGGGCCTCTTGGGCCTTCTTAGGGCACTCCTGGGCCACCTTGGGGATCTCTCGGGTCGTATCAAAACCAGATTCGGCCATCCTGGAGCGCTCTTGGACCGTCAAAAGGCCCTCTTGGACCTCTCTTCTCTCTTGGGCCGTCTTCGGGGAACCTGGCCATCTTGGCGTTGCAATCTTGGAGCCCTTTTGTGACGTCTTGGCGCCCTCTTGGGCAATGCTGGGATCCTTTAGGGGTGTCGCCGGCCCTTGATGTTTTCCATTTTGGAGAAAAGGCCATGCGAGCCACGCGAACGCAACTTCTAATCCCGCTCTCCCCTTCCTGAAGGGGCTTCCCTGTCCCCTTACCCCCCTTGGCCTTCGCACGCGATTCCTCCTTCCTTCCTGTCACTGGGCCGTCTTTGTTCCCTGCTGGGGGTCTCGAGAGGCTCTTTGAAGAAACTTGGGGGTCTAGGGAGCTTCCTCTTCCAACCCCCCTTCCTCCCCTTCGGGAAGGGTCTGCCCCTCCCCCCCACCCCCCCTGGACATGGACGGGGGGGGGCGGCGGGTAGTTCTGATATGCTCATAACTAGTTCTGGTAGTTGTGGGGTAGTTCTGGTAGATCATGTTCACTTGATCCTTCAGATCTTGACTTGATCTTCCAGATCTTAACTTGATCTGCCAGATCTTACATCACTTGAACGGTGCATGCTGTTAAAAACTGTTTTTTATAGCGTGTACGTTGCGGGGAAATTCGTTTTGAAGTGGTTCTAGTTGTGGGAGCTGCGTTCGAATTAATTGTTGTTTTTAGTACTGTTTTTCATTTCTTATTTACAAAAAATGCGCTGCGAACATAGGTGTTCTACCATTTCTTATTTTAACAGAAAATGCGCTCGCTATGTCTGCCCCCCCATAGGGTTGTTTTGATGTTTCTTTTCTCGAGCGCTTTGCGCTGCCAGCGCTTCATGTTTTCATGTGTTTGGCACTATCCAGCGCTTTGCGCTGCTCCTCCCCCCTCCAGCACTTCGCGCTGCTCCAATCCCCCCAGCGCTCGCGCAGTTCCTCCACCGGCGCTTTTGGCACTATCCACCGCTTACGCTGTTCCTCCACCGGCGCTCGCGCTGCTCCTTCCCCCCCCCCCAGCGTTTTGCGCTGCCCCCCCCCATCCAGCGCTTTGCGCTGCTCCTCTCCCCTCCAGCGCTTGCGCTGTTCCCCCGCCAGCGTTTGTGCTGCTCCTCCCTCCTCCAGCGCTTTGCGCTGCTTCCCTCCCCATCCAGAGCTCGCGCCGATCCCCCGCCAGCGCTTGCGCTGCCCTCCCTCCTCCCCCCCACCCAGCGCTCGCGCTGCTCCCGCCGCATTAAGCGCCTCGCACTGTTCCCATCCGTATCCGTTTCTGGCTCAAGCGTTGGCGCTCCAACGCCGCGCGAAGGGCGCGGCGGCATGGCCCTCCAACGCCGCAGTGCTTGCGCTCCGGCGGCGCGCCGCCGGGGGTTCGCGGACGCTGTCGATCGAGGCCCCGTCCTCCTCATCATCCCCCTCCTTTTCCCCCCCCCCCCCCCTTTCCCCCCCCTCCCCCCCCCCCGCCACTCCCTGAGGGTTCGTCGGGAGCGAGACGCGTTGCGAGAGCTCCTCCATCGCGGACGCGCGACCCAGCAGGGGCCCACGAGGACACTGAAGAAGACTCGCGAGGTGGCGGCGGACTTGCCCGCCAAGGTTTCGAAATGCGAAATCAAAGGGGCGAACCATGAACGGTTCGAGCACGTCCGCCACGAGTTGAACATGCCGCTGGTGAGCGGCGGAAGCTGGAACTGGCCCCTGGCGGAGCCCAACAAGCTACTCTTCATGGCGGCATCAGAGAGCGGAGCGCTGCGAAAATTGTTCGCGGCCGCGCTGCGGCGACACGGTGCTCCGGGCCAGGGGCGCCCGTGGACACTGGTTATCGGGCATGATGAGTTCAGCCCTGGCGGCGTGTTCAACGTCGGCGACGGCAGGAAGAGCATGAACTTATCGTTCACGTTCATGGAGCTTGGGGCGCACAGCATTCGCAGTGACAAGGCGTGGTTCACACCTGTGGTTGTTCGCCACAGCTGGTTCAAGCAGGTCCAGGGCGGCTGGGGCGCCATGTTTGGCAAATACCTGAAACTGCACCTGCTGTCTCCGACCGGCCTTGCGACGGCAGGCGACGGCCGGCGCCCCTATCGCTGTCTTCGGCGCGGACATTCTCATCCTCGCACGCACAGAGTTCACGATCGCCGATCTCGATGGCCACCGCATGTCGTTGAACAGCAGCGGTGCCAACGGCTTCAGGCCGCGCTTGCGGCATTGCAACGTGCTCGAGAAAAACTCAGGCACGGCCGAGTTGGACCCAGCAAAATTCGTTGAAATTTCTTGTGCAGATCCGACGCGGTTCCGGTTGCGCACCTGTGCAGATGCGTTCGCTGCTGCTGATTTTGCCAGCGCGGCGCGCGCTCGGTGGACTGCAAGGGCAATGGCAAAGGACCGCTTCGAGAAACTGCAAATGACGTGCGGGCTCAAGTTCGCGCCCCACGGCATCCTGCTGGACCCTGAATTGCGCCGCCATGTGGACGTAGTGTAGTGGGCAGCGCTGTCATCGATCGGGTCGAAACGGCATTGCAAGATGGAATATTCACCACAGAAGTTGCCTTGCTGGCGTAGGCGCGCGGGGAGGGGCTGGACGTCAATTTCGAGGATCTCCGAGAGCACACGAAGGACGGGTGGCCGCCCCCTGCACACGGGAGAACGAAGTCGAAAGAGTTGCGCAATATACTCGACGAGCGCCGTGCCCCGAAGGAGGACAAGATACGGGCCTCTGCGTCAGAGCTCCTTGGCATGCATGCGCTTCTCAGGCTAACTGCTCGCCCCCCTCCTCCTCTCTTCTCCCCCCCCCATCCTCCTCCACAATTACTCAATATGAATGCTACTCTCCCTCTTCCCTTGATGGCGTCTCTTGCGTATTCGCCCCCCCCCCCCCCCCGTACTGTTTGCTTACGCGCGCGATTCCCCGGAGCTGGGTTTTCGCCAGCGTTTTTTGTTTATCGGAGGTGAGGGGGTGAGATCGAAATGGAACGGAGAGCCCCCCTACCGGGAAATCGGTTTCGGTTTCGTGTTCGTGCGTGCCGTGCGGGCGAGGCGAAGCTGAGTGGGAGGGCGAGAAAAAGTCTCCTGTGGCTGAGGCGCGGCCGGACCAAATGACTCCCTTCCGGGCGGCCGGGGGCCCGCGGTGTCCCGCCGGTGTCCCGCTGGTGTCCCGCTGGTGTCCCGTGTGGCTGAGGCGCGGCCGGGGGCCCACGGTGTCCCGCCGGTGTCCCGCGGTGTCCCGCGGTGTCCCGCGGTGTCCCGCGGTGTCCAGCCGGTGTCCCGCGGTGTCCCGCGAGGATGATGATGATGATGATGATGATGATGATGATGATGATGAGATGATGATGATGATGATGCTGATGGTGATGATGCTGATGAGATGATGATGATGGTGTCCCGACGAAGATGATGATGATGTTGATGATGGTGTCGATGATGATGATAGTGTCCCGATGATGAAGATGATGATGCTCATGATGATTATGTTGGTGATGCTGACGATGATGGTGTCCCGATGATGATGATGATGATGATGATGATTCCGACGATGTTGGCGATGATGATGTTGATGGAAATGGTGTCCCGGCGATAATGATGTTGATGATGATGATGTTGATGATGATTATGGTGTCCCGATAGTGATGATGATGATGGTGATGATGATGGTTATAATGATGGTGTCCCGATGGTGATAATAATGATACTGACGATGTTGAGGATGATGCTGCTCATGATGATGATGATGGTGCCCCAATGATGATGATGTTGTTGATGATGATGTCGATGATGATGGCGATGACCATGATGATGATGGAGTCCCGAAGATGATGACGATGTTGCGGATAATATTGATGATGAGAACGATGGTGATCATGATGATGTCCCGATTAAGATGATGATTCTGATGATGCTGCTGATGATGATGACGATGACTGTGTCCCGATGATAATGATGATGATGATGATGTTGATGATGATATTATGATGGTGATGATGATGTTGTCCCGATGATGATGCTGACGTTGATGCTGATGTTTATGATGATGATGATGACGGTGCCCTCATGATGATGACGATTGAGGTGATGATGTTGATGTTGATGATGTTGATGATGATGATGATGATGACGTTGATTGTGAGAGCGATTGTGATATCGATTGTGAGATCGATATTGAGACCGAATGCGAGATCGATTGTGTGATCGATTGTGAGATCGATTGTGAAATAAATTGTGAGATCGATCGAGTGAGATAGATCGAGTGAGATTGATGGTGAGATCGATCGAGTGAGATCGATCGACCGAGACCGATAGTGAGATAGATCGATACTGAGATCGATAGTGAGACCGATCGAGTGAGACGTTGGTTCCCCCCCCCCGAACCTCCTTATCACCCGAAGGGTGGTCGTATAGGTATGTATATATACATATATATACACATTGTTTTTAAAAAGCTGCTCTCGCTGAGGCGCCGGCCTCATTTCTGCTCCCGAATCGTTTCGAATCGTGCTCCCGCTGCAGCGTGGGCATCAATTTCGGATCGGCGTTTTGCCTCCGTCGTTCAGGATGGCGTTCTCGCCCCAGCGCGGGCCTCCTTCTCGCGCGCCCATCCGCCCTCCATCACCGCGCCGCGCCACGCCCCGCCCCGCCGCGCGCGCACCCGCCGCCACTTCCACCCACCAACGCACGCACGCACGCACGCGCACCACCACCGCGCACCGCCACCACCACCGCACTACCGCACCCACCACCACCACGCTTCACCGCGTCACACCACATCGCACGCGCGCACGCACAGACACACACGCACGCACGCACGCACGCACGCACGCACACACACATACACACGCACGCACACACACGCACACACAGACACACACACCACCACCACCACCACCGCCACCACCACCGCCATCACGCACGCACGCACCTGGCCCACCACCAAACCACCAAGACGCCACGCCACGTCACACCACAGCACACGCGCACACACGCACACACACATACACACCACCACCACCACAACAACAACCGCAACCACGCACACACGCACGCACGCACGCGCACCGCCACCCACTACGCACGCGCGCGCGGAGCCACAGGTCCGCTACGACACGAGTCCGCGGATAGAGAAAATCAGCGCCATGGCAAGGGGTGGGAGGGGGGGGGGGGTAGGATGTCAGATGTTGACGCGGGCGCACCTAACTTGTCCTCCTCCTCCTCAGCCTCCTCCTCTCTCCTCCTCTCTCCCCCCCTTCTCCCCCTCGTCGCCCTCCGCCCAAGCATTTCGCGGAGCTGCGCCTTCTCGACGTGGCGCTCGACGAGCAGGCGGCCTCGCTCCAAGCTGCGCGCGCGACGCTGGGCCCGATGCGCGCGGCAAAGCAAGGGCGCGCGGGCTCGCGCGAAGGGGCGGCGCAGTTGCGGCGAGCCAACGCCGAGCACCTTCGACTGCATAAAGAGGCGTGCGGCACAGCGACCACCCTGCCGAAGCACCACGTGATGTTCGACGTGGCCGACCAGTGGGAACGCGAGGGGGAGGCCAGCGCCGCTGTGATAGATGCATTTGTGGTCGAACGGTTGCACATCAGGATAAAATATTGCATGGGCCCGGTCGTCGACGCCAGGAACTTTGAAGTGTCATGCCTAGCGTCTGCGAATAATGCCCACCCGGTGGCCTTGGAGGAGGACCGCGCGTTCGGCGATGGCCTCCTAGGGGGGGCGTCGGTTATTGATGGGGCGCGGGCGCCAATAGCAGATCGAATGTCTGTCTCTGGCCTTGCCATCGAGGTTTGCGACATCGCTCTGCTCGAAGGAGTTGCTGGCAGAGTGCGCGCCTGCGCCGTTGATGGTGGCAATCACCTGGCATTGGTGGAGACGTCCGAGCACGTGGCCAGGCTGCCGGCGCACTCCGACCGATGGAAGGTTGGAGGCGCCATCCAGGCGTGGCGCGCGGACGCCGTGCTCTCGGCGCCCGCGCGGTACGCGCGCGGCGACGGCGTCGCAGCGCTGCGACTGGCATAGCGCCACGCGCTGGATATATATATATATATATATATATATATATATATATATAAACAAAAAAAAGCCCCCTTCCCCAATGCTGCGATCCTAGCGCTGTGCGCTCCATCCAGCCTTCGCGCCGTCGATCGATCTCGCTGTTGCCCCCGCTCCTTTCCACGCGCAAACGCTCTTCCCCCCCCCCCCCATCCGCCCTCTCACTCTTCGGCTAGTTCAGCCTGCCCGCCGCCCTTCATGGCGCGTGCGCTGCCACAGCCATCCGACATCTCTGACCCTTGTTGTTTTGGCATCAGCACGGGCAACCCAGGGCTCACAACTTCGGGCCGAGGGACCCGCAGGAGAAGGAGGAGGGCGACTCGGAGGAGGGCGAGAGGGAAGAAGGTTGTTTAGTCATAGCGCATGCGCTCGAGCTCAGGCTGCCCACGCAGCGCTCGCCGCTCAGTCCGACTCAATCCGAATCGCCGGCTCCGCCTCCGAAGACGTAGAAGCGTCAACGACGCCCCCGAAAGCGGCAATCGCGCGGTTCGTCAAGGGTCGGACACCGCCGACTCGAATACCGACGCTGCTGTCTCCATCTTCTGACTGCGCTGCTGGACCCGACGACGGAGGCCCGCGTGATCCTCAGGGCCCCCACTCGCGCCTGACGTCCTGCATCTTGGCCAGACACGCGCGCGAGGAGCGCAAGTAGCCCGCTGCCATGCCGACGGCGGTGTTCACCTCGATGTTGTAGTGCAGATATTCTTTGCACTACAACATCTCGTCATCTCGTCGTCGCGCGCGCCGCTCTCAGGGAGATCGGACCCGTCGCCGCGGCTGCGGCTGCGACCCCTGCTGGGGTTGCTCCCCTCGGACCCGCCGCCGCGGCTGCGGCTGCGACTCCTGCTGCCCGCCTTCGGGCTCTCGCCTGTTCGGCGGAGGCCGTCGTCGCGGAGGCTGCCGAGCCACGGAGGTGGCCAGAACGACAAAGTCATAGCCAAAACTGCCATGGTCACTACCCTCGGCGAACCCCCCCCCCGCGCGCGGGCCACTTTGCAACCAGAAGCGCACTGTGCAACCAGACGGGTCACTTTACAACCAGCCTGCAAAATCCGAGAAGGGCACTTTACAACCAGGAAGGGCACTTTACAACCAGGCAAGTGGAAACACATTCTGAATGCACGCGGGCCTTTCCCTGATATCTCCGTGGGCAAACGCAAGGGTGGCTTTGGGATATTTGAGGTCTGTTGGTTGCACAGTTGCCCATCGCGCACGAAGAAGCACTGCGCGCGCGTTGGTGATGCGACGACCTGGTGCGCTATGGTACGTTGCGTGCTGGTGGGCGGATTATGGTTTTGACCTGCTCTCTAAGCTCCGTCGGTCAGTTCTGCCATTGCTTGCTCTGCCTTTTTCTGACGGACGAAGGCTACTCGCGCAGGACATACGAATAAACCATGATCCTGTCCAAGACTGGAGCTGCATGGCAGTGGGAAGCTGTGGTGGGAGATGTGGCGGTCGGGGGGGCTACAATGGGAACTGCGTGGCGTTGGGAAGCTGCGGTGGCAACTGCGGTGGTCGCCAGGCAGCGGTGGGAACTGCGGTGGTAGCTGGGCTGCAATGGGATCTGTGGCGGTAGCGGGGGGTCAGTCAGAATTGCGGAGGTAGCGGGGCTGCAGCGGCAAGCGCGGTGGTAGCAGGGTTGCAGTGGAAACTGCAGTCGAAGGGGTTCAATACGAGGCCGTTGGTGAAGACCCCGACCACTGTCTGGAACATGGCGGTGACCGCGGAGGTGGGCACGCCCCAGTTGGTAGACATGGAAGTAAGGCGCGTCCAAGGGGAGCGCGCCCAGCGGGAATGGAAACCGACCTTGCCGAAACCGCAGCCGTCGAGCCCCAGCCCAGAACATGGAAAGCGCGGAACCTCGCGTGAGACCAAGGGAAGGTGGCAGGCGCGACAGGAGGTGGTCAAGCGCCGCCGCTCAGCTGGGGGGCCAGCGCCCTCGGGGGAGAAGGGGGGGGGGGGGAGAGAGAGAGAGAGAGAGAGAGAGAGAGAGAGAGAGAGAGAGAGAGAGAGAGAGAGAGAGAGAGAGAGAGAGAGATCGGACAAGTAGGCGGACCAGGGTCCGTCCGCGAGGCGCACTGCGGTGCGACAACTCGCCAAACACTATTTGCGGCGGTGCAGCCTTAAGATACGAGGGCGGGCAACAAACCCCCTCCCCCGGCGCAATGCGACAGACGCTACAGACGGCGGACAGACGGTGAAGATCTCACGTGTCAGACCGCGTGAAGAAGGAGGCCCCAACAAGGAAGGCGACGTGCTGACACGTGGCTAGGCGGCTTGGCAGACCGCCAGTTGGGCGCTTGGCCGCAAAGCGGCGCGCAGGGACGGGGCACCCCCCGCCCCCACGCCCTGACACCGTGGACGCGGAGCCACGCGTACACACGGGCAGGCAGAAAGGAGGAAATTAGCGCGGGGCACCAGGCGGAGCGCCGCGGAGCGATGACAGCATAGCTTGGATGGTGAGTGGCGGCGCAGCACCATCGGGCGAGGGCGTAAGCAGCTCGGCGAAGGCACGCCCGGCGCGGTGGAGGCGCTGGAGCAGAGGGCCTTGACGGGCTTGAGCAGCGGCAAGGTCGGCGGCGAGAGCAGCACACCTCTGCTGAAGAGCGGCCATAGACTGGGACAGCTCGGTTTCGCGGTCGGTGAAGGGCGGCTGCTGAGTGCCTGCGGCCGCGGGCCTCGTGGCAGGGACGAGGTCATCGGTGCGCCTGGCCAGGTGGTGGACTAGCGCAGTACGGCGCTCCGTGTGCTGGCGGCCGTCACCCTTGAGAGGCGACTGGAGGGTAACACGCGGTCCCAGGGCTGGAGCCGCTAGGGCCACGCCCCGTGAGGTCGGAAGAGCCGCATCCTCGCGCCCAGCAACAGTGAAAGCGTGGACGGGGTGCGACGGCCTGACTGGCTCGGTGCCCTGCGGGGGGGCTGGAGCCGCCCCCGCGGGCTGGCGCTGGTGGGGGGACGGAGTGGGTGGCACGGTAGGACCAATCATGATGCCGTGCGAGGGCTCGGAGGTCGGCCGCGTGGTCGGGTGGCGTCTCGATGGGGCGGCATCGTCGGCAGCGTGGAGTGTCGGCGGGGCGTCGTCTATGCTGCCACTCAGTCCGAGGGGATCAACCAGGTCATCGTCGGCGTCTTGACGGTGAGCGACATCATCATGTGGGTGCGATGTCGCTCTCGGTGGCGGAGTCGCGGTGGGCGTCGAGAGGTTGCCCGACGGGGCAGGGTTGGCGCTGGCTGGGCCGTCGTCCAAGAAGTCCAATCCCCCGCCGAAGCCGAACGGGTCGTCCTCCTGTTCATCGAGCATCGCCCGTTGGGCCTCGGCCCAGAGCTCATCCGGGTCATGCGGGATGAATGGTCCAGCCGCGGGTGGTGCCTGGTCCGACAGCAGGGGGTTTGGTTCCATTTTGCTGAGTTCCGCAGCTGTAAACCCAGCCCTGCGGTGTGGGAGCGGCAGAGTACGGTGTCTGCGCTCGTAGATAGCGACAGCGACCCCATGAAGCACGGTCGCTTGGCGATGTCGTGTTTTGGCAGCTTCAACAATGTCGTCGGGAAGGTTGTGAGTGCGTGCCGCCGTTGTGGCAAGGGCGTCGGCCTGACGGTTGAACTCCTCCGCAATGGGCCCGATGAGCCCAAGGTCGATGCCCAGGTCTCCCAGGTGGCTGGCGATTTTTTCGACGCGAAACATGTTGGGCTTGGCCATAACACATCGGTGGATCTTTTCCCAGAGCTCCGCGTGCGTGCCCTGCGGCGCTGGATGTCCGTCGATGATGCTTTGGAACCCATCGACCACCGCCTGGTTGTCCACGAAAACGTGCACGGGCCGTTCGGCACATGCCGTAAGGTGGACAATGGCGAGGGTCTCCGCAACCTGGGCGTTCTGCGTTAGGCCGTGAACGCGTGCACTGTAGTTCATGCGGTGGTCGATGCCGTAGTAGACGCCGTAGCCCGCTCGTGCTAGCAATGGGATGGCTTGGTTGGTGCATGCACCGTCCGTGGCAGCGTAGACCCATGTCCAACCAGTGTCGTGGTCAAGGTAGGTGGTGTAGGTGTCCTGGGCTGAAGCCGCAGGATCTCCCTCAGGGGGGGGCCGCGGTATGGGCTGTGGCAGCGGGTCCCTCGCGAGGTCGGCCTGCAGGTCGAGGAGGGCTGGGTCTTCGTCGAAGAGCCCGCAGTGTCTTGTGTGCGGCGGAAGACGGGCCCACTGGTCGTCACTGATGAGGGTGGTGAGAGGGAGTCTTTCTCGGGCCCAGCACTTGCAGTCGCGGACAGTGTGCTCCTGAGTTTCCTCCTCCTCGTCGCAGTAGCGGCAGATGGGGCTGGGGTCTGCCGACGTGTTTGATCGGGATCGTCGTTGTTGGGTGTGATCCCCGCCCGACAGGTAGTTCAGGAGGAGCGCCAGCTGCCAGGCAGTGCATTTGGCTGCTCCTTTAGTTCGGGCGAGCCACGTGCTGGCGAAGAGGTCAAGGCCCTGTCTGACAGAGGCTAGATAGCCAAGGTCGTGTCGCCGTGGCTTGATCCTCCGCAGAAAAGCCCTGCGTTGTGAGGCCCGCAGCATGTGTAGGAAGGCGTTTTGGGGTAAATTCAGCCAGCTGATCTGGCAGCCCCAGTCGTCGTACATGATGCCAAATGTGGGCCAGGTCCATCGGAGCTGCTGGAGCGACTGGACGAGTCGTCCGACGGGTCCTCCACCAAACAGGGTCTGGACGTGGTGTTGGAGGTCTCTGGCGAGCCCGCAGAGTGTAACGTCGCGGTTAACCTGTCGCCGCAGGCACAGGAATGCTTCACGCTGCGTGATGGCGTCGATCTCCAGGGCGTGTCCTGGGACGCACACGGCCATGAGAGTCCAGAACTCGACCCACTTGTTCCCCTTGGGGCGGATAGCCGCCTTGAGGGCGTGGTTGTAGGCAGTCTTGGCTGGGCCTGATGGTGCTTGAATGTCGGTGCCCGTGGTGCAGACGCTGGCAGCCAGGGAACGGGCGTGCCGCGCCTTGATAAGCATCGGCGATGGGAGCTTGCCAATGCGCGGCAGGCGGATAGTCGCCCTCCGTACACGGGCGTCTGCGGTGGCCGTGAGGTTAAGCGCGGCTGGAGCCGGCGCTGCCTCTGCGTTGATGTAACTCCCGACGAGCTTGAAGGAATCGACCACACGTAGGGGGCGATCCGCCAGTGTGAGCTGGGTAACGGCGGCGTGAAGCTCGTCGGTGAGCGCCCACCCTGCCACTTTACCAGGGTGAATGCGTTGACCTGAGAATCGATCAAACTTGGCGGTTTCGTCAAGAGATTTCTGCAGCTCAGACGCGGTGTGGGTAGTGGAGTTGCTGTCGTCAACAAAGGTAGTGCTGAGTGATCGAGGAACGTATCGATGCTGCCTCTTTGTCCACACGCACATGAGCAGCTTGATGTCGTCCAGGGACCACGAGCTTCCCTGGAGGTGACCGTTAGTCCTGGCCAAGTCCTTAGAGTACGCTCCGTTCATGCGGATGTAGCGTTTGTGGTGTCTGTAGAAATTTCGGCGGACAGTAACGATGTCTTGAGGGCACCCCGCGTGCAGCGCAAGGTTAAGGCAGATGTCCGTGATGAGGTAGTCGAAGCACTTCTGTCGGTCAAGGGCAGCTCCAGCTAAGGGGAGGAGTAAAGCCCTGGCGTGTTCGATGCGCAGGGCGAGAGAGGTGCTGACATCCCCAATGGTGGCTTTGGGAACAGCGCCGAAGCTCGTGGCATGGGTCCATCCTTGCCGCCAGGTCGTGAGGCTACGGTAGGCTGGCGCTTCCCACGCGTACATCCAAACGGAAAGAACCGAGAGAAGTCGTTGGTCCGTCGGGAGTTCCCCTCGGCCTTTTCGGAGGCACGGGTTTGGCACGTGTAGGAGGGGCTCGGGGATGGTGCCAGTGCGTTGCATAGCACGTAAGACGCTGGCGAAGAGGCGAAGGATGTCGTCGGGTAACTCCTTAGCCTCCTTAGTTGTCCAGCCGTCGAGTCCCCCCGCGCGGCGCGGTGAACGGGTGCGAATGAAGTGGATGAGTTGGTCGTCGGTGAGGTGGAAAGGGGCTGCTGGTGATGGCGTAGGCAGCTCTTGTCGGTACTCGTCGTAGAAGTCCGCCCACGTCGGCATAGCTTCGGCGTCATGACCCGCGCGAGCGCGGTACCTGCCCAAGATGGGCTCCCAGGTGTCGACCATGAGCTTAAGCATGTCTTTGGTATTGGCAACAATGGCGTTGGCGGGGAGGGCGTCGGGAACCTGGGCAGGTGGTGGGTCACGAGTGTGGCCTTCGTCGTTGTCCGTGTCGAGCGAACTACCGTCGCTGGGGCTGAAGCCGCCGGCGTCGGTGTCGGCATCACTATCGTCCGTGCAAGCTTGGTCAGGGTTGAAGGCGGTGGTGTCGCAGTGGAGCTGTGCATCGTCGGGAGTGGTAGGCGTGCGGAGATACGCCGTGGGCGAGCAGTCGGCAGCCCGTGCGTATATGGCCGCCTTTCGCCCGCTTGGCTCGCGGACACCCTCAGCCCAATCTTGATGCGTTCAGCTTTGGCTCGGTTTGCACGTCGCGCCAGCTCTGAGTCAAGGTTTTGGATCAGACGGTCCAGGTGCTCTCCGCGTGGTGCTGGCACGTCGGGGGCCAGGCCTCGGGAAAGGCCAGGAGGGCCGTGGGGCGCAGCTTGTGGCAGAGAAGGCGGGCCGCGGTCCACGTGCAGTCGATGCGCTGCGCCAGGTACGGCGGGATAGCACGGCAGTCGATATGATGGTGCTGTCCGATGAAGCGAAGCTCGCAAAGTTGCCGATGGAGCTTGCGAAGGCGGTTCATGTGAATCGTGGAAGCTCCGTAGGTGGGAAAGGCGCGGGGGACGGCGGGTCGCTCCTCGAACGTGGGTGTGAGCCCGTGCATGGTAGGGGCCTTCTTTTTTGGGTGGTCTGGCGGTGGGGGCGGCAGGTCCCGCAGCCGGGTGAGATGGTACTCATGGCTGGCCTCGTTTGCCAGGGCGAACATGCGTTCCACATCGTCGCGTGTGTCAGCCTGCTCCATGCGGTCATGGTATCGCCCTGCGATGAGGGTCCCTAATGCCTGAAGTTCGTGGTCCTCATGAGCTCCGTCGTTAGGAGGGTAAGGCGTGGGGGCTAGAAGGCGTGGGGCCGTATGGTCGAGGCGGCTAAGGTCGAGAGTGACCTGCAGGCCAACATGGGACTTCGCTGGCAAGTCACGCAGATAGCAGAAGTCGGTGACAAGGGATCGCGCAGCTTGGTTGGCGATGATATAATCGATGCGCGAAGTGCGGGGGCACTTGGTGACGCGGTCCCAGTCAGGGATATTGCCATATGTGTGCATGGTGTGGTCTGGTGTGCCTTCAGCGACGTTAAACCATCCGTGCTGCATCATGTGCAGCAGGTGTGGATTGTCGTCGATGTTCGTGTTGGCGTCCATGCAAATGAAATACGGGGCTGAGCCGACCCTCGCGGCGGCGCAGTCAGCAAGCCGAAACAAATCGGTGCTGTCCCCTCCAGCGACCCCGTAGAGGCTCGCAATGTAGATCCCAGCGGGACCGTGGTTGTTTCGTCGCCGCCTGCGGCGGTGCTGGGTGCAGAGCGGGAGGAAGGCCTCGTGCCATCGTTTCTTGGCCTTGAGGGTGGCGATACAGGACGCAGTGTCGTCGACGGTGGAGTCGACGATGGCGTCCTTAGAGAGGATGGCGACCCCCCCCGAGGCGCCAGTGTTGCCCTCGACCGTGTGGTCCGTGCCACCGTGAGCAGCTTTGCGCTGGGCTCGCGCCAGATCCAGGTCAGGTCCCAGACTGGCCTGATATCCTCCGTGGTGTGGATTGGCGGCGTTGGTAGCGATGGCTTGCCTGGTAGGCTTGGCATGTCGGGTCTCCTGCAGTGCTATGACTGCGGCGTTGTGGTCGACACCTAGAGCGGTGATGGTTGGCCAGTTCGCTGGGAGACTCGTGATGTTGAGGCTGACGAGGTGGATGGAGCGACCTGGCCCGTCTCCGTCGGTGGAGCTGGGGTTAGCACGCCCCGCACGGTGGAGGGCCGCCTGGCCCTCACCCAGGTAGAAGGCTTGGCCACAGTAGGAGCTCATGGCGTCGCGGCAGATTGGCTTGGACGGGGCTGAAGCCGCCGTCAGGCCAGAAGTATAGGCAAGGCATGGTCGACACTGCGCCGGGGGGGGTTCATAAACATCGGCAAAACTGCCTCGAAAAATCCTCCTCACTCCAGTACCGTGGGGGACGGGGGGAGGAGAGGTGAGACGGCAGCAGAGGGAGAGGGAGGTGACTCCTCGATCCGTCCTGCCGAGAACAAGAACAAAAGCAAACCAGCGGCGGCAGCTCGGCGCGGCAGCGGCGCAACGCGCGCGCACATACTGCGCACGCGACACCGCTGGTCCGTCCTGCGGCGGCGCGCCCGCCCCGTCAGTACCGTGATGAGCAGCATCAGCTGGAACAGCTCGAGCGGCGCGGTCGGTGGCCTGGCGCTGAGCCTCATCCATGCCCGCTGCCGTGAGGCACGCGTTGCGGACAGGGCTGACTCCACGCGGGGCCGCCGCTGCCGCGGCAGCGGCTGAGGTGGCGGGGACGCCGCCATGGCTCTGAGGAGAAAGCGGTGAGCCGCCGCCGAAGCCCGCCGCGAGGTCCTTGACGCGGAACTTGTTCTTGAAGGGGTCGAAGGTCGGCGCCTCGTCGATGGGGACGACAACGCGGGTGGGCGGTGGCAACTCCTGGTCCGTGGACGGCGTCGGCTCGAGGTCGACCTGGCCAGGTTCGATGGCGCTGGCACCGAAGCGTGGCACCACCTCGGGGGCTTGGCCATCAGCCTGAGTCTCGCGGGGCGGCGAGCTCGTGGAGCTCCCAGGGGCCTTGCGCGAGCTGTGGCGGCTGCAGGACCGGCTGCGCGGGACGCGCCCGCCCGTGTGGCGGTCGCGTGGCGAGGTCGCCTGGGCGTTAGCGCGCGCAGAGTCCGCCCTGCTCGGGGAGCGGATCGGCGCTGCGCAGGGTGTTGGGCTGGGCTGGCGGGAGCCGCCTGTGCCGCCCGCCGCCGAGGCTGCAGCCTGGTCAGGGTCGACGGCGTCAGGGCGGGGGCTGACGTGGTGGGCACTACCCTCGCTGTGCCGCGGGGAGGCGCTGTGGTGCGCCTGGGTGTACGTGAGGACGAGCGGGACGAGCGGCTGCCGCTCGCGCTCAGGGGGGCCAGGTTTTGCCTGGGCAGGGCGCAGCGCAGCGGCCACGTTTGGCGGGGGCGTGTGTTGGCGCGGTTGCCAGGCACGCACGTTCGCCTCGCGCCATCCTTCAGGGCGCCCTGTCCTGCCTCGGCTGGGTGCAGCCCCCTGGGCTGAAGCCGCAGGGGTTACCACTGCGGGCTGGTAGCTGGCGGTGCTGTCATGGCGGCCTGGGTAATGGCCCCAGGCACGCGTGGACCCTGGCACGGGCGAGGTGGCCCGTGGGGGAGCCTGCACGCGTGCACGCGGGTAGCCGATGACCGCTGGGTGCACCCTGACGTGGGGGGCGTGGCCATAGCTGGAGGCGGCTGCTCCTGCCGCCGCGGGCCTGGCGCCAATGGGGCCACGGTGATAGGCGGCTCCCCCGCCGTACACCGCGCTGTCGCCTGTCGGGACGCGCGCGGGAGAGCGGTTGCGTGGCGTGCTCGGCTGACCTGCGTCGCGTTGGTCGCGCTGCTGGGTGCGCTGCTGGTGCTGTTGGTAGCGCTGCTGGTCGGCTCTCGAGAGCGGGCGGGTGTCGGGGAGGATGGTGGGCACGTCGGGCCGCCGCCAGCCCTGATAGACGTGCTCGAAGGCGTGGTCTGGGTAGGTCTCCCCGACGGGTGAGTAGCGCCGCACATGCTCCACGTAGTCAATGTTCTGCGGCTCGGGGAGCACCGTGATGTTCACAGCTCGCTGGTGCGCTGGTCCATAGAGACAGAAGCTACCACGGTTGCTGCGGTCGTGGTTCAGCTCGGCTTCGGTCGTGGCACGGCTCACCATGGCGTCGCAGAGGCGCATGTCGTAGTCGAGAGCTTGAGGCCCAGGGCCGCCCTCGGCATCCCAGTACAGTACCACATCTCGCCAGCGGGTGCGGGTAGTGTGGATGCGCTCGGCGATAGACTCGCAGACGGTCCTGACTGTGACACGATCCCTATGCATGTTGGTGATGGCTAGGGAGTAAGGTCGGCGGACCGTTTTGTTGAAGATGAAGTCCTCCTTGAGGGCCTGGTGGGGGCCGAAGAGCACGTAGCCTTCCCTCCACAGCGGTTGGTCGGGAGACGGGTCTTCAGGCATCCCCGTTCCTGTGAACCCAGGTGGCCGCCTCGTGCCGTCGGGCAATCCCTGCTTGAGGACGCGACGCGGCCTCGGTGGAAGATACCATTGACCCTGGTAACCTGCTTGGCCTGGTTGTGGAGGCTCCCCCCCGGGGCCTGAAGGCGCTCGGGGGGGTTCCTTGAGGTCGTGCTGGGCTGGCGCGTTGCCGTATTGGCGGGCAAGGATGTGCGGAGGCATCCCTGTGGCACGGACGTCGAACAGGCTGTGCGGACTAGGCGGATGGGGGCACCTGCTGGAGAGGCAGCATGTGTCGGAGTCCCTGTTGTCGGTGCTGTACGCACACGTCCAGCTGTTGCAAGAGTAGTCCGTGGACCAGTCCATAAGTGCACGTAGTCCGCTGAGGGAGCAGTCTGGGCACGTTGGTTGGCCCGAGGTGCCGAGCTGCGTGTTGCGGCGGGCCGCACAGTACTGACAGCATTGGAATCGGCACTGTAGGCATGTCCAGCGTCCTGGTAGGGGCGGGAGCGCTTGCTCGTTGGTGCCTGCGTCGTCTGGGTGGGGTCGGGGTCGATCCCACAAGGGCCAGACGTCGGCGAACCAGGACTGGCCTGTAGTGCGGACCACCTCAGCGGGGAGGCGAGCGTCGTCAGCATGGCGCTCGATCCACTGGGGCCCCAGGTCCGCTGGGATCATGACCGTGCGCCAAGTGTCGTCCGCCTTGACGTGGACTTGGGTCGGTGCCCAGAGCCTGGTAGTGGTATCGCCATGGTCGTGGTGGAGGATGACCCAGCCGTCGCGACCCGCAACCGCAGGGTCGATAACGCGGTGGCCCACGACGGTCGTCCCCCACGGTAAGTAGGCGCCGTCGTGGTGCTCGCCCGGGTCAAGCCAGACCTCGATGCCAGGGGCATTGACACGGGCCCGCACATCGCGGACGTGGAAGGCGAGGACGTGGTAGGCGGTCGGCTCCTCTTCCGTCTCGATGTGCTCCCACGTCTCGATGTCGCTGTTGTCCGAGGTGGAGTTTCCGCCGCTCTGCCGTGACGAACGCGAGGCGGATCGCCGTGGGCGGGCATGGCCTCGGGCGAGGGCGGCGGCCGCGCTGATGAGGGACGGCGTACGGCGGTCGTCGGCTCCCGATGTCGTCGATGAGCGGTCTGGACTGTGTCCCAGGGCGGCACCTGACTGGTAGGTGCGCGGTGGGCCAGACGCGGCCCCAGGGCTGGAGCCGCTGGGGCGCGGCTCTCGTGCGTCGGACTGCCCCCGCACGGGGACGGCTTGCAAGCCAGTGTACACCAGGTCGATCAGTGGCTGCGGGTCCAGCTGGAGCTTGCGAAGCGAGACGCGTGGACGGGGCTGGTTGGGGTCGGCCCTGGTGGCGGCTTCGGTGTCGTAGTGCTGTTTAGCCCATGCTCGCGCTGCCTCTGGCGAGTATAGTGCCTGCGGCGGTGGCCACGCTGCCGCGATGTCCAGCCTGCGCCAGGTGTTAGCTTCCTGGTCGCGGGCTTCAGCCGCCTCGCGGAGGTCTGGGTGATCGTAGCCGGCGATGTGGAGGGCGTGCGCACAGTCGCCCATGCCATAGGCTTGTGGTAGGGCACGGCACCTGGAGGCAGCTTCCGTGGGGGCACACCAGTCCATGCGGATGAGGAGGCCCAGGACCCGAGGGTAGATGAGGCGCGCTCCGTGGGCCTCCCCTTTCACGAAGTTGTGCCAGTTCTCACCGCGCGGCGGTTGGGTAGCCTCGCACATCCAGAGCGCGATGGGTCCCCACGCGAGGGTGTCGTCTTCGAGGCTGTAGGGCGGGTGAGGCGGCACTGCGTACCACGCGGCCAGCGACGGGTGCACACTCACGTACGTGCGGCCAACATTTGTGGCGGTTCGACCCTTCGCTTCACGGCGGGGGCCTGGCAGGAGGTGACCTCCGTTGAAAGCGAGACGAGCCGCAAGGTCGCCGCGGGTCCCGTGCCAGAAGACCGTGGGCGTGTCAGTGGTGGGTTGACGGAGGTCCCACGTGAGGTAGGGGAAGATCGTCTCGCCTGAGTTCCCGCCCGAGTCTTCCAGCACCCAAGTGAGTCGGTTCGGGGGCCTCTGCATGATGTCAGTCCACGGCGCCAACGCTTGGAGCGTTGGATCATGGGTGAATCGAGGATGGTCGTGGAGTCGCAGGGCGTCTTTGATGTCCTCTGTAGTCACGCCACTGTTACCAAGCGCAAAGCCGTTTTGGTACAGGGCGGTGAGGATGCTCGTCGGCGGCACGGGGACCGCTGGGTCGCGCTGGATGGTGTTGCGTAAGTTGCGCGTCGGTGGCCTGAGGGCTGGGTGGGGCGTACCAGGGCCTGGAGGCGCCTGGGGCCTGGCGGGTGATGCATAGCGTGCTCGCCGTCGTGGTGGTTGGGTGTCCATGTCGGAAGAGGAACCACGAGCATCTGCATGTCGGAAGATGGACCACGGGCTGTCGAGGGTGCGCTCACGTGTTTCCCTTGCCTCGGCGTCGCTGGCCTGGGCTGTGGCGTCTTCGTGAGTCGGTGGGTTACCATAAGCCGCGCCGCTTATGGGGCCGTCTCGCGGGGACGGGCTGGTCGATCGTGGTGTGACAGACGAGGCTCGCGATACCGCGGCAGTGACTTCGACAATGGCGGCGGTGGTGGCGGTGGTAACATCGGCGACCGCGGCGGCAACTGCAGCAGCATAGTGTTCCTGTAGCAGCGGGTGTCGAAGTGAGTGCACGTGCTGGCTCTCGGGTTCGTCGGGATGCGTGCGCGGCATTGTGTATGTGGCCTCGTCACGCGGCCTCCTGCTCGGTTGGCAACAGCGGAGGCACCACTGGGCCGTGGATGAGTCCAGGGCGCGCGCACAGATGCGGGCTCCTACGTGTCCGACGGCTCCTTGAGCGAGAAGTTTGGCGCCGACCAGAAGAAGACCGCAAACCACTCCGCCAGTGGCAATAGCTCCGAGTTTGCCACTGGCCCATTTCAGGGCACCCCCGAGGCCAGACCCGACTGCGCTGGCTCCGCCCGAGACGATATCTCTGAGTTTGGCACTGGTCCACTTGAGAATACCCCACAAGGCGGGCGTGACGTTGTATGCCGTTGTGCGTCGGGGCGTAGTGGACACAGATGGGCCTGGAGTCGCCGCTTCACGTCGTCGTCGCTGCCGGTAGCTGGGGTCTCGGCTCGGTGTCGGCAAGTACCCGTCGATCTGGTCCTTGTACGGCATGGCTACCACGATGGCATACGTGGCCACGAAGAGGCAAATGAGACAGCCGCAGCGTCGGGAGGCCGCTGCGCTGTGCGGGGCCTCGTAGGAGCCGCTGGCGTCAGGGCTCACGTCGTCGATGGGGTCGTTGTCGATACCAGCCTGCCAGTGGTCGACGGCGCTGGAGTTGGAGTCAGTCGCGTTAGCACGGCAGACAAGGGTGCGGGGCGTGGTTCTGCCACCTGAGGTCTGAAGACGTCCAGATCCAGCCAATGCTGCAGCGGGGCTGAAGCCGCCACTGCGCGGGCTGGTTAGAGCTGGCGATGCAGTGGGATGGCTTGTCTCGTCGGCGGCAGTGGCGCCTTCAGCGTCGTTGAGCTGTGCGCTGGGGTCGGCCTGGGCCGAGTTGTTGGGCGGACTGCTGTGCGACAGGGGGCGCCCTATGTAGGGTTCGCTGTCACGGTCACGCTGGGCCGTGTCACCTGGCGGTGCCGTGCCGTCGCGATCCTGGGTTTCCATGTCGTCCTGGCTATCGTCTGACGCGTGGAACGAGTCCAGGGATATGTTGCTGATATCGCTGGCCGCGATGTGCTGGAGCAGAAGCGGTTCGGCGTCGGCCGCGGGCTGGTCACACGTGGCGTGCTGGGCGAGGGGGCCAGCTGGCGGTGGTAGGTTTAGCGGTTCCATCGGTGCCGCGGCGAGCTCCGCCTCGACAAGCGGCTGCATGTCTGGCGGGTGGTGCAGGATCGCATCCGCGAGGTACGCCAGGGCGTCTTGGTCAGGTGGAGGGAGGCCTCTTGGCAGCAAGGCGTGGGCCCGTGAGAGGTATGGCGGCAATGGTGCCGTGAAAGCCTCAGGGCCGACGAGCTGGGCACGAGCGCCCTGGTATTCCAGAAGGAGGCCAAAGTAGCGGGTGGGGTACTCGTGGCTGCCCTGGATACGAGTGAGGTTGCGGTTGGTGCGCTGTCTGTCGGGGCCCGCTCTGTGCCAGATATCCTCGCACATGTCGAACGCGGTGCGCTGGCGCAGGGCGTCGTTTTTCTCCTCGGAATCCTCCTGGAAAAAGTGGTCGTACTGTGGCAGATGGAGCGTCGCCAGGATGTACGGGACGCAGTCCTCGAGCCATGCCCAGAACACGTCCTGATGGTCCTCACCTGGTGCCCACGCCGCGGCGCACGGTATGAGCCGTGCTCGGATCATCATCAGGTGCCAGAAAGCGGGGTCCTCCTCGGGTTCGCCCCTGGCGCACAGAGGGGTAGTGAGACCCGTGGGGCTAAAGCGGGGCACGACAGCGGGGCTGAAGCCGCCACTGCGTGCCTGGGCCTTGTCAGCGGCCCCGTCGAGGATGTGCTGCACGACGGTCGAGGACAAGCTGAGGACGGACTGCGATGCATGTGTCGTAGTTGACGAGGGCGTGCTCGTAGGAGACATGCTGGTACTCGCCGTAGCCGTCGTAGTAGCCGTCGGAGTCCCAAGGGGACAGCGCGTGGGGCAGGGCCCCTGGTGCTGCACAAGCCAGGCGCTCACGATGGCGCCCAGCGGCCCGGTGCCGCGCGGCCCCGCGGCGGCGGTGCTGTTCACGATCGGGTCCAAAATGGCGCAGTGATCGTATTTGTAGATGCTGTCATCGTAAAGGTAGAAGAGCGTCCCACGTTCAGCGTGTCGCAGGAAAACCTCTCCTCCGTGCTGAGGCGCACCGCCTGAAGACGGGCGTGCTCCAGCTAGCGAGGGGAGGGCCAGGCTGCAGGCAAGGCGCCACATGATGGCGAGGCCTGGCGGGCGGCGCGAGCGATGAGCCGAAAGCTGCATGTCAGCACACGTCCTCAAATACCCCTGAATGCTCATGTACATTGCTACAATCACGCCCCCTGCAAGAGTACGGGTGTCCCTACACCAGATAGCTTGCGCGTGCTGCTGCCAAAACAGACATGAGGTGACAAGAAAGAGATACGACGCGAAGAGGGGAGAGATGCCTCTGAAGGCGCTTCCTCGGAGGGCTGAGGCGGGCTCTCTGAGGCACCTTCAATAGGGTTCCTGGGTGGCCCGACCCTTGTCCTTGCCTTTGTCGGCCCCTGGGGGCCCCGTCCCTGGGGTGACCTGGCCTGGCTGGTCGATCCAACCGCAGGCAGCCACGGGTTCGGCGGCCGCTGCAGCTTCCTCCTTCTTAGTTTCCAGAGTGGCTACTTGTGGCAGGTGGATGGTGCCTCCCGTGAGGTGCCCGAGGAGGGTCTGGATGTCGCCGCGCAGTGCAGCGGCGTCGGCGGTTGCCATCTGTTGCTGGGTGACGACGGTGGCAAGCCCCCGTTCCAGCCCTGAAACGTGCTCCGTGAGTGTGGCCTGGGAGGAGAGAACGCCCGCAAGCTGCACCTGCATGTTATCCACCGTGTTGGCTAGCAGCTCGTGCTGCTGTTCCATGTGCTGGATGCGGGTCGTGGCAGCATCGGGCGGTTTAGAGGCCGATGCGAAGCGCTCGCCGAAGGTGTTGAGTTCGTGGGAGGCCACGCTGTATTCATCACCTGATGAGAGGATCTCGACGTCGTCGACGTCGCCTGGTACTTCGGCGGCTGTGGCAGCGTCGCCTTCGGTGTGGCCCCCACCTTCTGCCGCCGCCGTGCCAAGCCAGGAGTCATGGCCACCTGATCCTGGGGCGGCCATCGGTTCAGCGGCTCCGTCCGTGCCGTGCGGGGGTGCAGAGGAGCTGCGGCCTGGGGCGCAGGGTGACCTTGCGTGCGGCGTGGCGTCACGCTTCCCGCTGGAGGAGCGGTGGCGCTTGGCTGAAGGCTCCTCCTTGGGGATCAGGAGCGGTGCGACGCCCTTGCCTTTGGGCGTGGCAGTCATGAGGTCGTGGAGGTAGGGGCTCTGGGCCGCTTTGGTGAGGAGTGTGCCGGTGGCGGGGCTAAAGCCGCCACCACCGGCTGGCGGCGTCACAGGCTCTGTGATGGTGGTAGGCGCGACGATGGTAACGTTGTCCCGCTTCGGCACCACCTCAGCCAGCGGGGCCTCGGTGATGCTCCACGGGATGGGGCACCCCGCGACCTGTACCGTATAGGTGAGTGGGGGCCGATGGGCGCGCACTAAGGCAAACTGGGCCGCAGTGGCTGGGTCCCAGGCGGTGTGGTAGACCTCACAGCCCCATTTAACGGACGGGCCCGTGAGAGTCTTGGCGAGCTGGGTCAGCGTGGCGCGACGTGCCGCAATGCCAGTGATGCGGTAGCGCGTCTTGGCGAGGGTAGCCTCGCAGCCACGGATGCTGACAGCAGCAGCCTTGGCGACGTCGGACCCCCGTGGAACACGGATCCCCAGTAGGCCTGACTTGCCGTGCCTGACGACTCCCAGGGCCTTGAACTCCACCGACTTCTGGAACGCGTCTGCCATCGTGATGGGCTGGTCCTCAGGGAACCAAACGGTCTGATACTTGTCGGCGGTGGGCTCGTCTGCACCTACATTGCTGAGGTCGTAGGTGGCACCGAGTTGCCCTGATCCCGCCAGGACCTTGTCGACCGCTTGGAGACTGACGCCGAAGGTGGCAGCCAGGGACCTCTTTCCGACGCCCGATCCAAACCTGCCTAGGCTTTTGCAGGGTTCGAGGATGGTGACGGCTTTAAAGTTGCCGTGGAAGAGGGCCTTGAAGGTGTCCTGAAGCTGACTATCGAGCTCCAGGCGGCGAGCGTCTTTCTTGGACTCCCTGTGCTTTTGGTTTTGGCGCGCCTTGTCCTGTGGGGCGGAGTCCCCTCGAAAAGGGCCCTTGGCGCGTGGACCACCGTTCACGGGGGCACCTCCCGAGAACTGGTCCTCGAAGGCCTGGTGCATGGAGGGGACTGCGGCAATGGCCTCGGTCTCGTGTATGGTCACCCGAATCCAGCAGACGTGGTCGGCAGGGTCGATGGTGGCGACGGCTACTTTTTCCGTGCAGGCGACCTCCTTGGTGCCCAGCTGGTACACGGTCACGGGGACGTGCGTGTGGACCACTTTGGGCGCCTTGGGGTGACGCTTCAGGACGGGGACGGCGAGCTCGGTACCGACGTAGTTGTCGTTTTTAGGGCCCATGACAGCAATCGCGAGCTGACCCGTGGCTCGCTTGCCCTGCTCGAGGTGGTGTTGCAGCAGCCGTTCACCACTCTCGTAGTCGTGGAGGCTGATGCTGGGCTTGTACGTCTTGCCGTCGTCAGGTGATGCGGGTTCGGCAAGGACAGGGACCTTCCAAAAGGCAGGGTCCAAGGCGATGAATTGGGTGTCCGCAGCCTGAAGACGTGCGGAACCCGCTGGTGGGTGTGATGTGTCACCGCCAATGCGCTCAGGCTTGCTGCGCTGGTGATGATCGAGCGTGTAGCTAATCTGGTTGGCGGCGCACATGCGGATCAGGGCGCTGCCAAGCTTCTTCGTGTTGGACTTGTGCATGTCGTACGTTGCCTGGAGCTCGTCCGCGTTCAGTTCGGCAAGCCCGTTGTATGCGGCCGTGGGGCGGTCAGACCCCGCTTGCTTGAACGCTGCGATGCAGTCCTGCTTGCGTTGAAGGAGAGACCCTTCAGCAGCAGGGCGCGTGGGACGGGAGCTCGGAGGCTGCTTTGAAGAGCGACGGCGCTCCGGCTTCTTGGGGGCCATTGCTGCGGGCGCTCTGGTGAGGAGAGGTGACGCGAATCAGTAGGGCCCTGCTGGGACCCCTCCGGTCTCGCGAGGCCTGGGAGTCTGACTCCGAGGCGGGGCGCTTCGCGTCGCGGCTGCGGTCTGAGTGCTGGGCACTCTCGAGCCGAGACTAGAGAGAGAGAGAGAGAGAGAGAGAGAGAGAGAGAGAGAGAGAGAGAGAGAGAGAGAGAGAGAGAGAGAGAGAGAGAGAGAGAGAGAGAGAGAGAGAGAGAAGAGAGAGAGAGAGAGAGAGAGAGAGAGAGAGAGAGAGGAGAGAGAGAGAGAGAGAGAGAGAGAGAGAGAGAGAGAGAAGAGAGAGAGAGAGAGAGAGAGAGAGGAGAGAGAGAGAGAGAGAGAGGAGAGAGAAGAGAGAGAGAGAGAGAGAAGAGAGAGAGAGAGAGAGAGAGAGAGAGAGAGAGAGAGAGAGAGAGAGAGAGAGAGAGAAGAGAGAGAGAGAGAGAGAGAGAGAGAGAGAGAGAGAGAGAGAGAGAGAGAGAGAGAGAGAGAGAGAGAGAGAGAGAGAGAGAGAGAGAGAGAGAGAGAGAGAGAGAGATTCTCAGCAGGCGGCGGAACTTCTCAGACGCCCTCGCGCCACCTGGCCGGTTTCTGCGTCTTCGGGGGAAGGCTCAGCGGGCATCTCGGGGTGCCGGGCGGCTGCCAGGCCCCGAAGGCGCCCGCTCCTCCTCGCCCCCCTGGGCCCGCCGCCGAGAGCCGGCCGCCCCGTGACGCGAGGCGACGTTGCGGAACCAAAAACATATCAACGCTAATAGCCGCGGACATGCTGCCGCGGCGCCTGCCAAAAACCGCGCCAGCGCTCGGGCGGCGGCCCCCGCCGCGGCCCCTGCAGGCCGCCCGAAACTGTCGGCGGCGGCCGCGGCCGCCGCGGCAGGCCGCGGTCCGCGCCGCCCCATCTGCCCCAGCACGCGTCCAACATCGCAGGCGATCCCCCCTCGGAAAATGAAGCCGTTCAGATGATGGGGGGGACCTCGGGGCGCGCCCCAGCGGAGGCCACTGGGGCATGACGGCATGACCCCCTCGGGGGTGGACGCCCACCCCACTTGCGCCCCAGGGTCGTGCCCCAAATTTCAAATCCACTCGGGAGCCCCCCAAAGCCCGGGATAAGGGTCGGCGCGCCCCCTGCCAAACTCGCAAAGGCACCATCGCGAATGGCTCCGAAGCGCTCGGATGCATTCTCGGGCGCTCGACGCACGAGAAGTGATTCGAAGCGATTTCGATCAGACTCGGCCAGCGGCGCCTGGGTGGATCTTTTCTTGGAGCCCTCAGGCTCGTCGCGATAACCATCGCCAAACTCACCGGAGCCAGTGTCAGACGTCTCCTCCGCCTTGAATACTTGCTGGACTCGCTGCATCTCTTGCCGCGGGGCGAGAGGTCGATTTATTTTTTGGCCGCGCCACTGCCGGCGCCGCCGAAGCGACCCCCCTCCGAACCGACGAGGGTCGGGGGGGGGGCGGCGGCTGGCCAGCAGCGCGAGGCACGGCAGCATCGCCAGCCACAGGCGGGGCCTGAGGACCTCGCCCAGCTCGGGCACGTTCTGGACGAGGAGGCCCGCCCCCCGCAACCGGCACCGCCCCCGGGGGAACAGGGCGCGCCGCAGCAGCAGCCGCCGCTGCAGGCCGCGGCCCGCGCCGCCCCAGTCGCCCTAGCACGCGCCCAACATCGCAGGCAATCCCCCCCATTCCCTGCACTTTTCGACGGAAAATGAAGCCTTTCAGATGATGGGGGAAGCCCCGGGGCACGCCCCAACGGAGGCCATTGGGGCGCGACCCCCTCGAAGATGGGCGCCCGCCCCTCGCGCGCCCCAGGGTCGCGCCCCAAATTTCAAATCCATTCGGAAGCCCCCCGAAGCCCAGGATAAGGGTCGGCGCGCCCCTTGCCTAACTCGCACAGGTGCCATCGCGAGTGGCTCCGAAGCGCTCGGATGCATTCTCGGGCGCTCGACGCACGAGAAGTGATTCGAAGCGATTTCGATCAGACTCGGCCAGCGGCGCCTGGGTGGATCTTTTCTTGGAGCCCTCAAGCTCGCCGCGATAACCATCGCCAAACTCACCGGAGCCAGTGTCAGACGTCTCCTCCGCCTCGAATACTCGTAGGACTCGCTGCATCTCTTGCCGCGGGGCGCGAGGTCGATTTATTTTTGGCCGCGCCACTGCCGGCGCCGCCGAAGCGACCCCCCCCCCGAACCGACGAGGGTCGGGGGGGGGGCGGCGGCTGGCCAGCGGCGCGAGGCACGGCAACATCGCCAGCCACAGGCGGGGCCTGAGGACCTCGCCCAGCTCGGGCACGTTCTGGACGAGGAGGCCCGCCCCCCGCTACCGGCACCGCCCCGGGGGAACAGGGCGCGCCGCAGCAGCAGCCGCCGCTGCAGGCTCTGGACGTGGTTTTGGAAAACGCGCAGAGCCTCGGCGCGCTCGCGATCTTCTTCAGCTCGAACCTCACGGCGACAAGTGCCAGCGCAGAGGCCACCTTTGTCGCCGGCGCCCCCCGCGGCAAGAATTGCAAGGTCCCACGACGCCTCGCGACGGGAACATGACGCGACTCTATTTCAGTTTGAGCGATCCGTTCTGCACGAGACTGGACCTCGACATCTGGGCGCGCCCTGCCCCCGCCCATTTCCCCGCGCCGGCCTCACTTGCTGGATCATGAAGTGGTTGCGGCGGTTTGAATTTCACATGCTTAACCGCCTCGCCGAATGCCCCAGACACGCGGGATTGCTGCTCGACCATCTCGGCGAGATCCTTCTGGGGCCGGTCCTTCTGCAGCACCTCCTCGGCCCTATCGGCGCCTCGAGGGGCCCGCTAGTCGGGGCCGCGCACGACGCCGGGCATCTCCCCGCCATCTCTGGGAGGCGCCAGCGGGGCGGCGCCCTTGCCGACACGCATCAGCAGCGCTTCTGGTCTTGCAACAAGAAAATCTGAGCGCCCGCGCCTCTGGTTCAGATGCCCGCCGCCGCTCGCCGCTTCGCGCGCTCGCTTACTGAAGGCTCCCTGGATGGACTCCGAGTAGATGGGGTCGGACGCCCCGCGTCGCCGGCGCGTCGGCGACCCATCGGCGACGCGTCGGCGACGCGCGGGCCAATGCGTCGTCGACGCGGACAATGCATCGGCAACGTCTACAGGGGGCAAATCGGGCTCCACATCGAAACGCGTCGGCGACGCAGCGCCATCATCCGACCCCATCCACGAGGCCTCGACTGACCTGCCCCCACTGAATTAGACGGGGAGCGGGCTCGGCTGGCTGGGGGGGGCTCGACGGAGGAGCCCGGGGCGTCGACGGCCCAGGAGGAAAGCGCACTCTAACGACGGGCTTTCACGCCGACGCGGCTGGGCCCGCGCCCACGTATTGAGGGGGGCCAGCGACGTGCAAACATGCAAATGCAAAATCCAGAATTCCGCATATGTTCACATATCTTCTGGACTTCGTCTCACCCCACTTCCAGATTGCCCAACATTTTCACGGGCGTCAGTGCCTGTGTTTTTTCTGTCCTGACCCAGGTGCCTCTGGTCAGTATGACGGGCCGTTGATGGGCGCCCTGCCCGCGTCAAAGCAGTCTTCGCAGCGCGCCGAGCTGCGCGCTCGCACGATGCCAGCCCGCCATTCCAAGCGATTGTGATGAGCTGAAAACTGCGCAGGGTCCACGGTGTCCGGTGGAGCCCATGCCAGGGTCGAGCATGCTGAATCTGCGGGCGGGGGGCCCTCTGGTCATGCGCGCGCAGAGGCTCTCGCCATTTTCGACCGCCAAAACATGTTTTATCCCATGTCGAGATGCATGTGATTTGTGTGGACGACGTTTTCACCGATGATACTGCTGCCCGCGGGCAGCTCTCTGATCCCGAAGTTCAGCGGACCCTGGAGGCCGATAAGTTCGAGCCGGATTTGAAATTGCGAGTTCTGGCGGTCCAAATGTGAGGGCAATAAAGGCAGCACATCTGAAGTTGCGTCCGCTGGGCGATGCGGGACATAAGCCTCGTGTCTCCAGTGCCATCGCACGTTGAAAAACTTGTTGTCGAAGCTTCCGTTGGCAAAGAAACATTTGATGTTTGGCATGATCCTGGCAGGCCACGTTGCCATATTGAGCAGGGAACTCAAGCCCTCCCAGCCCGCGGGCCGGCGCCACTTGAGAAGTGGCCAGTTCCGTATGACGTGGGCCCTTGAGAAAACTAGCGCAGGCGCGATGGACCATCCTATGGCGGAGTTATGCTACTTGTCTCATACACTTGCGGCGTTGCGCAGCGTACTGCCTTGTGAGAAATGCGGGAGATTTGTCACATGTATCCCCCACGTACACTGAATAAGCACTGCGTGCCTCCGACCCGGACCAGTGCGGGGAAGGACGTGCTGTCGCGCCTTTCTCGGGGAATGCCCCCGAAAACACGTACTCCATTTTCCCGATCATTGATCCGTGTTGTGAGCGACCCCCCTCAGAGAAGGACGACGTTTCACACACAAGTAGTTCCAGAATTGCAGTCCCCACTTGCCAATGTGAAGGTTCTACGTCCTGCTTCATGCCGTAAATTGACGAAGTCCGCGCGAGGTGGGGAAGCCCCAAGCGACCCTACACCACGCCCTCCCAGGGACGTCAGAATTCGGGGGGGGGTCGTGGGATACGTAAAAATACAGAATATTCCCGCCCAGGGGCAATCAACCTTTGTCCATACGCGAGAGTCGCGTCACCCAAGCCACACACCGTATCAATTATACGTACCATATCTGCGTCCCCGAGGTGATAATCCATAGAAAATTGAACTATATCTACGTCCCGAACCATAAACCCGAATGACGTATGCAGCGCCCTCGAAGCCACAATCCCCAGTACGTTATACAATATTCGCGTCCTCGAGGCAGCACCCCTTGGAAAATTACTCTGAACTGCACCATCGAGGACAATATCCCCGGTGGATTACGCAATGCTCGCGTACCCGAGGCCGCGGCCCCTCGTAGATTACGCCGGCTGTGCGTCCTCGAGACCAACATCCCCGGTCGTAGAGTATGCCATATGCGCGTCCCCGACGCAACGATCACCCGCAGAAAATTCCATGTCTGCGCCCTCGAAGCCATACTGTCTCGACAACTACCAACTTCTCACGTCCTCGAGACCATGCACCCATGTAACCTGCTCAATGGTCACGTCCTCAAGGCCACAACCACTAATGAGTTACGCAATAGTTGCGTCACCGAGGCCACGGTCCCCTGTAAACTACGCAACGCTCACGCCCCCGCAAGCCACGCCCTGGATCACCACCAACATTATCACCGTCATGACCAGCGCCCGCAACAACATCAGAAGCAGCACCTCCATCACCATCGCCATCGCCATCGGCGTCAGCATCAACATCGGCGTCAGCACCAACGTCTTCAAGACGGCGCCAAGACATCCCGATATAGCTCTATGTACCCTGTTATGGAAGAAACGGGGCCGGCGACAAGGGGCGAAGCCCATACAGAATAGTTCGTCCGCCTACTCTTCCTAAACTCTCTTCAGTCGTTATCGTCGTCCTCCTCCTCCTCCTCCTCCTCCTCCTCATCCTCCATCCCTCCCCCAGTTTTGTCCCTGCACGCCCCACCTCATCATCATCATCATCATCATCATCATCATCATCATCATCATCATCATCATCATCATCATCATCATCAGCATCAGCATCAGCATCAGCATCATCATCACCACCACCCTGATCCTCCTCCTCCCCCTCTCCTCCTCCTCAACAGCAGCAGCATTATCACCAGCATCTTCATCATCATCACCATCACCAAACTCATCATCATCATCATCATCATCATCATCATCATCATCATCATCATCATCATCATCATCATCGTCATCATCATCATCATCATCATCATCATCATCATCACCATCATCCTCATCATCATCAGCATCACCGTCATCAGCAGCATCATCATCAACATCTGCACAATCAGCCCAATCACGACCACCATCAACAGAAGCATCATACTCATCATACTTCTCATTCGCCTTACCATTATCACCATCAGCGGAATCATCGTCAACACCAGCACCATCATCAGCAGCACAAAAAGCAGCAACAACAACAACATCATCATCATCATCATCATCATCATCATCATCATCATCAGCATCACCAACATCACCAACATCACAAACTTTATCCTGATCCTCCGCCTCCTTCAGCTCCTCATCACCCGCATCCCCCATTGTTCCGTCGCCCGTCCTTTATCCTCATGTTGTTCCTTGCGTGACGTTGCCCCTAACCCCCCGCCTCGACCTTCCAAGACTTCATCTGTAGGTTGTTGATCCTCCTCCTATTCCTCATCCTCCTCCTCCACCTCCTTTTCCTCCTCCTCCCTATCATCATCCTCTTCATCACCGTCATAATCATCATCATCATCATCATCACCATCACCATCGCCATCATCATCATCAGCATTATCATCATCACCATCATCAGTATCACCATGGTACCATGGTCCCTAACTCTTTAGTTTCCTGTCGATCCTCCTCCTTCTCCGCGTCCTACTCCTCCTCCTGTTCCTCCTCCTCCCCCTCCCCCCCTCCTCGTCCTCCTCCGACCTTCCAGGACTTTTCCTGCAAGTCCTTCGTCTTAGACTTCAAGTCGTCGAGATCCGGGTCCTCCGCCAGGTAAGCTCGCAGATCCTCGGCCGCCGCAGGCCGGCCACCGGCCCCGAGGGGGGTCGGGGGAGGGAAGGGGGGGGGAAAGGCAGGAACGGGAGGAGGAGAAAGAGGAGGAGAAAGAGGAGGAGAAAGAGGAGCAGGAGGAGGGAGGATGGATGGATGGACCACCTGTGCGAGAGGGATCCCTACTCAGGTGAGCGCGGCTTATGCTCAGCATAAGCTCTCGATCAGCGTTGCGGCACACTCCGCGCGCGCCGGCGATGCTACGGCGCGATACCCCTTATACCTGCGAGCGGGCCTCCCGGGGCAAGCCCCAGCACGGGACCGACTCGGAGATCAGGGGACTGGCGCTGTGAAGTATATCAGATAAAAGGGGAAAGACGTCGTTCAAAATTCACCTCAAACAGCTTGAATTCACATTCCGCCACTGTTGGGCGGCAGCTCTGTGGTCCCTGGGCACACGTCGGCGACGAGCACGTCGTACCGCAACGAAGGGAGAGGGGCGAGGGAGGCGAGGGGGGGAGCAAAGCGTTACGACGGAACCACCCCTTTTTTTCAACCAGCCGGATTGTTTCGACAATTCCGGCGCATTTCAAAACGCAGCATCTGAAGACCCCCCGTCTACTAACTACTCAGAAACCCATCACTGAATAAGCTATGCGACCTGCCTTCCAGAAACTGCACGTCTACCACCACGAGCTGGGAACGAACATGCACGACCAAATGGCGCAGGACCCGGTCACCTGTCCACATCTGTCATGCTGCTCTTGTCGCCGACGACCTCCTTCAGCTGATCGTACAAAGTCTGGAGGGAGCGTTCGTTGCCACCGCGCGGGGTCTGGCCCCTCTTCTCCTTGCCGCCCTGCTTGAGGAGGTGGCCAATGGCGGCGTCCGCCAGCGCCAGGCAGTCTGAAGTCGACTTGGTAGCCAAGTAGACCTTCACATGGCCTTTTGTCGAACGCCTTCTTGACCTTGCAGACGTAGATGTGTGGGAGAATGTGGTCGGGAGTCTTCATAGCAGTCGCGTGGAGGAGGGAGGCAAGAAGGAGAATGCGCTACAAGCATGGCGCGCGAATCTTGCTTTGACACAAAAATAGAGGAGATAGGAGGAGGGGGGGGACGAGGAGGGGGAGGAGGAGGAGGCCGAGGAGGAGGAGAAGGGCGGGGACGACGGGACGAAGACTCAAACGACGAGCTCAAAGGCGGGGGAGAAAGAGTGAAGGAGATCCGGCCTGCTCTAGAGGTGGCGCCTCAAGGAAGCACTCTGCTCAGAGGTCATCTGGCCCATCTAGGGCCAGCTGCAACATTCGCTCCTGGTGCGACTGGGGCGGGATGCCTTTCTTGACTCTCGCGCCTAATTGGACAAAGGCCGCGAGCGCCGCCGTCTGGGCACCCGTGCCGCTGGCTTCCAGGAAGACCTTCATCGTGGCACGATCGTGGGTGTAGCTCGCGCGACAGTACTTCACCCGGCTCGCGAAGAGCATCGTTGGTCATATCCGAATCGCCTCGGGCTCGATCCAAGCATCCCTTGATGGAGGCAGCCGTCTGCGCCCCTACCTTGTCGCCCTGCTGCTACAAGGCCCCGGCGATCGCAAGCCGCAGGTGCGGATGTGGCACTCCAAGCTTCTCGAGGTCCTCGATTCGCAATCCGTCTCGTGGAGCTCGTCTGTTCTCTCGGCGCAATGTCTGCGCCTCCTGTACAAGGTAACGGCCTGTCAGCTGCGTGACTTGGCATGCTTCACGGTCCGCCTTCAGGTGCGCAATCGAAAAAATCGTCGACCCAAGGGCTGCAATCCCCAGCGCGTTGGAAAGGGATGCACGCATGATTGCGGCAAAGAGCGCCTAGATCAACTCTGTCGGCATCGGCGCGGCCTGCAGCCTCATGAAGCCGGTCCTCGGTAGGTCGCAGGCGTTATCGGCGCCGTCGAAGACCCTCGAGAGAGCCCAGCCGACGTTTCCTCTGGGCCCTGCTGCTGCTGCGGCTGCCACAGCGCCTGGCCGCCTCGAGCCGAGGCGGCAGCCGCGGACGCTGGGCCCACTGCCTCGCCCCCCCCCCTGCCGAGGGCTGAGGCGGGCCGACGGCCCTCGGGCGCCCTCGCCGCGAGGCCCCGCGCTCTCCGCCCCTCGAGCGCGGCGCCCAGGCTCGCCCGCCGGCCCCTGCGTCGAGGGCGCGCTGGGCCAGATCCATCAGGCGGCTTCTCGCAGTAGACCTAGTCGGGGGCGGGGGGGGCGCGAACGTCTCCGAGGTGTCTCTGGAGCTCCGCCAAAGACTCGAACGGCGAGGCGCACCTTGAGCCAGGCGGCGCGCGATCGGCGAAGCACTCGGGCGCGGTCTCAATATCGAGGCAGAAGGGGCGGCGCTGGTCCGAGGAGAGGCGGGCTCTGACGCGCGCGGGCTCCAATCGCAAAGACGCCTGCCACTCCGCGGCGATTGCGGCGCGTGCCTTTCTGCCGCCGCCACACTCTTGCACAACGACGCGCAGTGCAGGCGCTGAACGGCGACCGCCGAGTTGCGCCGGCACTCGTAGCTCGCGGGAGGGATGGTGACATGGATGAGCCCGCAGAGCGCCAGCAGCGTAGAATACCTGACCGCCCAGGCCGTCGGGGCCATCTCCTGGGAGCTCGCATGCATGAGCCCCGTTGGATCCTTCATCTGGCGGGCGAAGATGAAGAGGCCCTGGGACACACAAATAAATACACACAAATAAAATGATTCCCCATATTTCCCCATCTTTTCTGGGATTTTGCCTTCCCCCCAATTCCCATATTTTCCTATATTTTCTTGGGAATCGACGATTAATTGTGTCTGTGTGTTTTCCCTTCCTTTTCCCCTCCCGAGAAGAGAAGAGCCTCCCGGGGGCCCTCGCAGAGCGCAGACCTTGCGGGGCAAATCGGGACTGAACCTCACGAACCCCCCGGAAACAGCGTCGTCCCCACAGATCCCCCGAGCCGTGTGCGCCCGCGAGGACTCGCGGCCCCCCTCGAGGTGGCCGAGAGCCTGGAGGTCCTTCTGCACCTGTTTGGCCCAAGGGTTGGCCATCGCGCTCGCCGGACCGTCGCCGCGGAAAGTCGGGGCCTCCTCGCGGCCGTCGAGGGCCCCGAGGAGCGCGGTCAGGGGCTGTCGGCCGTCGCCGGGGCAGGCGGCATAGCGCCGCCACTGGCGAAGCCCGCGGACAAGTAGTTCAGCCCTGGAGCTGGTCGTTCGCAACTTTTTCAGCGCAGCGGCCTCGGGCAGTGAGCGATGCCTAGGGCGCCGCCCCAAGCGGTGCATCATCTGCGAAAACAGGCCTGCGATCGCGGAGCACCGCGCTTGCAAAGCCATTGATGACGGCATCCAGCCGTCGAAGTTCTCGTTCGCCTGGCAGGTGGGGCTCCAGGCCCGAGCGATTCGCATGCAAAATCAGACACCCGAAAGCCACCCGCTTCAGTCGGAGCGAACGCGCCATCTCCCAAGACGTCCCCATCCGACGCCGCGCAGATCTCGCAGCCCGCACTCGTCGTCGCACTCACGCCCAACAGCCCCCCGCCACGTGCCCCGAGCTACCGAGGAGCAGGCTCTCGGCAGCGCTCGCTCCGGGCACAAGCGTCGACCTAGACAGAAGAGTGCGCGTGGCAGTGTAGGCCCAGTGCCTGGCACCACTGGCACGCGCGTCCCTCTCTGAGTTTTGCGTGTAGCCCCCCCTCCGCGAGCTCCAAATCCAGGATCGGATTCGCGCCCAGAAGTCGACCCCGAGCCGCGAATGGGCTCGAAGCGCTGAGCGGGGCCGCCCGATGCACGCCGTCGGCGCAGCCTCGCGCCGAAACGTCGCGCATCTCGCCCGTCGGCCCGCGCGCCATCGCACCCGCGGCCCAGGCAAGCTCAACTGGTGGGTCGAGACCCCCGGGCTTCGCGGGATCGGGCTCCGAGGTCAGCGCGCGCCACCTGCACGAGGGCCCCCGCGAGCTCAGCGCGCGAGGTCGAAGGAAACGCATTGACAATATCGTTCTTGCCCAATGCCCGTGAGCGCGCGGTGGGGGTCGAGGTCTGTCCTCTGCCGGGCCGGGCGCCGAGCGCGGCGGCGGCCCCGTCGGCGCCGCAGCGCGAACGCGGGGCCTCCGAGCAGGCAGCGGCCGTCCGCACCGCGCGTTCGACGGCGCCGCCTGGGCGCAACCCCCGAGGGCAGGGTGGAACGCCTCCTGCGGTGGGGATTTAAGGTTCAAGGCTTCTGGACAGTTTCGCATGTTCCAAAGGTGCATTCCACCCTCGGCATGCTCTCTAGCAGCTTCGCCTCGCCGACAGCTTTCCGGGGGCGGCGGGGCCGTCCTGAACGGCCGCCTGAAACCCGAGTTATGGCCCGAACACCAGCCCCCCTCGCGTCGTCCCCGTGGGCATCGCGCGACGGCGAGTCGAACGCAAACTCGCGGCGCGTTCGCTGCGCGCCGCGCCTAATGCAGCATCGAAAAGACGAAATGCCCGCACAATGCCGCTCCACGTCGGCCTCTTGTCGGAAGACAAAAGGGTTGGTATGGGGGGACTCGGATTCGCCTGGCGGGGCCACCAGGAAAATTACGAGACCGATTCTGAAATCTGACGCGAGCTCCCGCTGTATACATCCCACGAATACTTGTCTCTCCCCCCCAAGCTTCGCGAGCCTCCTCTGAAACGCTGGCTCCCGCGCTGCCCTGAGGGCACGACCGCGCTGCGCGGACTGGAAGCACCACCAGAAAGACGCCTTGCCAAAATGGCACGGAGCAGAGCGCACGCCGCCCAGCGAGACAAACTAAGCTAAGATCAGGACACTGCATTGAGAACGGGTGGACAAGAACCGGAGGGGCTACGCAATGCCATGCAAGACGGCGATCGGCGGGGGCATCATCACAGGGATAGCGACGCGCGGACGAGAAGCCCAAGGCGGAAGAGGGGAGAGGAGGATAATGCGAAACAGCTCACAAAGGAATTGGCCAACGCCTGCACAATGAAAAACTGGTGCCCGCATCAGCCCTCAGGACGCGGCTCGCGAATCCCCATCAAGGTCAGGAAGATGACAGAGCTGGTGACGAAGCATGAAGCGCGGCGGGGTGATGCAGTCCAGGACCGCAGCGACAGGCGAACGGGCCCTCCTCGGAGGGCTGGGCGGCAGCCGCGGCGGTCCTCAGCAACACCGCACGGGGGCGAAACAGAAAGGGCGCCACTGCGACAATGCCCACCGAGACGACGATGCCGCCGCGAGCCCGCCGCGCCAGCCCAGCCCGGCTGGGAGGGCGGCGCGGGCCGGGGAGGTGGGGGGCGGCCTGGCCGCCCAGCTTGGAGGGGCCCGCCCCGGGCAGACGGGGGGCCGGCCTGGCAGGATCCCCCGCGGATCCGGGCCCGCGGCGGCCCGCCAGCTCAGCAGCTCGATGGCGGCGCCGGCGAGGCACCCTCCGAGCGTCCTCGGAGGAGCGCGGCCCGCGCCAAGCCTAGGACCGCACCGCGGCCCGTGACGCGCCGGCCCCCGGCTGCGAGATGAAGCGGCCGTGGTTCTGCACCGTCTCCATGACCTCCTCCGCCGAAGCCACAGAAAATCTCTCATAAGCTGGGTGACGAAGGAGTCGAGGGGAGGGGGACTCGTCAGGGCGCAGCAGTGGCCCAGCGGGGAGAAGGAGCTCTCGGGCACATGCGTCCAAAAAGCGGAAGGAGTGGCAGCCCAGGCTGCATATCATGGAGGGCTACTCGTCGGCAGCCCAGGAGGATGGGGAAGGGAGGGGGAGGAGGAGGAGGAGGAGGAGGAGGAGGAGGAGGAGGAGGAGGAGGAGGAGGAGGAATAGGAGGAGGAGGAGGAGAAAGAGGAGGAGGAGGAGGAGGAGGGCGACGAGGGCGGAGAAATGACGAGAACGAGGACAGGGACAAGGGGGACGGGGTTTTCCATCTTCTCCTCGCCAGCATCTCCTCATCCTACCTCATCCCGCCTTCCCATCCACCCCTGCTAACTCCTCCTCCTTCTCCAGCTCCTCCTCCTCCACATGTTCCTCCTCCGTTTCCTCCTCATCCTCCTTTTCCTCCCCATCCTCCTTATCCTCATCCTCCTGGAAGCGACACTCCGCCTGTTCTTCCTCATTGTCCTGTAGCCCTCTCAAACCACATAGGACCTCCAAGAGCCCCCGCTTATCTTTAGGATATCGGACCCTTGGAACCCTCTCCTCCTCCTCCTCCTCCTCCTCCTCCTCCTCCTCCTCCTCCTCCTCCTCTTCCTCCTCCTCCTCTCTCCTCCTCCTCCTCCTCCTCTCTCCTCCTCCTCCTCCTCCTCCTCCTCCTCCTCCTCCTCCCTCCTCCTCCTCCTCCTCCTACTCCTATCCTTATTCCTTATTAGAATATACTCCTACTCCCCCCTCAGGCCGGCCGATAGGGGCCGCATCCGGGTGGTCCCATCCTAACCTGTAAAAAACAATACAAAATCAACATTTTTCTTATTTTTTCCTCTCGACATGGACGTCCTGTCGTCCACGGCGATAATCCATTGCAAAAAATACCACAAAGAGCACACGCGCGCGTTCATGTCAGAATCCTACCGAACACCGTGTGTTTGCAAGCATTTCAACATAAAAACATCAAAAACCCAATGCTTTTTTTTTCACAAAAATTCTACAAATTTCCTGCCCGGGCTCTCTTGCTGAAATCATAGGAAAACCATAGGAATCTTAAGAATTCTTGTCAAATCCAGCGATTTCACGTCATCGCGCGGTGCACTCGCGATGCTCTGTCATGCACCCAGGCCGCGAATCCTGTGCAAAAAATACCACGCGGGCGACATGCGCGCGCGTCGCCGCGAGCGCATGCTCAAATCCTTCTAGAGTCGTCGCCGTCATTGGCACCGTCGCATGGACGTCCTGTCGTCCACGTCGCAAAATGCATAGCAGGAATGGGACGCGGCGCACACCCCGCGCCCGCCCATCCAATCCGTCCCATTCTAATCTGCAAAAGACAATACACAGTTTTTGTTTTTCTTGTCAACATGGTCGTGCTGTCGTCACGTCGCAAAATGCGTGGCAGGAATGGGACGCGGCGCACACCCCGCGCGAAGGGGTGACATGTCGCTCTCGCCTCGGCGCCGCGCACCAACGTTTTTCCTCTCAGCATGGACGTCCTGTCGTCCACGTCGCAAAATGCTTGGCAGGAATGGGATGCGGCGCACACCCCGCGCCCGCCCATCCAAACCCCCCCTTTATAAAAAAAAACAATACAAGTTGGGGCCTTCAGGCTTCCTGCGGTGTACCGGGCCATTCTCGACTCGTCTGGCAATGCGTGCGCGGCATTCAACACGCGCTCGCCAGTTCCCGTCGGCAACCGCCATCGCGGCCGCATCAGCTGTACCAAACCGGCTGGCCGGTGTGACTTCGGCCCCCAGTTGTGCCAGCTTTGCTTCTTATGTTGTGGGAGGGCGGGTGGGACTGGGCATGCCATGCTTGACTCGCTCGACTCCTCCTTTCAGGCCGGCCATTAGGGGCCGCATCCGGGGGGTCCCATCCTAACCTGTAAAAAACAATACAAAATCAACATTTTTCTTATTTTTTCCTCTCGACATGGACGTCCTGTCGTCCACGGCGATAATCCATTGCAAAAAATACCACAAAGAGCACACGCGCGCGTTCATGTCAGAATCCTACCGAACACCGTGTGTTTGCAAGCATTTCAACATAAAAACATCAAAAACCCAATGCTTTTTCACAAAAATTGTACAAATTTCCCGCCCGGGCTCTCTTGCTGAAATCATAGGAAAACCATAGGAATCTGAAGAATTCGGTCAAATCCAGCGATTTCGCGTCATCGCGCGGTGCACTCGCGATGCTCTGTCATGCACCCAGGCCGCGAATCCTGTGCAAAAAATACCACAAAGAGCACACTCGCGCGTTCATGTCAGAATCCTACCGAACGCCGTGTGTTTGCAAGCATTTCAACATAAAAACATCAAAAACCCAATGCTTTTTCACAAAAATGCTTTGGGGTGTCCTGTCAGACCGTCGGGCTTCCTCCGGCCACCTCTGGCTTCCTGCGGTGTACCGGGCCATTCTCGACTCGTCTGGCAATGCGTGCGCGGCATTCAACACGCGCTCGCCAGTTCCCGTCGGCAACCGCCATCGCGGCCGCATCAGCTGTACCAAACCGGCTGGCCGGTGTGACTTCGGCCCCCAGTTGTGCCAGCTTTGCTTCTTATGTTGTGGGAGGGCGGGTGGGACTGGGCATGCCATGCTTGACTCGCTCGAGCTGGCTAGCTTGACTCCTACTTCTACTCCTACTCCTATCCTTATTCCTTATTCCTTATTAGAATATACTCCTACCTTCCCCCTCAGGCCGGCAGATAGCGGGCGCATCCGGGTGGTCCCACCCTAACCTGTAAAAAAACAATACAAAATCAACATTTGTCTTATTTTTTCCTCTCGACATGGACGTCCTGTCGTCCACGGCGATAATCCATTGCAAAAAATACAACAAAGAGCACACGCGCGCGTTCATGTCAGAATCCTACCGAACACCGTGTGTTTGCAAGCATTTCAACATACAAACATCAAAAACCCAATGCTTTTTCACAAAAAATTGTACAAATTTCCCGCCCGGGCTCTCTTGCTGAAATCATAGGAAAACCATAGGAATCTTAAGAATTCGGTCAAATCCAGCGATTTCACGTCATCGCGCGGTGCACTCGCGATGCTCTGTAATGCACCCAGGCCGCGAATCCTGTGCAAAAAATACCACAAAGAGCACACTCGCGCGTTCATGTCAGAATCCTACCGAACACCTTGTGTTTGCAAGCATTTCAACATAAAAACATCAAAAACCAAATGCTTTTTCACAAAAATGCGTTGGGGTGTCCTGTCAGACCGTCGGGCTTCCTCCGGCCACCTCTGGCTTCCTGCGGTGTACCGGGCCATTCTCGACTCGTCTGGCAATGCGTGCGCGGTATTCAACACGCGCTCGCCAGTTCCCGTCGGCAACCGCCATCGCGGCCGCATCAGCTGTACCAAACCGGCTGGCCGGTGTGACTTCGGCCCCCAGTTGTGCCAGCTTTGCTTCTTATGTTGTGTGAGGGCGGGTGGGACTGGGCATGCCATGCTTGACTCGCTCGAGCTGGCTAGCTTGACTCCTACTCCTACTCCTACTCCT
>CAUYUJ010017032.1:95000-132500 GCA_963575745.1 Prorocentrum cordatum | reverse complement strand
AGGTTTCTGCTCAACGGGCCTGGAACCCAAACTACCCTGGACCCCAGGCGCCGAGAGCGGCCGCCGAGATCCTTGTGAGTCGGCCAGCTTCCGGCTGGGACAGTACCCGGGAGGCAACTCCAAAGGGCCAGGGCAGGGGGCCAGAAAGGCCCTGCCCACCCTCACGGACGACACCAGACGACCGTACCCGTGGCGGAAACGTCGTGGCACTCAGGCGTGAAGGTCCTCGACGACGGCCTCACGACAGGCCCCAGCGGGCCAGAGGACCCGCCCACAGGGGACCCCGCGCCCGCCCTCGCGGGCACGACCCGGGCCCCCACAGGGAGGCCCAGCAGGGGCCGTCCCAGACGCCACCTCCACAGAACAAGGGGCCCCAGCCTCGCCCCGAAGGGCAGGCACAGGCCCCTTCCCAAAGGGCCCCAGCCGAGCACCCAGCCGCAGCCGATCCAAGCCCAGCGGCAGCAGAAGCACGCTGAATGAGGTACCCACAGAGGCCCCCCAGGCCCCTCACCCCAGGACCCAAGGGGGTCCCGACGGGGGGATCGGCGTCAGCCTCAAGAATCGGAGCCTGTATCTCTGAATCACAGACGGTCGTCACAACTTGTCCGTCCCACCAACGAGCTGCCGTCTCGACTCGGCCGTGTACGCAGATCTTCGGCACCTGCAACACATCAATACCCCAGGCATCTCAACAAGACAATGCTCGTGCAGCGTGGGACTGGTTTTTGTTCAAATGCTCGGGCTTCCTAGTAGACGAAGGGGCGCTCGTGACCTCAACTCAAACCTGCAACTACGCTGGACAGCCATAGCCTGGTACTTCGCATACTGTCGGGTCCCAGTGACGAGGAGGAGGAGGTGGAGGAGGAAGAGGACAGGAAGGAGTACGGCATGTCCGCTTCACACCAGATGGAGGCGTTGGTCTGCGACTGGGTGACCGTTTCGTCGGGCAGAAGACGAAGACGGGCGCCAACCAAGGGGCCGTCCTCAAGTGGGAGGTGTCTCGGATCATCTAGCAAATCGTGGTGCAAAATCGTGAGCCGGAAAATCACATGTTCTCTTTCACGCAGGCTGCCTTCCGTAAGGTGTGGGGTCAGACATTCAAGCAGACGGATATTGAGAAGATGGGACTGCCGATCATGCGCCACGCGGCGGCCGCGAGATTTGAAGAGCTGGGCGGTGACCTCGAAGCGGTGCGTCGCCGCGGGAGATGGGCCACCACCTCAGCCCTTCAAGGCTATTACAAATGCCATGTGCTGGTGGAGAAGTTGTCGGAGCTGCATGGTCGGCAGATCGGCCAAGGCACAAGTTTTTGGCGACCACCGGTGCAAGCTGTGCATGATGCTGCCACGGCGGGCCACGGAGCAGGGACACCGCTAGGCAAGCGCCTGCTGTTCGCTCTCAAGGGTGGCCGCAGACGCGAGCAGCCTGTTCCCATGTTCGGGGCTGCATCATACCATTCCTCCCTCCACTCCCCACCTTAAGACTGAATAGTCATGCAAGGGCCTTGTCTGGAAGGGGAGGGGCCCTCACGGGGAGGCCTCAGGGCTACGGCGCCTCGCACACCCGCCCGCTCTGTACGTTTTGCCCGTGCTCGGCTTGTCCTCTTTGAACTGAAAGGCCTTTGGCTAGTGGACCTGATCAGGTTCGGCCGGGTGGGGTCGAACATGTTCTGGTGTTCCCTGGGCCTAACAGTTCGGGGGCCTCGGCTGCTGCAGCTCCGGAAGCGAGCTTCGGGTGCGGCATGGCAGCGCTCAGTTCCTCGAAGTTCACTGGGGCTGAACTCCCCCTCAGCGCCACCTCTGTGGAAAGGATGTGCGAACGTCGTCACACGTTGTGCATAGATTGGGCGCTACGTGCCCGGTCCGCGCTGCTGTGTTCCCAGGCCTTGCTGGCATCCCGCCTGCCCCCAGTCAAGGGTGTTCTGCCCACCCCTACCCCAGACTGGCTCTGAGCAGATGGTATGTTTCCTGCTTCTACCCCAGACTTTCTGCTTCTACCCCAGACTGGCTCTGAGCAGATGTTCTGCCCCTACCCCAGACTGGCTCTGAGCAGATGGTGTGTGTAAAGTCTCGCTCCACGTGCCGACCAGCGGCGAACAATGTCTGGCTCGACGGGAAGGTGCGGGCGGCGAAACGTGAGGTCCCCGAACAACGGGTGCGGCCCGTAACTCCCGACGGGCGCCGCACCGCCCCTGCCAGCGCCCCCGAACCTATGGAGGAGGAGGATTTGAAGTAATGTGGCTTTGGGGCGCCTTAACACCGTCAGTGGGCCCAGTTTCCTGGTGTCACCACCCTGGAGGAGGAGGAGGAGGAGGAGGAGGAGGAGGAGGAGGAGGCGCAGGAGGGGGAGTAGGAGTAGGAGGAGGAGCAGGAGAACAGGAGGAGGAGAGGGATAAGGAGAGAAGGAGAGAAGGATGGGGAGGATGAGGAAGAAATGAAAGGACAGGAGGAGGCGAGAAGGGGGACAGAAGGAGTGAATGGGGGGAGGAGGAGCGATCACCAAGCGACCCCCAGCAGCTGCATTCATGAGTCACTCCTCGTTGCCCGGCTCTCCCGACAAGGGCCCGGGGACATACAAATCAATAGTCACAAATCCTAGGATTCCCCATGTATGATCCCGGCCCCTGGTCTGGCGACCCCCCCCCCCAGATGGGATGATTCCCAGCAGGACTCGGCGGGCCCCCCACCCCCCCCCCCCAGGGGACGACGTCGCCGCCGTCATCGTCGTCGCCGTCGTCGTCGTCGCCGTCGTCGTCGTCGCCGCCGCCGTCGTCGCCGTCGTCGTCGTCGCCGTCGTCGTCGTCGCCGTCGTCGTCCCTCCCTCTCCCCCCTCCCTCCTCTCCCCTCGCCCCCACATGTCTCCCTTGCTCCACCCCCCCTCTCTTACGCCCTCTCTGGAACGAAGAGGCGGAAAGGGAGGCAGAGGCAGACGACGACGGCAGCGAAAATACCGACGACGACGTTTTGGTCACAAAACACGTTTTGAAAAATTGCGATGGCATCGTGCTTAAAAATTATCCTGGCGAAGGACCCAACCATATGCAGTTGTGAGTATCGCAATTGTGAGTATCTTCTTCGGTGGCGCTCCCTAGCCACGAACCGCATGAGGGGTGTGCCGAAATGTGGCGGGGTACACAACGCAAAGGAATACGATAGATCTGATTACGAGAGAAAGAACGCGGGTGAGTCAGAACGCGAGGGAATCTGAGTATGAATGGGTCTGCGCGCGAGTGAATATATTTGCATGAGTGCGATCATGGAACCGCCTAGTGTAAGTGTCGAGCATGCCTGTCCGAACACACGTGACACTGGGCGTGGCCGCCGCAGGCAGCTTCCGCGGGAACCCCGACGGCAGCGTCCGCACGTCGCGACGCCCATGTCGGCACGCCTCTTGCGAGGATCGCGCCCGCTTTCGGCTCTTCTTTTCCTTCCTCTTTGCCCGCGCACTCCAAAATCCAAGGCTGCGGGCGCAGCGCAGCGCGGAGTCCCCGCGACGCGCGCTGGTCGCCCCGGGCGGGGTCCCAGCGACGCGCGCGGGTCGTCCGCTGCGCGAAGCAGAGAGAGCTGACTAGCTAACTGGCTGGCTGATAGCGGGCAAGTCTCTGACCGCTGGGCAGAGCGACGACGGGCGAACGAGGCGCCGGGCCCCCCGCAGCACGGAGTTCCCGCGACGCGCGCTGGTCGCCCCGAGAGGGTCCCAGCGACGCGCGCGGGTCGTCCGCGGCGCGAGGCCAAACAATTAGTCGGGCAGTCGAGAGAAGGCGCGGCTCGGGGGAGACGCTCCTCAGGTCAGGCCTCGCGGATGAACTCGGTGAAGCCGAGCTCCCTGGCGAGGGCCGTCGCTTCCCTCCTGCACCGCTTCGTGCGCGCCGCAAACTGCTCCAGCTGCTTCCGCAAGCCCTGCGGCGGCCCTGCCAGGAAGAACTCGATGCGCGGCGCCCGCATGAGCAGGAGGTCCTCGTGGCGCGTGGCGCGCGAGAGCAGCACGTAGAGCTCCAGCCACCAGTCGTCGTCCTCCTTCTTGCCGTTCCCTACCTCGTGGCGGCCGCAATCCAGGATCACGCCTGGGCGACGTCGACCGAGGGAGCAGCGCGCCGGGCAGCCGACGGCCCAGGGCGAGAGTCCACAGGACCGAGAGATGGTCTGGCCGCGGACTGCTCGCGCCCCGGAGGTCTGGCCGCCCCCGGAGCGCCGTTCCCCCGCCCCGTCGCCTTCGCGCATGGTGCGCCCCTGGCACGCCACCGTGGTGATGACCCTGCCGTGCGAGAAATGCGGGGGGTGTGCCGAAATGGGTGGGGGTGACGCATGCGGGCGGCGGCACTGAGGCCTTCGGTGGAGCTCCCTATGGAGCCACGAAACGTGTGAGGGGTGTGCCGAAATGGGTGTGGGGGACGCATGCGGCCGCGGGCACTGGGGCCTTCGGTGGAGCTCCCTATGGAGCCACGAAACGTGTGAGGGGTGTGCCGAAATGGGTGTGGGGGACGCATGCGGCCGCGGGCACTGGGGCCTTCGGTGGAGCTCCCTATGGAGCCACGAAACGTGTGAGGGGTGTGCCGAAATGGGTGTGGGGGACGCATGCGGCCGCGGGCACTGGGGCCTTCGGTGGAGCTCCCTATGGAGCCACGAAACGTGTGAGGGGTGTGCCGAAATGGGTGTGGGGGACGCATGCGGCCGCGGGCACTGGGGCCTTCGGTGGAGCTCCCTATGGAGCCACGAAACGTGTGAGGGGTGTGCCGAAATGGGTGTGGGGGACGCATGCGGCCGCGGGCACTGGGGCCTTCGGTGGAGCTCCCTATGGAGCCACGAAACGTGTGAGGGGTGTGCCGAAATGGGTGTGGGGGACGCATGCGGCCGCGGGCACTGGGGCCTTCGGTGGAGCTCCCTATGGAGCCACGAAACGTGTGAGGGGTGTGCCGAAATGGGTGTGGGGGACGCATGCGGCCGCGGGCACTGGGGCCTTCGGTGGAGCTCCCTATGGAGCCACGAAACGTGTGAGGGGTGTGCCGAAATGGGTGTGGGGGACGCATGCGGCCGCGGGCACTGGGGCCTTCGGTGGAGCTCCCTATGGAGCCACGAAACGTGTGAGGGGTGTGCCGAAATGGGTGTGGGGACGCATGCGGCGCGGGCACTGGGGCCGCGGTGGAGCTCCCTTCGGTGGAGCTCCCTATGGAGCCACGAAACGTGTGAGGGGTGTGCCGAAATGGGTGTGGGGGACGCATGCGGCCGCGGGCACTGGGGCCTTCGGTGGAGCTCCCTATGGAGCCACGAAACGTGTGAGGGGTGTGCCGAAATGGTGTGGGGGACGCATGCGGCCGCGGGCACTGGGGCCTTCGGTGGAGCTCCCTATGGAGCCACGAAACGTGTGAGGGGTGTGCCGAAATGGGTGTGGGGGACGCATGCGGCCGCGGGCACTGGAGCCTTCGGTGGAGCTCCCTATGGAGCCACGAAACGTGTGAGGGGTGTGCCGAAATGGGTGTGGGGACGCATGCGGCCGCGGGCACTGGGGCCTTCGGTGGAGCTCCCTATGGAGCCACGAAACGTGTGAGGGGTGTGCCGACATGGGTGTTGATGATGATGATGATGATGGGAGGGGGGAGGAGGCAGCGGGAGGAAGGAAGGAGAACGCGGGGCACCGTCTCTTCAAAACGAGGACCCAACACCACAGGATGGTTGGGAAAAATCGTTGTCCTGCAGTTTCACCTCGTGCGTGGACGCAACCTGTTCCGTCTCGACTATTCGTCCGGCAGACGCACACCAGATTGAGCGCGCACTTGACATCATCGGAAGTGGCTCACTCACACTGGTTACGGTGATTTTGCGCTATTGCAATGGCACCATCCCTCCGTCAAGTGTAGCAGATTAACGTCATGCCTGGGACGGCGATGCGTGTGCCGATACGGATGTCGATGCCGAGTCTGAAGACTCTGACAACGACGACGACGACGACGACGACGACGAAGACGAAAACTACGACAATGACGACGGCCCCCCACCACCCCACACTCACAGGCCACAGGCCACACAACACCCACAGGGGGGGGGCAGGCCCATCGTGGGGGGGGCGGGGGGCCCAATACCATCAGCATGGTTGGGGAATCATACATGGTCCAGGGTCTGGCCCCGCCCCCCCCCCCTCATGCTGATGCCATCAGCCCCCCCCCCTCCCCCGCGATGGTCCCCCCCCCCTGTGGGTGTGGTGTGGTGCTGTGGGTGTGGCGTTTGTGACGTGGTACTGTGGTGCTCCAGGAGAGCTCCAGAGGTCGTCGTCGTGTCGCCGCCGCCGCCGTCGTCGGAGGGCTCCGGAGGTCGGCGCCGCCGCCGCGTCGCCGTCGTCGCCGTCGTCGTCATCGTCGTCGTCGTCGCCGCCATCGTCGTAGTCGTCGTCGCCATTGTCGTCGTCGCCGTCCTCGCCGTTGTCGTCGTCGCCGTCGTCGCCGCTGTCATCGTCGTCGTCGTCGCCATCAACGTCGTCGTCGTCGCAGTCGTCGTCGTCGCCGTGGTCATAGTCGCCGTCGTCGTCGTCGTCGTCGTCGTCGTCGTCTCGCCGTCGTAGTCGTCGTCGTCGTCGCCGTCGTCGTCGTCGTCGCCCGCCCCATCCCATCAGGGGAGGGGGGGTGGCCCGTGGAGACCTGGGACCCATCCCATCTGGAGAGGGGGGGGCCAGTGGGCCCGGAGCCCGGGATCAGATATTCCCATGTGTTCCTCTGTTTTCTGGGTTGTTGCTTTCCCCCACCTATGATGTCCCATATTCTCCTGGGATCGACGATTAATTGTGTCTGTATCTGTTTCGTTCCCCCTCCTAATCTCTGACGGTCCTCGTCCGAAAAACCTGTCATGACCTCCATACTGACCGAGATGCTCGTGCCACGTCCGGCGGTGGCCGTGAAAGGACACCCCCGCGGAAGGCAGACCAACATCTCGATGCCAACCGCAAGAAACAAGAACAGCCAGGCGTCTCGACTCGTGAGTTTTGCTGGAGGAGCCGCGCTCGGTAACCCATCGGATTCTGAGAGCGCCTACAGCACATCGCAACACGCCTAGGAGGAAACTAGAACAAAGGTATGTTCAGAAGCGGCAATGTCATAGCAGTGCCTGCGATAATGGAACGTACCCGCCATACTGGGTGGATGCGGGATGGGATTGGCAACCACATGTGAACCCGACCCCGCAGGTCAGACTTCACAAACGTCGGCTGGGGTTCTGACATCGAAGGATGCCTGCAGCCAAGTGAACCCCAGCAGGGGTGCCCCATCTCTCAGAGTCGATTGGACCCGCAGGAGTTGGGTGCGCACGTGGTCGCACGTGGGAGGAGCAAATGATCGGCTGCCGAAGCCGATGATCCTGCTGGGCTCGTGCCCACACGCACATCGGGAGGTAGACCGATTTCCTCCCTCCGCGGGCTGCGCAGACGGCATCTGCACACCACCACCATGGCTGGCCAGGGCCACCCTGGGCCCTGGCACGGTGTCATACTCACTCCTGGACCAGGCCAGGCGGGTCTGTACCCGTCCTGGGGCCCAGGATGGCCCTGGCCGAGCATGGTGGTGGTCTATGCGCGTTATGTTGCATCTTCGGGTGACCTTCTCTGTCCCATCGTGCCGCCATCCGCGTCAAATCCGCGTCGAGTCCATCTCGAATCCGCGTCGAATTCTCGTCCAATCCGCGTCGAATCCACGCCGAATCAACGAGGAATCCGCGTCGAGCCTATGTCGGAAAACTGCCAGGGAAGACCGCCGTCTAGAGAGCGTTATCTTGAATGTTCGCAAGAGCGGCCGTTACCGGCCCCGGCCCTTCTCCCCCATGGTAACGCCACGAGCCGTGCTGGCGCCATCTGGGAATGCGTAGGCATAGCCAAACAAGCTCGGACAGCATGTACCTGCTGGGATCTGCTACGGCAGAGCGTGCACTGTGCTTTGGATATGCAAGGACCTGCGACGGATAGCGATGGATGACTAAGCGCAACGTTGGGGATGAAAGAAACATAATATGGTGTTGCTCTCTCCTCTCTTTTCCCTCCTCTGCCTCCGCCTCGTCTCCCTCCTCCTGCTCCTCCTCCTCCTCCTCCTGCTCCTCCTCCTCCACCTCCTCCTCCTCTCTTTGTTCTCGTTTCGTCCTTCGAATTGCTTTGCAAGGTGATTCACGAAATGACACAGTAACGAAGGAGTGAGTCGACAGGAGGGAGGGGTCGAGGCAGGCGGACACGACCTGTTTGATGTCACTTATGTTATCGATTCGTACTCTGGGAGGGGTCTGGGCGCCGTGGGGGCCCGAGGACGATTTTTCCTGGGGGGGGTCGGGGGAGGAAGTGGCCTTTGTCGTCGTCGTCGTCTCCCCTTCCTCTTCCTCAAACTCCTCCTCGTGCCGTCCTATCCCTCCTTATTGCGTTGCAGAATGCTCCGGTGCACATCAACGTGCGCACCACACCGCTGGGCGCACTGGTGGCGTGCGGAATGACGTAAGCCCATTAGATACATGCGGGCTACGTCCACATCAACCTTGCGGACAGCGCACTGCATCCTCCCAAGCAATCAGCAGGCTGGAAACACGCGATTTGACTCAAATGCGGAGCATGCGAAGGCCAGTCCCACCAGCCCTCTGGGCATAGGTGGTCTAGGGCGTTTCCTCTTCCACTCCCCTTCTTCCTCTTCGGGGAAGGTTCTGGACGGGGGGTTTCGCGAGCGGTCGGGGCGTCCAACATGGTGCAAGACGGCTCCAAGAGGGCCTCAGAGAGCCCAAGATGGCCTCCAAGACGGATCAGCATAGCGCAAGATGCCTCAAGATGGCTTCCAACATGCTCCAAGATGCCCCAAGAAAGTTCCAAGGAGGCTCCAAGTGGCCAAAGAGCTCCCCAAGGAAGCCCCGAAGAGGCCAAATTCCTTCCAGAAACCTAAGGAACATCCATTTGGTTTGCTTTCTCACCTTTTCGATGAAGAGAGGCCCCAGAGAGCCCCAAGACTGCCCCAAGAGGCGATTTGTGGGGCTCCCGAGGGGGGGCGCTAATTGGATCTCCCCTCTTGTTTGATCGATGGCCTCTAAGATGGCCCGAAGAGCACCCCGAAAGCTCCCACGCGCGCCCCAAGAGGACCCGAAGAGGCGCCCAGACGGCTCCAAGAGGCCTCCAAGAGGCCTCCAAGAGGCTCCCAAGAGACCCCCAAGAGGCCTGAAGATGATCCCCGAGGTACCCAAGACGATCAAAGACGGCCCTAGGCCCGCAAAAAACTTCCCCTGACGTTTCAAGAGACTTCAACTCCCCTGGGCATCGTTTCTGGATGGACTGGTAGGGATACGCGAAGCTTTAACGATTGCTGGGAAGGCATGCGGCCACAGTTGTATCCAGCTCTCGCCCAGGCTGACCACGTCTGGTAAGAAACACGCAGGACAGATGGTCCGTTTTGTCGAATTCGATGTTCCCAACGAGGCAGTGACACGACGACGAGGACGAGGACGGCAACGGCAGGAAGGAGAATGAGGGATGGAGGAACCAGAAGGAGAAAGAGGAGGAGGAAGACGAAGAGGAATAGGAGAGGGAGAAGGAAGGCGCTATGCCGTAGCAAATCCCTATAAGCATCTGTTATCCGAACTGTTTGCGGTTATTCCTGAGTTTCCACGCGGCGCTGGCGCGAAACGTGACGTTACCGGTCCCCCCCTCCCTCCGGTAACGCCCGTTATCGCTAAGGATTTACTAGAAAGGCTCTCTTACAGGACGGGCAAGATCTCCCGAAGAGGCAGCGCAACAAATGCCTTCGGCGGACTGACGCCGTTGCCCTCAAGTGGCAGAGCCCGAAGATCTCCGACCCAAACTGGTAACGGATGATCAAAATGCAGACGCGGTAACGGGCCGGCCTCTCTGGGCGGCCACCGTGACCTCGAGTTGCCGGTGTCCGCCGCGCGCCGAGGGCACCAGGTGGAGTGTCCCATGGTTCCTTCGAGATATCTGCAGTGAGTTTTTTTTTTAATCTTTTTCGCAACCCTATGGTGTTGGGTCCTCGTTTTGAAAAGACAGCGAGCGCCCCACGTCTCCTCTCCTCTCCTCCTTCCTCCTCCTCCCTCCTCTCATCCCTGCCTCTCCGCATGTGTACAATTCTGGCACACCCCTCTCGAAGATCGTGGCCCCATAGAGGGCTCCACCGAAGATCCCAGTGGCGCCGCCCGCATGCGTCCCAGCCGCTCATTTCGGCACACCTCTCACATTTTTCGTGGCCCCAAAGAGAGCTACACCGAAGATCCCAGTGGCGCCGTCCGCATGCGTCCGCGCCACTCATTTCGGCACACCCCACACATGTTTAGTGGCCCAATTGGGAGCTCCACCGAAGGTCCCAGGTGCGCCGCCCGCATGCGTCCCAGCCGCTCATGTCGGCAAACCCCTCACACGCTTCGTGGCCCCATCGGGAGCCCCACCGAAGGCCCCAATGGCGCCGCCCGCATGCGTCCCACCAGCTCATTTCGGCGCGCACACACACACACACACACACACACACACACACACACACCTCACACGTTTCGTGGCCCCATAGGGAGCCCCACCGAAGACCCCAATGGCGCCGCCCGCGTGCGTCCACGGCATGAAATTTTGGCACACCCCTAGCACGTTTCGCGGCCCCAAAAGGAGCTCCACCGAAGATCCCAGTGGCGCAGTCCGCATGCGTCCCAGTCGCTTATTTCGGCACACCCGTTACATGTTTCATGGCCCCAAAGTGTTTCCATTGAAGGTTTCAGTGGCGCCGCGCGCATGCGTCCCAGCCGCTCATTTCGGGACACCCCTTCACACGTTTCGTGGCCCCATAGGGAGCTCCACAGAAGTTCCCAGTGGGGGTGTCCACATGCGTCCGCGCCACCCGTTTCGACACACCCTTCACATGTTTTGTGGCCCCATAGGGACCTCAACCAAGGGTCCCCGTAGCGCAGCCCGCACGCGTCCGCGTCACCCATGTCGGCACGCCCCGCACGCGCGTCGTGGCCGCAACAGGAGCCCCACCGAAGGTTCCCGTTGCGCAGCCCGCATGCGGCCGCGCAACTCATTTCGGCACACCCCTCACGAAGATCGTGGCCCCATAGAGGGCTCCACCGAAGATCCTAGTGGCGCCGCGCGCATGCGTCCCAGCCGCTCATTTCGGGACACCCCTTCAGACGTGTCGTGGCCCCATACGAAGATGATATCCACAACTGCGGTACTCACGCCTGCATATGGTTGGGTCGAGCCAGGCTAATTCATCAGGGGCGTCCAAGAATTATGGCCCAAGGCAGGATCAGTCAGCATCGAATCGGTAGAACTGATCGCATCGAAATGTGTATCCGATCGAGCTGCATCGGCACGGAATCGAAATCGAATCGGATAGCCTGCGCCAGGATGCACAACAGCGCCATGTAAGCACAGGGCCGCATCGGATCGTCAAAATATCGGAATCGAATCGGATGGGGCCGGCCAGAATCACCGTCGAATCGGATCCATTGGATCGAACTGGACCCTGGAAAGCCACGTGCGTGGCCCAGGGGAGGGCCAAGGGACGTGTTGAGATAAGAGAGGGGGCCACGACATCCTGGGAGGTATCCTGGCCCCCGCTATGACATCCACCCCTGCTGGTCATCACCCACCCCTTGGCTGCCTCCGATTGCAAGGGGCCCAGACCCCGAATCCCAGGAATGTCTGGGCGCTCACAGGGGCTCCTGGGGATCCCTGCTTGATGTCTTCAGCGGCCGAGGGAGCGCGGCTGGGAGTCTCACACTTCCAGCGTGACTTCAGGTGAGATGGCCCCAGGGCCCTTCCTGAGCCTCTCTCGGGCGACTCGTGGGCCGTCTCTCAGTCAAATAGCCCAAACCACAAACAAACAAAAAAAAAAAAACGGATACGAATTGAACATGCTCGACTTTTCGGTCCGAAGATCGTCCAAAACGACTGGAGAGGCACCCAATATAGCCCCAAAACTGCCCCCGAGTCCCCCAAGAGGGTCCAAGAGGCCCGCAAGACGGCCACAAGCATGGGAACCCGAAATAACGTCGAGCCCTTTCCCCAAGATGGCCCCCGAGACCGCCAGCGGGCCTCCAAGAGGCACCAAAGAAGCGATCTCGGGGGGGCAAAATAGAGTCCCCCAACAGGCCCCCAACAGGCTTCCGAGTGGTCCGCAAAAAGCCTCCCAAGAGACCCCAATGCTGGGCCTGCTTTCCACCACCATCACCATAAGTTGGACGGGGAGGGGGTCCTCCGCCTCCTCCTCCTCCAACTCCTTCCCCCCTCCAACTTATGGTGGTGGTGGTGGAAAACATGCCATCACCCAAGGCTTGTAAGAGGCACCTTGTCCAAAACCCAGGCAGGGCGGGTGGATTGGCCGAAGGCCACTAGATCCTAGATCCGCGCCCCCTGCGGTCTTGCCGCAGGGGCGCATGGCTCGCTGAACTTTGAAGTCATTGTTGGTCATTTGGGAAGGTTTCCAGCGGGCCTTCGGCCGATCGTGCCGGCCACCCGGAAGGGCCCATAAACTTCCCGGGTCATCGGTCTTCCCGCTCCAGACGGCCCCGACATGGCATCCAAGACGGCCGAGATGGTCTCCAAGACGGCTACGACGGCCCCAAAATGTTCCCAAGACGGGCCGAGATGCACCCACAATGGCCCAAGATGGCCTCAAAATCGCCCAACACGGCCCAAGACGCCTTCAAGACGGCTCAAGACGCCTCCAAGAGGACCACCGAAGAGGGCAAATACATTAATATTCATTATGGTTTTCAAAAGATCTTGGCGTCTGCTCAGTTTCGGCTCTCTGATGGCCCAAGACGGCCCCAGAGGCCACCAAGATGGGCCCAAGAGCGACCAAGAGGCCTCCGAGGTGGCCCCCTGACGGCCAAAGAGGCCCCCAAGACGGCCCCACGAGGGCCCCAAGACTGAGTCGGCCCAGAGAGGCCCCAAAGACGGCTTCCAATAAAGAGCCTCCCAAGTAGCCCGAAAGGCCCTAAAGAGGCCCAAGGAAGACCCCGAGAGGCCTCCAAGAGGCTCCCAGGAGGCTCCCAGGAGGCCCCAAGAGTGCCCCAAGAGGCTCCCAATAAGCCACCTCCTCCTCCTCCTCCTCCTCCTCCTCCTCCTCCTCCTCCTCCTCCTCCTCCTAGGGCTTCCACAGCGGCTGGGGAAACAAGTAGTACGATAGCTTGGCCGAGCTCTGGCCGCAATGTTCGGCCACAGAGGCGCTTCCAAAAGGCAGGGGGCGGCGGTGATTCGCTGTAGGCGTCTTCGATCCGCCGCCCCCTGTGGCCTGCCACAGAAGTGCACGGCGTGCTGCACGTCTGGTTGGCGTTTGTCCTTTCCCCAATGGGGTCTCGGTCGATCGCGCCGGCCACCCGGAAAGGCGGGGAAGGCGGGGGAATCCGGAAAACTCGCCTCCTGGATGGCCAAGATGGTCCCAATATGGCCTCCAAGATGCCTCCCAGACGGTGAGAGAGCCGAAAGTGGTCCCAAGACGCCTCCGAGACGAGCTGAGAAGCCCCCAAGATAACCCAAGATGCCCTCCGCATGGCCAAGAGGCCCCCAAGACGCCCAAGATGAGACGCACATTGACATACTAGTACTATATGTCCTCCTTGGAGGCGCACATATAGTATTAGTATGTTGGGGTGACGCCGACAAGAGGGTTCGGACCCAGGAGGCCAAAATCATTGATTCATCATTTTTGCTTTTCGATGCGTTTAGCGATCTCAAGAGGCCCGCAAGACTGCCCAAAAGCCCCAGGACGGCCCAAGAAGCCGCCAAGACGGCCCCAAGACGGCCACAAGACGGCCCCATAGACCTTCAAGACGGCCCTAAAGCACCAAAGGGGACCCATAAATGCCCAGAGAGGGACCCAAGACGGCCTGCGAAAGCCAAGAGGTCCCTGAAAGGCCCCCAGAAGCCCTCAAGAAATTAGAGGCCCCCAAGAAGCCCCAAGAGGCGCCCCAAGAGGCCCCAGAAGGCCCCCAAGAGGCTCCCAGGAGGCCCCCAGGAGGCCCCAAGAAGGCCTCAAGAACCCTCCTCAGTTTCCTCCCCTTCCTCCCCTTCCTTTCCTTCCTCCTCCTCCTCCTCCTCCTCCTCCTCCTCCTCCTCCTCCTCCTCCTCCCCGTAGCCGTTCTGCGCTCAAGTGTTGAGTTTTGCGGACGCGTTTCCTCAGAGTGGATCGCGATCGCGGGCCAGAGTGTTACGGTCGGGAGGCCGCTCCAACTTTTCTCACGATTACTTCTTTCCAAAGATGTACCAGTGATCCAACGGCCAGTGGAGCAGCAAACCGCCGTTGCGTGGTGGAGACTGGCCTCCTCTGGCTGATGGTGCTGCTGGCCGTCGTGCGTCTCTCCATCCTGGGCCTCAAGTGCCTTAGCCCTCGAGACATGGAGGAGGCGCAGGAGGGGCACAGGCATGCAGCAAGTGTTCTTGTCGTCGCAACCATGCCTCCGCTGCTTTGTTTGTAAGCACTGCAAGCCTCCTCGAGAATACCACGTCGCGACCATGGCATACTCTGGACATGGTGATACATAGCCGCCCCGTGGGAACTTCGGCCATGGCGGCGAGGGCAAAGGAGGTCAGACGGGTTCGAATAATCAAGCCATCATCAAGCAGGTTGATTTGGGCGAAAGGCTGATTCTCAAGTCAGCACGGGCGAGTACCAGGAATCTTGGATGCCAAACGGAGACCACCACCAACCATGTGTACCTAAACATGCGAGGGTCAACAAAGCTTTCCACGAGTTGCGCATTGCTGAACAGAAACTCACCACAGCTGCCACCCTCATCGTGAGAAACCCCTCGACGAACAGCGGAAAGCGGTGGCACTGGCGAGCGAGAAACCGTCCCGATGCCAAGTTGGTCGATTACATGGCATCACATACGGCATCGGCTCACAACAGAGCCCAAGACCACCATCAAGCAGACCCTGGATAGCACTACTAAGGACATCGTTGCCTCGGTGACATGCTTTCGCGTGATGTTGGTTATACTCTGCCCGTTGAAGAAAAACAGCCAGCTGATGATCTTGGTACTCATACCAGTCAGGGTCACTGGGACACCACGCTGAAGGCGTTTGCGGATGCGGCCACCCGCATTGAGACGGCCAAGTCCGACCACGCGTCGATGCCCAAACGTTTAGCTGGCAAACCATGTGGAAGTAATTGACGGATCTGACATGCCTGTCCCAGGCACCCGTGATCCTGGCCCGCCTGCCGCTGCTCCTGACAGCCGTTCACCCTCTTCTGACTCACCACCTGTGGAAGGGTGAGCGGGTGGAGTGGGCTCGGGGGCGGGGGTGGGCGGGAAGTCACCAACGAGGCAAGCGAGAGAGGAGTCTGCGCGCATTTGATACTTCTCTGCTGCTTCTGGTTCTAAACAATTAACGTAACAAGGAAACGGCAGTGTCGCAAGGTTTCGGTCTCCTCACGCCTCCTCTCAACACATCGCTTCCCTGCGATGTTGCTCGCGATGTGTTTGTTTGCCACTTTTCGAACGAATTGTTTCCAACCATCCTGGGGTGTTGGGTCTCGTTTGAAAAGACAGCGCCCCGCGTTCCTTCCCCTCCTTTCCTCCTCGTCCCCCTCATCCATTCCCATCCCTGCCTCTGCCTTCCGCAACAACCAACTGTGTCAGCAAACCCCTCACACGCTTCGTGGCCCGATGGGGAGCTCCACCCCAGGCCCAAACGGTGCCGCCCGCAAGCGTCACCGCCCCCCATGCTGGCACACCCCTCGCACGTTTCGTGGCCTCCCAGGGAGCTCCACCGAACACCCAAATGGTGCCGCCCGCATTTGCCCCCGCCACCAATTTCGGTACACCTCTCACTCGCTTCATTGCCCCATAGGGAGCCCCACCCAAAGGCCACATGGTGCCGGCCGCATGCGTCCCCGCCACCCATTGTCGGCACACCGCTCACACGCTTCGTGGCCCCACAGGGAGCCCCTACCCAGGGCGCAAATGGTGCTGCCCGCATGCGTCCCACCACTCATTCCAGCACACCCTTCACACGCTTCGTGGCCCCATAGGGAGCTGCCGCCCGCATGCGTCGCCGCCACAGATTTCGGTTCGCACGTTTCGCGGCCCCACAAAGAGCTGCGCCCAAGGCCCACATGTCGCCGCCCGCACGCGTCCCCGTCACCAATTTCGAGACACACACACACACACACACACACCACGATTCCTGGCCCCATAGGGAGCCCCATCTAGGGCGCAAATGGCGCCGCCCGCATGCGTCCCCGCCACCAATGCCGGCAGACTGTCACACGTTCCGTGGCGCACTGGGGGCCCCCACCCAAGGCCCCACGCGGTGCCGCCCGCATGCGTCCCAGCAGCTCATCCTGGCACACCTCCCACACGCTTCGCGCGTGGCCCCGTAGAGCTCCACCCAGGGCCCAAATGGTGCCGCCTGCATGCGTCCCCGCCACACATGTCGGCCCACCCATCACACGCTGGGCACAAATTTTCCCGCCCGCACGCGTCCCCGCCACCCATTTCGGCGCACCCCTCAAACGCTTCGTGGCCTCATAGGGAGACTGTGGCCGGGATTGTGGTAGCGACCGTGGCCAGGTCGTTCTGTCCTGTTTGGGGCAGCAGCAGCAGCCTCCAGAGGGGTGTGTCAGCGTCGGGGAGGGCGACCTGCCCCCCTGCTGGCAGCGGTAACAGTTACATGGTGGCTGGCTGCCGCTGGCCTAGATCACGCACGAAGTTAGCCAGCTTTACGGCCCGCGGGATCGGTTCTCCTCACACTTCCTGGTCGGCTCTCCAGCACAAGCGCCTCCAAAGGCAGTGGGCGGCGGTGACTCGCCGCAGGCGTCTTCGATCCGCCGTCCCACAGATTTAGTAACAATAAATTAGAACAACCCCAACCCTTTGGGAGGGAACCTAAGTTACAGGGCGAAAGGCATTATGGGTAGGGGAGCCCGATGTGCATACATATAGCTATATATACATATATTTATACTCATATATATATATATATATATATATATATATATATATATATACATCTACGTATAGATGTGCATACATGTGTGTGTATGTCAGACCGGCCAAAGTCGCCCTAAGTTGCGACAAGCTAGCCCGAGCGAGCACCAGGAGGCACTCAAAAGGGCCTCAAAAGGCCTGACGAGAACCCCAAGACCCCAGATGGCCCCTGCCTTGTGCTCCCCCAATGGTTTCCCCAATGGAAGGAGGAACAGGCAATCCAGTAGCGTACCTGATTTTCCGTTCAACAACTCATTGAACAAATATGTCCAACAGGCAGTGGGCGCCGGCGACTCGCCGTAGGCGCCCTCGATGGGAGAAGACAAGAAAGCGGGATGATACGCGAAAAAAATAGTTCACAAGCAGAGGCAAGGACCAGCTAGTCAAGTGATCAATTGATATGGGGCCTTGGTATGGTCGAAGCAGTGTCTTCGAGACCCTCCGTGTACATGATGGAATTCCCCGACGTACCAAGAGCAACTGATTCGCAGATCCAACTGTAGCATCTCGCTGTGACAGAACACGCGTGGAGGAGGAAACAGGGGCAGGGTTCTAAGACAGAAGGTCTCCAGACACAAGTTTTAGATGTTCGGGACAGTTAACATGGGTGCCCCAGACATCAAAGCCCACTGGACCACTGAGAAAGTCTAAACAACTGGCCTCCCGCCTGGAGTCCACCAACCATCTTCAACAACCACTTGCTCGAGTTCGAAATCGCTAGAGCCTGGAACAGGAAGCACCAAAATTCGAACTGAACGTCAATGATGTAGCTTGAGGCTGCGTTCCTCGCCCCGTCAACACTGCTTGCCGCCAAAGGCTCTAAAGGCTACTCCATAGCGTGTCCCCGTCACTCCGGGACGCTCCAGCGACGTGTCACCACAGCGCCACTCGAAGCTCGCCGTCGAGAGCGGTCTGTACAGGCGCAGAGAGAAGGAGCCCGCACTCACAGCCAGCAGACACGCCGAGACCAGAAGGGCCCCGCTCGTCGGGGCCGCCGTGTGGGCCTGGCCTGCCCGAGCCAGCTCGAGGCCCTATGGCGCCCTCCTCGCGCTGCCATGAAGAACCTCCACCTCGAGGCTGCCCGACAGCCTTCCCAACGCGACGCCGGCAACGTCGCCCGTGGGCAGGGTGAACCTCGAGAGCAGCATGTCGGACCCTGGCCCGGAAGCCATCCCATCGGCGGCGCAGACGCCCGCTGCACTGACAGTCTAACACAAATCGGCCCCAACTTTTGCACAAGGTTCGTACGAGAGCGGCGCCCATGCACCGTGCCATGTCTGGGCTCCCTTCAGGCGCCGCTCCACCGCGGTACGGTGGCATAGTAGGTCGGCCCTGAAGGCCAAGACACCATGCACCGTACCACTCCTGGGTCGAGGATCGACGACGCCTCGGGAGAAGCCAATGCGGCACGGTGCACACAAGCCATCCGTGGCCGTTGTTGGCATCCACCAGGCCCGCGCCAATCACTCCAGAGGCCCAGGCTCAGGAAGACCGCTGCATGCTTTTGCTCAAAACGCTGGAGGTGTGGGTCCGCTCCCATTTCCCCGGCCCCGTCGTGCGACTGTTTTCCCAATGTGGCTAGTCCCCCTCTTTCCTTGACCGGAGGGGCTTGCCCCTCCCCCACCCCCCTCTGTTCGGGAAAGGGCCTCCTCTGGGGTCTGGACCGAGGTTTCGCGAGGGGGGAAGCGTGCAAGATGCCCTGGACCGGTCGTTTACTGATAAGGGGCGATGAATGAGAGGGGGAGAAACGTGCACCTTTCTTAACCCTTTTGGACCCAAGGGGACCCCTTCAGGGGCCGTTGAGCGCACAAAAGGTGCACCTCTCCTCTCCAGCCCCCCGTGTATCGCACCCCCATTTCCAGACGCCCGACTTTGATGGTTTCTGGATGGCTGCGGGTGGCCCCAGATGTCCTAAAAGGAGGCGCGGTATCGTCGAAGGCGGCCAGAAATGGCCTCCGACATGCTTCCATCAGGCTACCAGATCGCCAGAAGACGACTCGAGGTGGTCCCGGAGCCTATTCTCGCCGTCGGACTTCCGTCTGGCCTCTTGAGGACCAAAGATGGCCCAACAATAATCCAAAAAGACCCAAACTAATGTCCAAGACGGCCGGAAACATAGCCCCAAGATGATCAAACAAAGGCCCCAATGACTGCCACTTCTTTACGCAAGGCCGCGAATGAGTGTAACGGTGAGGTCAGTCCTTGTGGGCTGGGATCCGACATGACCGCGCGCAGAACCTTTCGCCACACAGGGCGTGTTCCAAGCAGTCTGCGGCTGGGGCTGTCAGGTAGTCCCAGGTCGTCGTCTCGGTCTCCAGAAAGATCGTCTCCACGCTCAGACCGTCCCTCGAGACGCCGAATGGATCCTTGAAGATCTCAAGCAGCGCCACCATGGATAGGTAGAACTGTGCGGTGCAGATCGCGGTCAGGGTCGGAATTGTGACATTGTGCTCGAGCACTACCCTGCGGTCATCGAGGTAATCTAGATTCCAGAAGGGGATGGTATAGACCCACGCGACAACAAGGGTGTACATAAGCCCTTCGAAAGACATCGGGGCTCTCAACTCACAGGCGTCGTGCAGCGCCCCCATCGTGCCGCGGAGTGCACACAGCTTGTCAAGCATAAGGGTCCGCACTTGTTCGTCCTCCACATGGTGCGAGATCCAGGTAGAAGCCCACTTTAGAGGTGCCTTCCGCGCGTGCGCGCACTCACGCAAGATATCCTTCTCTGACTCTTCCAAGAGACCCACGTCTACTAGATCTTCAAACGTAACTAATCGGAAGTCTGCTGAGAGTGGCCTGTAGCACAAGACCCAGCTCAGCATGAGAAACCTGTAGACGTTCCACTTGGCTTCTAGCCACTTTTCCTGCTTTGAGGCGTCCCTAGCTTGCGGGCAATCATTCACAGCCGAGTGACCACCGAGGATAAGGGCGATATCGTGTGTTCTGCCCTGCATACTCCTGCAGATGTCGATCACATTCCACCACCAACTCACTCTGCCAAGAGCGTAGAACGAGAACAAGAAGCCCACTGAAACCCGAAGTGCGCCTGAAAAGCGCTTAAATTCCTCCAATGTGGCCCTCAGGACTTGGTATTGAAGCTTGTCAACAAATGCAGGGGAGACACGTACCGCGGTATAGAAGACCGACATGAAGAAACCAATGCGCACGCTGTGGGTGAGCGACTGCTGCAGGACGCTACTCTTCATTATCTCTCTCAAGAGGTGGCCCAGACGTGGGGCAAAAGGGAAGTAGTTCTGCAACGGTGCCGAAATCATCCGCTGCCTGTTCCCCCGGAGGCCCTTGGAGAACTCCGCCAGCGTCACCCTGCACAGCAAGAACTGAGGCTTCTGTGGCTGCCGAAGCGGCTCCTCGGCACCCCCAGCGAAGTGCCATGCCAGTCCGAACACCACGAGAGGAGACACCAGCCCGAAGAATCGCCCGAATCCCCAGTCCTCGGCGCACCACAAGTAGGGACAGTCGGCGTGAGAAAAGATCCACTTGCTGCAGATCAAGGGTGACCGGGGGCCGTCCGCGGAGCCCAGCATCGGCTCGTCTGTCTTGTCGCACCAGCCGCAGACGTTGTTCATCCGGGCGAGGGTGTGGCGCAGGCAGAAGCAGTTCTTGACCTGCATGCACATCTCCCCCTGATCCTTTCAGAGCGGGCGAAAGGGGTGGAGAGCAGGGGGACAGGTCGGCGAGTCAGCTGCAAGCAGCTGGATGTGCCAGGCGACTCTCGGCGCCGAGAGGCGCCAGCGCATCGAGGAGCTCGCTGGGCGGCGGAGCCGAGACCAGCTGCAGTCAGCAGATTGCGCAACCCCCCTTCTCCCAATCCACCCCCCTGCGTCCGCCCCCGATCCTTCCAGTAGTCACTGTCATGGTCCACGTGCTCGTCGACCTGGCCGGAGCTACCCTGGATCCAGCGGAGGGCGACCCCCCCCGGGAACAGACGAGTAGGAGTCCCGAAGCGGTACCCCCCCTCCCTGGCCTTCCAGCACTGCAGTGCAGTCGTGACCTTGGTAGTGTGATGGCATCTCGCCCCTCTTCCTACTCAGCGGCGTCGCCAATGCTGGATTCACAGGTATGTGCGCCGTCCTGGCTGGGCCAACCCTTGGACCAGGAGCCGTGCCTGCGCCGTCCCTGCTGGGCCAAGGAGGTCCACACGCCCAATACTGGGCCCGAGGGAGAACCTGGCCAGCAAACCCGGCCAGCATCGGTGACGGTGCGCCCCCACTGCCCTCGCGCCGCCACCCTTGAGAAGGCAGCAACTCTGCCTGGCCCAGGCCGCGACGACGCGATTCTGCATGGAAGCGGAACCCGTCGCTGAAGAAGCCACGCGCATTACAGTCAATCCGTATCATGAGGACCCACGATAAGGATGCAAGTGCCTTGGAAGGCCACGCCGACGCGCCGACGCTTTGCAAGCGGGGCGCGGCCAGCGAAAGCGGCCAAGGCTGGGCCGAAGGGGAACGATTCAAGGGTAACCCTGGAACGTCGCTCATCCTGCAATCCATGTTTGCATGTCCCCAATATCTGAGCATCGTTTATCCGATCCCTAACCCCAGCGGCGTGGCCTGGGCACCACTGGCCGATTTACCCCCCTAGATGGGGATATAGGCCGTTTCCTTCGGGTTTTGAATGGTGTATCCGCAACTAGGGTGCTGAGATGTTGGGGGTCTGGATGAAGATCGGCTTGAGTCCTTTGCCCCAGGCTGTGAGTAGCGGCACCGGTGTTGCTCATCGCCTGCGCCCTCGAGGGGCGCTAAAACTCGGTAACGGTGCCCAGAGCAAAGATCTCTGGAGGAGGGGCCCCCGAGGGCCGCACAACCTCGCGCGCGGTTAAACGATATTGAATATCTACGGGGTCCCCGGAGTCTCCGCCCTTCCCCCGGGGCGGGCTTCTATCCCGAGCCGCGCTGACGGTCCCCCGGGGCCCCGCGAGGGCGCCCGAAGGCCGAAGACTGCCGAGAGCCTTCCGTGGTTGTCTTTCTCGACGCGAGCATGCGGTTTGGTCGCGGCCATCGTGCAGCAGTGTGCGCGCTTCCTCGAGCGGATGCCGTCCAAGCTGCTGCGCCCTCCCCGCCCTCCCAGAGGGCGCCTCTGCGAGCAGCGGGCCCTGCTCGAGCAGCCGCGGCTCCTCGTCGTCACCCTCGCGCGCCCGCAGCCCCTGCCATCAAGGAACAGGGACGGCAGAAATGTGGGAGCAAAAACGTGACCAATGACACGCCGCCGTGGGAAAGCCATCTGCGCTGCGCGCAGTGCTAGAAAAATAAACTGGTCGCACGCTAGATGGCTCCTAACAGCAGCGTGTCATCGATACTCTTTCTGGACCAGAAAACAAACGACACAACTTCGAATCTGAATGAAGACTAGCAAATTCATAACTGCTAAAACGGTCTCCCCAGAAGAACCAACAAATTCCCGGAATCAAGCTCAGCGCACTAAATAGTAAACGGGCTGCTTCCCGGAAGGAACAAAAAAATCCCGGAGATCTCTTTTAGCAGCCACGGGATTGCCAGCCTTCGCCCGGCTTCTGAACCACCCCACCTACGGCCCCGCAGGGCTTAGCGTAGACCAGGAAAACCAGCGTGGGTTGTTACGCTGTATATGCTCCGACCCCCGATGAGCCGTAGCCCAACATGGAGGGCGGCAGGTGGGCTGGTGCCGTTTGTCAGTTGGCCGATTTTCCTTTCCGAACAGGCATGGAACGTCAGAAAATCCGCGGGGACTTCTTGGATCGGCGCTGGACCCTCCTGGCGGAGGCTCCGGCGCGCCACCACTGGCACGCGAAGAGGGGCGTCCAGCGCCGATCCATGCGAGGCGGGAAATCATACACAAACACCGCATGGGGAAACTATGTCCTGGAACCCTAGCTTGCCATCGCTCGGACGCCCATTCCCCATGCATTTGTCGGTTTCGTGCGTGATTTGTGTTGTCGGACGATGCAGGATGCTCCTCGCCGTGAAGAAGTGCACACGTCCGAGCGATGCCAAGCTAGGGGGCGGTGGACATGGATACACACACACATATATGTATATATGTGTATGTGTATATATATATATATGGGCACCCTGAGGCACAGATATGTCCATACCCACCGACTGCCGAGGTCCCCAAAGCTCGATGCCCCAGGCAGTGATTAGACAAATGTCCGCCTCGGACCACTGGCGCCGCCCCTGGCGCGCCAGGAGGGGAGTCCAGGTCCGACCTGAGAAATCCGCGCGGACCCTCCGAACGTTCGCGGGTGAAAACATATCCTGCTCCACGGCCTCGCAGGCGGCGCCCTTGGGTCGCGACGAGGCGCTTCTTCGCGGATGCCCCGCGCGGGACGTATTAATGTGACCGCGTGATCCACAGGATCGCGCCCCGAATCCAGACCGCCAGGGCGTGGAGTATGCATACTCCACGCCCGTGAAAAGTGAAAAGTGATCGTCTCTTTGCTCCGACTGCTCTTTGTTTCGGCGGTGGACAAACCTCCCTTTAGCAAACCTCCCCTTAGTGAAAACGGCCTGGGACCGAAACCGACGGACCTGGACCCGCAAAATTGACGGCCGCGACGCCCTCTCGCGAACCGAGAACGGCCAATTCCTTAATCGACGCGTCAGGGTAGGAGGTCTGTCCACCCCCGATTGTTCGAGAACAAGCCACTTATGAGCAGAAACTTTCGGAGCTCCACGCGGATCTCTTGGATCGGCACTGGGCCCCTCTCCCTCGCGCGCGGTGCGCGCCAGGGGTGGCGCCGGAGGCGCCGCGAGGGGGGCCAAGCGCCAATGCAAGAGGTCCGAGCGGACCTCCAAGTAATTCTGTGCATGTCGACGTGTTTCTGCTTCGAAACCTTGCGCGATGGTACATGGCGGCGACCTTACGCATGGAGAAAAAGGCGTGGAGAAGAAGATGCGCAAGCGCGACCTTACGTGGCAGGCTCATGCGCGAATGCCGGCACGACATCGATCCCACTCATCTGGAGAAGCCAGAGGATACCTGCTGCTCCCCAGACCTCTCCTGGGTTGCCTTCCGACCAGAACCTCGAATCGACTCCAGCCGCGGCGACGAGGAGCCTCTCCGAGAGGGCCCAGAGGAGGCGAAGACGAGGCAAAGGTAAAGGGTATCCGTATCGGTAACTTTCCCTCCTCTCAGATGTAGAAGCCTCCTAGATGGTCGGAGTAGATGGGGTCGGAGAATCGCGCCGCATCGCCGACACATCGTCGATACATCGGCGATGCATCGGCGAGGCACCGGCGACGTCGACGTGACAAAAATCGGGCCACACCTCGAGCGGCATCGGCGATGCATCGGCGATGCGGCGCAGTCCTCAGACCCCATCTACTTCGACCCCATCTAGGAGGCCTAGAATTTTCTTCCATCGTTCACGGTATCTCTGCTCCGATTGGTTTCTGCTCGACCTGCCACGGCGAGGCGCCAACCCGCCACGCCAGCAGCGCCAAGGCCGCCGCGAGCGCCCGCGCGCCGCGCGCCGCGGCCATGTGCGCGCAGCCCAGGGCTGCCGCGCACCGGCTGCGCCGGAAGGACGGGCCGCGAGCGCCCGCGCGCCACCGGGCGCGCGGGTGGCCGCCGGGGCTCCCCTCCGAGCCCTGTCGGTGCTCGGCGCCTATTCCTCCTTCGCTGCCTCCTCCTGGCCCTCCTCGTCTCTTGCTCCTCGCCATCAGCATCCTCATCATCCTCATCATCCGCATCATCATCATCATCATCATCATCATCATCATCATCATCATCATCATCATCATCATCATCATCATCATCATCATCATCATCATCATCAGCATCAGCATCATCAGCATGATCATCTGCATCATCAACAGCATCATCACCATCACCATCACCATCACCATCACCATCACCATCAGCATCAGCATCAGCATCAGCATCAGCATCATCAGCAGCATCATCACCATCACCATCACCATCACATTCACCATCACCATCAGCAGCAGCATCAGCATTCGCATCATGATCATCATCATCATCACCATCATCACAATCATGATCAGCATCATCAGCAGCTTCATCATAAGCATCATCATCATCATCCTCATCCCCATCCTAAAAATCATGATCATAATCTGCATCATCATCAACATCATCATCATCATCATCGTCATCATCAGCATCATCGTCACCACCACCATCATCATCAGCATCATCATCATCAGCAGCATCATCATAATCGTCATCATCACCATCATCATCATCATCAGCATCAGCATCATCAGCAGCATTATCACCATCGCCATCACCATCACCATCAGCAGCAGCAGCGTCAGCATCAGCGTCAGGATCATCATCATCATCATCATCATCATCATCATCATCATCATCATCATCATCATCATCATCATCATCCTCATCGTCATCGTCATCGTCATCACCATCACCATCATCATCATCATCAGCAGCGTCATGATCATCACCAGTCATCATCATCACCACCACCACCACCACCATCGTCATCATCATCATCATCATCATCATCATCATCATCATCATCATCAAGCCAAAGGGTGGACCCTGTTTATCCGTCTTGGAGCTCAGCTGGTGGCGCTTCAGCTGGAACGTGAGCCTGCCTCATTGTGAGCGTATGAGGTGCAAATTCTGACGTCGGTATGCCGTGGAGCCACTGTTGCGCCATGGCGTCTTCTGGTGGTGGGCATACTATCGGGATCCTGGGGCTAGGTGGAGGTGGGTGAGTCGGGCTTGTGATCGTACGGGCGGTTTGCTGCTGGATGGTGTTGGTGTTGTGCACTAGTGCTGGCTGTTGTGGTGCTTCGGTGTCTGCCGGTTGGCTGTGATTGGTTAGCGTGTGATGGTGGGCTTGTTGTATTTGGCTGGTTGGTGCCTGTTGGGTGGTGGTGCTGTCGGGCGCGGGCCACGGCGTCCATGGCTTGTACTGTGTGGCAGTGGGTAATAGTTGGTGTCGTTGTTGGAAGTGGGGCTCGTTGATATGTGTGTCTCTTGGAGTGGGCGTCGTTTTGTTCGTAAGTTGGGTTGCAAATCTGCTGCAGAACAGAGCCATTGTGAGACAATGAGCATCGCCTACTTAACCCCCTTGTGCGACCTCGCCATCGGGTTCTGCATTAGCGTAACGAAGCGCCTGTGGGTGAAGTTGACTGTCAGTCTGACCTCCTCGTTGGACCTGTAAAGGTTTGCGAAGACAGACATACCGCTGCCGATTCGCAGACGTAATCGGTCGTTCGGCAATGGCTTCCATGGAGGCAGGTGGTTGTTTGCAGGTGTTGCGTCTTAGAGCTGAAAGAACTTTGTCTGCTCTGTCGGTGGCAACATGAAGGTGGAGATTAGTGTCACTTGTGGGTCAGGCTTCAGAGGTGGGTGGGAAGGCGTTGGTTGAGGTTGTTGTGTACGAACGGTTCGTTGCTGTACTTGTCTATGTAGATGTGCCACCCTGGAAATAGAAGATGGTCGCTAGGGAAGCGGTAGATGTAGGTGTTGGTCTGCGCGTGGTACTATACGTTACGGTACAATGCCATTGGTGTTCGTCGTAGTCGTGCTCATCAGTGTCCTCGGCGGTATACGCTGTCCACCCTTCTGGACCATGCATGTCGTGATTGCCGTGTGGTGGCAGCGAGGTAAAAAAGAATTGCGTCTTCGTGGTCCTGTGGTCATCGCTCCTCCTCCTCCTCCTCCTCCTCCTCCTCCTCCTCCTCCTCTCCTCCTCCACCTCCTCATCCTCCTCCTACTTTCCTCCGTCGCCCACCCCTACCCCCTCTCCGCATGCTCCGCCACGCACGACGGCACGACCCCTCATCCGCTCGGACGGGGCACGCTGCCCGGCCTGGTAGGCCAGAGTCTCCGCGTCGTTCTTCGCCGCCACCGTGTCCTTCTTCCTGCCGCCCCAGAAGCAAGCGGCGGAGGGGCGGATTGCACGCGAGCGTCGGCAGGCCAGGCCTCTGCACCGCCCGTGCGATGAGCCTCCAGGACCGGAGCTGGACGAGGACAGTTTTCGTACGCGTTCGTCGGTTCTCGGAGGCTTTCCAGCCTCGGGGTGCTCTCCAGCGGTGCTTCGGCCACGCACGCATCGGCATCCACAGCTGCTGGTCTGGGTCAGTCGGGCGCACGCTGACATGGATTGCGGATCCGCGGATCTGGCGCGTGGGCGCCTGGTCCACGCACCGGGGAAGGTGCCCTCCCCGAAAGAAGAAGCCAGCGCCACCCGACTTCGCGACGGACCGCGCCGATTCTGCACGGAGGCGGGACTCGTCGCTGCTCCACGCGCCTGGGTCCACGTTTGCGCTTCCTCGGGACACTCAACCTCCCGCGTCGCGCCCAAAACTGCACGACGCGAGGCTACCTTCGCTAGGCGGAGCGCCCGGGGGGGGGGAAGTGTCAGGAAGAAAGGCCTTCTCAGAAGGCTTGAAGTCCCCCCCTGGCCTTCTGAGAAGTTTCCTAGCCCTTCCACGAAGATACAGAAAACTTCTCCGAAGGCGCGAAGGCTTCTGACAATCCCGTCGCCTGCTGAGAAGGCTCTCTTCCCCCCTCGCGCGCCGCCGATTCGCACCCGCGCGACCTCGCGCCGCCACCCTGGCGAGGGGCAGGCCTCGTGGCCTGGGGAGCCCTGCGCTGGATACCTGGAGGAACGGTGGGCGCGGATGCTTGCCCGCCCCCCGGGGGCGGGCTGGCATCCACATCCACCGCTCCGCCGGCCGCCAGCGGCGGATGCGGACAAGTTCCGGCGGTGGATCATCTCCCCGAGCGCCCCACCCTCGGCGGGGGGAAGCGGCAACCACAATGGGAGGCGACGATGGGGGCGAATAGCCAACAGGGGGGAGCGACACGCGTATCCAAAGGCGTCGATGGCCCACATCTTCGGGGAGGCTCCCCGAGAGACACTGACGTGCAGCGCCCGCCCCTGGACTATTCGCCCCTAACTTCGGGGCCCCAAAACCGCGCGCGCCGCCCCCGACTATTCGGGGGGGACTGTTGGGGCCAGCCTGGGCTGGTCGGGGGGTTTGCGGAGGCGAGCTGGGATTGCCCGGGGGGGCTGTCTGCGCGCAACCCGAAGCCTTACCAGTCCATCGGTGAGCACGCCGCTATTCCATCGAAGCTTCGCGCCCGGCCTCCAATCTGGCCATGGAAGACAGCCGGGGGGAGATCTCAGGCCCCGGGCGCGGGCGACGTCGGCCCTGGCGCCCGCGGTCGGCAGTTCAGCTGGGCGCTCACATCCGCGACGTTGTCTGGCAGGGCAGCATGAGCCAGCTTGCCCGGTCGATCGTGGGCGCTCTAATTGGCCGAGACCGCTGCTGTGAGGCATGGAGAAACGCTGATCATCGGGAACCACGAGTTGGCCCTTCGGAAGGGCGGCGGACGGATGGGGCGAATTCCATCGGCGGCCGCCGCCAGCTCCGCGGCGGCGGCGGCCGCGCCAGGGAGCGGCGGCACCGCTGGAAGTTTGGATGGCCCTGACATTGTCGTTGCACTGTTGAACACCTGAAGCGGCGGCGGGGCAACCAGCGCGTCGGCGCGCGCGTGGCCCTGGGCCGCGGCGAGCGAGGCTGCCAACAACGAGCCGTGGACTGATCAGTATAGCCGCGAGGGCAACTCCAGACATCCCAACAAAGAATCCGGAATCCAGGGCGCCGTCTATGGGCCCGCAGTCTGCGCGACCTCCCGACTGGCCGCCGCCGCCGCCGCCCAGCGGCGACGGTGCCTCGCGCGACCTCAGCACTGAAGTGGTGCTCGCCCCCACGGGTGCCGCGCGCCATGGCGGCCCCGTCAGAGCCTCGCAGATTGCGGCGCCTACTCCTTTGCCTGGCGAGCGTTTACATGTTGCCTGTCCATCTCCACCGGGAATCTGACCTACTCGGGCATCTGAGAGCCCGATAGAGAATGCGTACTTATGGGAGCCCTTGCCTTTGCCACTGTCATTTCTGCGGGAGGTGCGGCTGTTTTTGGGTATACCAACGCACCTTGCGAGTAGAACGTTGCGCGCGTCTGCGCCACTGTCGTCTAGCAGTCTCCATTTGCCAGAACAACTGGGCATCTACCTGGGCAGGGCTGAAAACCTTGGAGCTCGGGCGCATGGTCACTGACCTCTCCGCCCGGGCCCACCTCGCGCGGCCCCGCCGCCGCAGTCGGCCCCGCGCGCGGGCGCCCGCGCGGCGGCCAGACAGGCTGCCAGCGATACCGCGGCGCTCTGCGACGGGCCGGCGGCGCGCGCCATGGCACCTCCTGTTCCGGGATGTTCGGTGGCGCTGGCAGCCCGCGGGTTGAGACTTTGAGTGCGCCGAGGGCCACGTGCGCCATTGCTGTTTTCATTGACCAGACCCGCGAATATCCCAAAAGATGGCGGCGCGCGATGAACGCTGGCGATGTCGCGCGGCGCGTGGTCCGCGATGTAGCCCGTGCGCACTAAGCATACTCGCGAGACTGTTGAACTCGGTCTCTGCGGCAGTCCATCGGTTGCCGCACGGCTGGGGCAGCGCCGCGAAATGGCCACCTGGGGCGCCGACCGCTCGGAGGAGCAGCCAGCCGCGGCCCCCCCCGAGACATCGCAATCCCACCGATGCGCGCGGCCCGGAATCGCACCGTCAAAAACCGCGGGAGCAGCGCGTCGGTGGCTTCGTCGAGTCGCCTCGAGAACTCGAGGAGTTCGCGGTTCGCACGGAGGCGCGACTCCTCGCCGAGTGGGCCGAACTGTTAGCGAGGTTCGCGATGAATGCAGTCACGGCGCCCCCTTGCCAGCCGATGACCGCGCCCCCCTCCGCCATCCCCGCGAAGCCAATGGAGAGCGCGAGCGCGCGAGCGGCCCCGCCGAGGTTGAGGATGACGGCAGCGCATTGTTGAGCGCTCCCACGTCGGTGGCTTGCAGGCTCCGAGCGAGCAGGTCCTGTGCCCAATGGCGGAAGGGACACATGGGCTCGCGCTCGGATGACCACAAGGGCAGCTGGCGGGATGCGATGACACCGTGGCCGCCGCCGACCTCTGGGCCGGCCACACCGGGCATCGTGCTGGTGAGCCAGAACAGGACGGCCACGCAGAACGCGTGGATGCTGCCCCAAAACGCCAAGATGGGGATCTTCCCCGATAAGACCTCACCACGACGATGGCTGCGCAAGCGCCTTGGGACTCGAGCCTGCGCAGGGGCGAACGCCATGTCGAAGTGCAAGACAGCCATGACGATGACGCGGTCAACCATGGTCGATGGCGAGGTCGGCGAAGCTGGCGCGTCAACTTGCATTGTTCCACTCGGGTGGTTCGATGTGCTCATGACGGCAACCGGCACTGTCGCGCGCACCGAAGCTCGGCGCAAGCCCAGGAAGGGGCCTCGCACTCATGCCCGACGCGACGCTGCGCACAGCGCCTTCGGGGTCGAGACGGGCCGAGAAACCTCGTGGAACTCCTGCGGGCGAGTCGCTCCTCATCGCGGTTGCGCCTTCTGTCGTTGCCCTCGCAGTCGGACTGGATTTCCGAAGCGAGTTGCTGGATCTTCTGCAGAACAACCACAAGCACCATTTTTTTCAATGAACGGAGGGCGGACCCGCTGAGGAGGCGAACGCAAGAGCGACTGCGCGCCCGCGCCGCGATCCGCGCGCGCGCTGTGGATCGCGAAGTGGGGCCGCCCCCGAATCCGCCACCAACTCGAGTCGCGGGGGTCGGCAGCTGCGCGAGAGAAGGCATGGCGGGAACGAGGTGTAGACGGCGGGGTTCTTACTCTTCGCGCAGTCTACACATGCGCGTCGATGCTCGGCGGGGCAAATAGCGGCGACCCCTCCTATAAAAGCGCGGGGGGGGGGGGCGAGAAGGAGAAGGAAGAAGGAGGATTAAGACAGACAGCGCCTCGGAGGGGTCGGAGGGGGAACGCGCCAAACGCTCGGCACTGAGGCGATTGCGCCATCGGAATCGAAGCCGCAGCCTCCTTGGCCTTGATCCTGGCCACAAGCGCCGCCATCCTCTGCTCGCGCCGGGGGGGGGGGGGGGGCCGGTCGCCGCAACAACTTCGGGGGGCCGTGGGCGCACAAGAGATGGAGCGAGCACTGGCCAAAGTCTCATCGAGCCGAGAAACAGGGGTGGGGCGGGCTTTCCGAACAGCTCTCGCATCCTTGGCTTCGGCCCTAAGCCGCGGCGCAAACGCCTCAAAACCTCGGCTTCTTTCTTAGCCGGCCGCTGGCACAACTTGCCTAACTTCACAGTCCCCCCACGCGACCGCTCCCCGCGCGTGAGACTCAGGGACCGTTGCCCTCCAAACTCAATCGCGCCCTCGGGCCCGACAGGCCCGCCACAGACCCCATCAACCCTTTGAAAAGAGCCTGGCCCGACACGACGACGTGAGCATGACTTCTGGGACCTTCGAGCATCTGCATAATATCACTCGGGGTGCCTTGGCACCCGTCCTGTGGGCGGGTGTTCTGACTCTGATGCAATCAAACGCTGCGCGCAACGCATGCCAGACCCTGTGCGCTGCCACCGATGCCAAGTCACCGTGCGTCTAGACTTCCTCCTAGGCTAGACAACTCCACGAGCCCACCCCATCTCATCCTTGGAGAGACGCAAGGTAGCACAGGCAACGCGGACAAATGCAGCCGCCCTCGTCTGAGCTAGTTCGACTGATGTCAAGAAACATGGATCAGCTGTGGGATGGCCAAACAGGGTAAACGTGGCACGTGCGTCAAATATCTTGCTAGCCTGGCCAAAACGGTACTCATCTCCTGTAAGCTGAGCCAAATCTTCATCTGTACGATGAGCGTTTACATGACACGCCTCTAAGAACTTGGCCCGAAGAGCTCGAACGCAAACTTTCGGACCTCAGCGAATACGCTCCGTGGAAACAACTGCCGAAAAGAGGAACTCTGGACATGCTAGAACACACTCATGAAACCAAGGCCTAACTTCGAGGGTCTATCTGCAATTTGGCCGCAGAGAGCGGCAGGGGTTTGGGGCAGGGATCCCAAGACAACCCCTCGTGCAACTGCAGACATACCATTCGACTGAGGCGGCAAGAAAGCGATGGTCCACGCCGCGCGCCGCAGGGGTCTAAGGCCCTGCTTGGTGTAGGACCCGGCCGCCGCCAGCTCGAGTGGGATACTCCCTGGAATTAGCGACGGGAATTCCTCGGGCTGCAAGTCGAGGTCTCTCCCCTCACCATCAAAAAACAAAATACACAGTTCTCATGGACGGCAAAAGGAAACTCATCGTCACGATAAGCAAGCAGACCACGCGTGAAGATGGGATCCGAGGACTCAGCACCAGCTTCGAGAAGAGGGGCAGGGAATTCAAGCTCATAGCGCGCAGCCTTGACATCAGGCCGAGTGCAGGTCCACAGGCGGTGATGCTGGGTATCTTTCTGACCGCAATCACACAAACCAGGCGTGAGATACCCGGCATCCTGGCCTCTGGCTTCAGTCCATATGGCGTCACACGCCAAGCATCGAAGTCAAACTGCTGCTGCTGAGCAAATGTTTTAAACCCAAGCAAACATCGAGTCGCGTACTACTCGAAAGTGGCGCCACAGCCAGCAGGAAGCCCAGGAGGTGGAAGAAGGGGAGGACGACGAGGAGGACGAGGCAGAGGACGGGGAGGAAGAGGACAATGAACAGGAGGTGGGGAGAAGGAAAAGGAGGAGGTAGAGGAGAAGGAGGAGAAGGAGTAGGGGAAGGGGAAGGGGAAGGAGGATGAGGAGGAGGAGCAAGAGGAGGAGGAGGAGGAGGAGGAGACAAGATGGTTTCGAGGACCCGTTCGAAGGAACTTTGAGGGGGAATGCCTTGAGCGAAGCACTTATGCTTTAATGCAGATGTTGAAAACACATTCGGTTGTCAATAGATTCGCTTATTGGGCAATTAAAAACATGTTCCAAGAGCGCTCCAAACAGATGCCTCAAAAAAGCTCTTTGCACATCCAGTTGTTCGAGGATGTCTCAGGCGAAACGCCCACTGTTGGAGGTCCGAAGATTAGGACAGCGATTTCAGCATCCCCATTATCCGAGGATTTCTCAGGCGAAACGCTCATGTTTAGCATACGGCGTCTAAGATACTACCCCCAATATCGCGATTTGGAGAGGATGTCTCAAGCGAAACGCCCTTTGGGGGAATCGGATCACAAACGGCCTCGAGTGCGCCCCCCGCGTTCCCCCTCCTAGACCTCCCCAGTTGATAAAAGACCCCTCTGGGTAATCGACGTCCATCGCGCGACTCTCTGAGTCTAAGCGCGCTTCCCGTCATCCACCAGGCTCGAATTGAGGTGCGATAGCGAGCCCTCCCCCCTCTGGAACTCCCCCAGTTGATTAACAATTTCCCTCCCGGGTCGTAACCAACGTCCATCGCGCGACTCTTCGAGTCTGATGCGCGCTTCCCGTCATCAGCCGGCGAGTTTCCCGGTGGCATCTGCACACCTTAATTAGGAGAAATGATTACCCCTGGAGCAACGGTGCACGCCAGAGGCGCTTCCCGACATCCGCCACCGTGCCTTCAGCGCGCAGTGGAGCGCCGCGAAGCTCATGCAGTTCTGAGAGGCCATGCACTTCTGATAGGCTTGTCAAGTTCGTAAGGGCCCAGGCCACGAAATCCCATCAGCCCACTGGGCGTAGGTGGGCTATACAGCTTTCTCTTCCAACCCCCTTCTTCCCCTTCGGGACCTGGAGGGGGCGGGGGTCGCGAGGCGTTGGATCGTCCAAGATGGCCCAAGATGTGCCCAGGAGGGCCTTAGAGAGCCCAAGATGACTTCCAAGATGGCCCAAGATAGCCCAAGATGGCTCAATATGGCTCCCAAGATGCTCCAAGAGGCCCCAAGACCGCTCCAAGACGGCTCAGAGTGGCCACGGAGCCTCCCCAGGAGGCCGCCAAAAGGCAAAAATCCTTTTAACACCAAATGGAAATCTATAAATTGTGCAGGAGGAGGAGGAGGAGGAGGAGGAGGAGGAGATAGGTGGAGAGAGGACGAGGAGGCGGAGGAGGAGGAGAGAGGAGAGAGTAGCTCGCTCGCGGCCCGAGGCCCCCCTGGTCCAATTCCCCTCCTGCTGTCCGCCTCACGCATGGCCTCCGCCTCGCGGGCCGGAGCGGGAGGGGCGGGGCGGGCACTCGGCGGCGCGCCGAGGGGGAAGTTCGACGTGTTCTGACGTTGTCCTCGGCTCCCACAGGTTTTCCAGCCTCGGGGTGCGCTCCTGCAGCTCCGCCTCGCCAAGCGGGCCTTCTCAGAAGGCTCCGGAGTCCTCTGGCCTTCTGAGAATTTGTCTGCGCCTTCCCCGAAGGCACAGAAAACTTTTCAGAAGGCGCGACGGCTTCTGAGAAGCCCCGCCGCCTTCTGAGAAGACCTTCTCCCCTCCTCGCTTCCCCCCCTCGCTCGCCGCCGAGAGAGCGTCCCGGGGGTTCCCAGACCCTCCCGAACGGCCGCCGTGGAGCCCCGGGCTATGGCCCGAACACGAAGACCTCCTCGGTCGGCGGCACGCCCAGGGGGGCGGTGCGAGGGGGCAGGCCTCCTCAGGCAGCGAGGCTTCCCAGAAGCCCTCCGACCTCCCGAGGCCCTCTGCGGCCTCGGGGGCTCCGAACACTTCTCGGAAGGCGGCGAGGCCAACCCGAGCCTTCTGAGGCCCACAACCTCTGGCGTCCCCCCTCGGCGATCCGCCGAGGCCTTCCTTCGGGACGAGAGAGATGCCATGATGTTTGGACGCCCGAGATGGGTATGGACAAAATGGGTACGATGCCCAACAACAAACGTTGTCCAAAACCGACAGCGGCCGCTGTTGGGCAGCCGGCCATCTGTCTCCCATGGACACCGCCCGTGGCGACACCGCCCGTGGCAACACCGCCCGTGGCAACAACCGCGCGTCCGGATCAAAGTGATAAGGATATGTGAACCCATTCTTCCCGTACGAATTCCGATCGCCCCGATGATATGGGTGGTTCGGGGTATACGTTCTGGGAGTCCTGGAGCTTCTGGCGGCCCTCGGCCTCTGGTGCCCGGCCGAGGGTCCGCTGCCGCGCGGGACATGAAGAGTACATATGGGTCCTGAAGCGCATCTTTCTCGCTGATGTCTCGCTCTTCTGACTCTGAGGAACCGGGGCGGAAGAGAGACCTCGAGGCGTCGGTGGTGGGGCATTGTCATCCCCTTGTCAAAGCCTCTACCGATCGATATGTAATATGGATTCTATCGAATTAGGATGATGCGTGCAGACATGTAGAACTACGCGCGTGCGTTCACACACACACACACACATACATATATAACCTTATACATATACATATATAGATATATGCAATGTGCAAGAAGGTGCATACACTAAACATTATACACTAGAACCGCGCGCGCTTCGCTCGCGCTTAGGTCTAATTAGGCTTCACGGTCGAACTGTAAAGATCTCTATGTGTGACCAGTCCCTCCAGGGCACCCAAGAACTACGCTAACGGCCACAATGACTTCCAAGACCTCCTGAGGCAATCCTACAGCGACCTAAGAATGGGCCAAAAAGTCGTCGTAGCCGTATACATTTATATGTATAGGTAGATGTGTGTAAATGCATGTGTATGTGTAAATGTGGATGTGTATGTATGTGTGTAGGGGGGCATATGTTAAGCTAGATCTGTACATGTACAAGTAGAAGAGTGTGTATATGTATGTGTGAATATGAATGTGTATATGTAGACGTTTAGGTACATGTATAGGTGCAGTATGTGTGTATGGTGTAATACATATATACGTATGCAAATAGATCGTCATGTATGAATGTGTATATGTGTATATGTAGGTGCATAGATATATGTATATTGTATAACGTATAGCATAGGCTGTGTATGTAAATGTATGTGTGGATGTGTGCGCACATATATATGGCTGGGTATATAGCTGTATATGTATATGCATACGTATAGCTACACACATAATTAAGGATAGGTGGATGTTTGTGTGTATGTACATGTAGATGTACCTGTATATGTACATGCATGTGCGAATGTGCATGTGAATATGTATGCATGTGTACGTTTACGGAAACATAGAAAACCATATATATATATATATGTATATGCACATGTAGATACATACATACATGCATACGTGTACGAATACGTATAAGTACGTCTATGTGTAGGAGTCAGATGTATAGGTATGCGTTTATGTGTAGGCAGCTGCAGTTCTATATGTACATGTATATGTGTATGCATAAATATATGTATGTGTATCTGCATGTGCGTCCTGGAAGCCTTGTGGGTGGCGTCGGCTTTAGATGTCAAAACACTGGTCTGTGCTTGGAGCCGCGGTGCTGTGGTCTTCAGAGCTATATTGAAACTCATCCTCCTCCTTTTGCCCCTCCTCCTCCCTTTCCTTCCTCTCTTCATACACCTCTCTCCTCCACTTCCTCCAATTCCGGACGACGCCCCCGGAGATCGGATTTCTGCAACAAAAAACAGCGAAAGGCCAGCGAAAGGTGACGACGACGACGACGACGTCCCAGGGGCGACCTGAAGTCGGATTTCTGTTGAACGGCCAGGAGGAGGTTTAGAGAGAGGTCTAGGAAAGCTCACGATGTACTTGGAAGATTGATGAAAAGGATGACGGAGGGTCAGTGGGGATTGAAGAGAGAGGCGACGGCCAAAGATGAGCCGTCAGAAGTTATCGGTGGCATAGGCGCAAGGGGAGGAGGATAGTCCAGGTGGGAGGCACGCGCAGGAAGTGGTGTGTTTCCTTCTCCGTCCCCCTCGCCCTTCTCCATTTCTTCATTATCATATATATATATATATATATGTATAGATCCTGCCTGTGTCGTTTCCTGCCGTCTGTTTTCTCAGCTATGTCCTCCTCCTCCTCCTCTCGTCCTGTTCCTCCAGTTCCTCTTTCTCCTCCTTGGACCCCTCTTAGGCTGTCTGGAGGGGGTCTTGGGAGTGTCCTAGGCTCCCCTGGGCAAGTCCCAGGGGCCTCTTGGGTCGTCTTCAAAGCCGTGAAGGCCGAAAAGTCGCATATGATAAAAATGTACGTTCGCCCGTCAGAATTCAGCGATTGCGGCCCCTTGGGGCCCTCCTGGGGGTGCTTTTGGGGGACTCTTGGGACGCCCCAGAGCATTCTTGGGCCGTCTTGGGGCCATCTTGGGCCGTCTTGGGCGAATCGGGGATTTCTTGGGGCTGTCTTGGGGCCAACTTGGCCGTCTTAGGCAGCCCTTGGGCCGTCTTGGCGCCCTCTTGGGCTGGCTCGGGGGCCTCTTGAGAACGTCTTGGGCTGTCTTGGGGAAATCTTGGAAGCCTCTTGGACCGTCTTGAAAGCCGCGAACAGCGTACGTATTCCCATCGGAATTGAATGATTTAGGCCTCTCGGGTCCCCCTTAGGAGTGCTCTGGGGGTCATCCTGGGCCGCATTGGGCAGCTGGGGACCTTACGCCGTCTTGGGGGCCTCTTGGAACCCTCTTGGCTCGTTGTGGCACCCTCCTGGCCTCTCCGGGCCGCGTCTGGGGGGCGAAACGGGGGGGGGGTCAGCGGGCTTCCGCGGATGATTGCGGGGTCGGCCGGCCCAGGCCCGGGGGGCCTATTGATTTATAGAATTCATGTGTAAAACTGCATACACACACGTACCACATGTGTATGCAAGTGTGTGTATAGATGTACAGGACTGTGC